>BGZK01001128.1:0-205229 GCA_005406025.1 Eumeta japonica | reverse complement strand
TCCAAAATTTTAAAGCGAATATAAATCTTTATTACCTATTTTCAAGTTTTCCCAAATTGATATAAATGTAGAACCACCTACAGGTGTATTTAAATCGTTTCGCATAAGGTTGTGTAGGCAATGATTACACGGTGCAAAAAAATGCTTATCCCCCAATCCCTGTAATGGATTTAGGGTCCGGCCGTGTGCTATTGTAACGAGATTGCGGCCGGCCGCGGCGCACAGCTCGGGAAAGCTCTGTTAATTGAAACACTAATCATCCTCGGGTGGAGCTTTTTAAATATAAGCTTGTTTCATTTTTGTAATTTTCGTTTGTGAAACAGCATACTCGATCGTTTATCAAAAGAAATTCGAAGATTGAACATAAATTAAAAACGCTTTTGATTTAAATCGATTCTTATATCTTTGATGTGTTTATATAAGCTTGGCACGAGTCAAGTTTAAAGGAATGAAAACGAGCAAAAGGAAATTTAGTACGATAAAAAAGCACATCTGTGACCCATATCATATAATGGGAGTTAAACTTTTTTAAAGTCAATGAAATCCGTTCAAATTGTTAAATAAAATTAGAGTCCATCATAGCGTCCATAATTTTTCAAACGGTTCGGAGATAAGACTATTTATACATGGTAATGTTTTTTCATATCACATGCATTGAAACAGCGAGTTTAGATCTCTGTTTTGCCAGTCGAAATAAGACAATTTCAGACAAATGCGATAAATGAATGTGTCGGGCAGAAACAACGTTGTTCCTCCCCGGCACATTCATTTATTTATTATTTATGTCTTTATTTCAAGTCTGTCAGAATCTCATTTGTTTATTTTAAACAAAAATTAATGAAATCATAATCGTCTGATGTGTCGTCAAATCGTTGTCAGAGATTTTAATCAATTAAAAATAAAATAGTACCCCAAAAAGTAAAAGATATTAATGCGTTGTTTGCCGAAAAGTCTTACCTACTGACAACAGATATCAAACTCGTTGGTTTCGTGATATAGCAGGGCGCGATGAAACAAAGACCATTTGAGATGACAGCCCTCGCTTCGCTGGGGCAGTCAGCTCTCGCCCTCGTAAGAAATCGTCTTGTTTCACCCCTTGCCACATAATATACTATAAGTAAGCTATCAGAACGTATAGTGTCAATCCATAAAGCATATGCTCGGAGGTGTGCAGAGCGCCGGTGATTATAAAATTTGAAGTGTTCTTAGCCCAGCAATCTCAGAGCGCGCAAATACATTTTACTTTCTGGTGCTTTAGGATCCCATTGCTGATGGAAACTAAAAAATGAATTTTGTATTGTTTTCTTTATTTTTGTATATTGCAAAAATTTTAATTATATTAGTTAAGTTCTATAAATTGAATCAATACAATACAATACACGTGATAAATGCTAGTCGGACTCGCGTAATAAGTGTTCCGTATTAAAATGTTGGATGTAAAATAAATTCCATATAAATATTTAAGAATACGATTGTAACGTGCGACGGTGGGTTCATCATTGAAAGAACGACACACAGAGATTAGCAAAATCAGTTTAATGTCCACCAATGTACACGCAAACATATTATTTAAAGAAAATATTTTAATATTATAAATACATTAAATTTGCAACCGCATCGCGAGAGCGCGGTTAAGACGGACGGTTTGCGCGCGGCGATCGGCTTTAACGGCACCCGATTCGGATTTAGCTGAAGTATTCCGAAGCATGTATCAGTTATTTTTTTATTTAAAAGAAATGAAAGGCGCGCCCTAAAGTCTCCCTCTTTTCATTAGTGCAGTGTCCTCACACCTAGTCAAACTGACTACTGTACAATAGGTATTTTACGCGCCTACATAGATGTCGTTTTGGAACGAATGGTTCCGGTACCACAGAACACGCATCCTCTGGTGTATGGTACCTTTTCAAATCCTATACGTGATACTTATCGATGGACTCGTCGGGTTTCTCTGGATAATCCAACAGATACGTTGTTGGACTGACCTTTTTGCTGACGGTAAGGACCGTCTTTAGGTATAAACTTGAAACTCACTCCTTTTGCGTTACTACTGAAAACATGCGTTTTCATGAGCACCGAGTCATCAACAATAAGGGTGTCATCCCGTCAATTCTTATCCTTAAGAGATTTACACAAGTTTTGTTGCCACTCAGCGTTTTTTTACTGCTCTGGAGTGTCTCAACAAACTTCAAAAGGTAAGGTGTGATTTGCGATGTATAGTTTTCCGTTTCTATTATAGAACGAAGGTCACTTTGAGCTGTTAGGGGCGAACGTAGTTCACGGCCAAAGGTAAGATATACCGGAGTTTACTGTGTAGCTTTAGTTAATGCGGTATTCGTAGCAAACCTAATGAAGAGCAAGACTTCGGTTCATCGGTTGTGACGTTCTTCGAACAAAATTGTCAGTTGTGTTTTGAGCTCCCGTTTTTCCTCTCCACCGGGCTTCAAAATATGAAATATAAAAATAATTGACTTTGTTCATATAAACATAGTCTTTTGGATGACGTCCACAACAAATGACACGCCATTGTCAGAAACCATGCGTCTGGGAACCCTAACACGTAGAAAAACCTCTTCAATAAGGACTTTAGCAGAAGCTTCCGCGGTAGCGTCAGGTAGTGATAATAACTATCTACTTACTAGCATTACCCTCCACGACCATAATCCAATGCTCACCTTTAGGTCCCTTGGGCAATGGACCGAAGAGATTCACAGCTACAACCTCAAAACGTTGTGCCGGGATTGGAGTTTGAAGTGGGCCAAAAGGCTTTAAGTTATCTGGCTAGAAGCGTTGGCATCCTACGCAAGTTTTCAAATAATTGATGATATAGCGTCGCATTCCCGGAAAGTAAAACTGCAGCGAAATGCGATGCAAGGTTTTGTTCATGCCACCATGTCCCGCAGTCGCGGAATCATGAAATTCTACTGATAGTAAGTTTTGAACACTCGTAGGATCATAAGACACATTACCATTTAAACAAAAATTATTAGATATAGCATTCATAGACAAATCATTTTTAAAAGCATAACTACTAAAAATATTATCATTATAAGCTAAATCAGACGAAAACGATTCTTCTTGTTGTTCACATGATTCACAATTAGCGCGAATTACATCTTTAGTACCACAACCATAGCAACTAAGAGAATAAGACGTAATATTTTTATGTTTTAACTGAGGACAATTATCACGAATATGACCCGTTTTACGACAGTAAGTACATAAGTCTTATTACTAAATTTATTTAGCTGCTGTATATTAGGAAGAGCGCGCGGATGCGTGTCACTGTTATCTGACGCTCTGGCCTTGGTGACACCGGGCGCTACAGCGTGACTCATGCCGAAAGCGGGGCAACGAAGCGCCGTGACTCATGCTGAGAGCGCAGCGCGTGGCCGCGCAGCCGCTAGCGCTAGGCAACGTAACTGCGGCGGCGTGCGCCGGCCACTCGACGCGGCCAGAACCAGGCAGCCTACCAAACGCAGAAACACCATCAGCGGTTCCCGCCATTGAAATTACAGTTTCAGCCGGAGACTCCTCCACGAGCCGTGATTTATTCACTAAAACGTCTAATGAATGTATTAACTCACAAGGTACACGTTTCCATATGCGACGATCGAGCAAACCGTAAACAATGTCTATTTTAGTAATTGCACTTATTTTGTATGGTAATTTGGCGAAAAGCGCGCGAACGCGCGTGATGAATATGTCGGCACGCACGGAACCCTGTTCCACAGAAAAAAAAAATCTCTAAAAAATTTATGAGCTGGTCGCGGTACACCCTACATAGATCGAAGATTAAACAGCGTCCGTCCATGTAGTCAGCGTCGATTTGATACCGCGCCACCATACCGCGGGGTCACCGGTCAAAAAATCGGTAATCCACAGGGCGTGCTCGTCGTTAGTATTTAAACATTCTTTGTAAACCTCGATTGCGTCTAGGAATATTTCTGACACTTCAGGATCACTAGTAGTACCATCGAAACGAGCCGTGCATTTTGCGAAACTTCCAGAGCATGCAGGTGCGGCGCTGGAGAACGGTGACCCGAGGGAGGCAGAGCTCAGGTTCGGCGAGGTCGTTTCATCGCCGTTCGGCGCCGCTGCCAGTAAAGATTGCATAAAAATAGGGTTGGACTCTTCTTGTGACCTAGCCTAGGTCGAAAGCAAGGCAGCCAACTGTTCTTCAGAGACTCCAGCTAAATGTAGTGCAGATGTGGGCGTAGGCGCGGACATTTTCAGAAATGGATCGACACCATCGCGCAAGTCAGACAGGAGCCGGTCAGATGAGGGGGCGGCGGTGGCCTGAGGCGGTGACGACCCCAAAACCATCGTATATTCGTTGTCTCGAGCTGTCGTAGCGAGCTCGATATGCCCTTTACATGGCATCGTATGGCACAAGTTTACGCAAATAAAAGACGGGAAAGCACATATATTATTTTAAAAACGCGGCACACACACAGAGCAATATGAAGACTTATTATACTTTACTTTCGTCCACTCAAAGGCCCGCGTTGGGCGATTACTGTAGCGTGCGACGGTGGGTCCATCATTGAAAAAACGACACACAAAGATTGGAAAAAATCGGTTTAATGTTCACCAATGTACACGCAAACATGTTATTTAGACGAGAGACTTTAATATTAAAAATTACATTAAATTTTGCAGTAAGCGCACGCGAGACGTGCGTGCTGCGAAGGGGGCGGCTCGTTGCAGCACGCACGTCTAAATAATAATTTAAAATGTGTTTTTAAACGTGCGCCGTGGTGCAGTGATATACAATCTATTTTATTTTGCTACAATAATTAACCAGGAATAATTTATTTTTAAGCTATTGCATAGCTTTTTACGCGGGCTTTGAGCGCGGCGACCGAATCAAGAAATTCCGTTACGAAAATAAAACCTAACGTCCCCCACTCCGCCTACCATGTAGCTCGGCCGAGCGTTCGCTTAATGTGTATGTATATGGTACGACTGTACGAAGCTCGCACGGATCGAGACGAGCTGCTCCGAAATCGGACGAATACGTAAGCAAGTTTGTGAGAAAGTACATAGGTGTATAGGTATTCATCATATCTTTATAATGCCACACCAACCGCATGTGCCCCGTAAGTATGCATGTAGGTATATATGTATACATAGGTGTACCTATGTACAACAGTGAGTAGCAGTTGCTGGTGTATAATAGCTACACGCGTAAAATTTGTGTATAAAATGTTTTAACTGTGAATAAACAAAGTGCATCTATTAATGAAGAAAGTGATTAAAAACTTGTATTAATATTAAAGAAAAAAAATATTGCGTAAATAAATAAATAATTATAATTGCATAAGTTGATAAAAAATGCTATGCAATAGCTTTACCGCGGCAGTCCCCGTGTGCCACATGTTTAATTTTTTAACAATAATATAAACATTATTGTATCGCATCAGAGATACATTCCGTGTAATTAAACGATTTAGTGAATTACTATCAATTTAATTTAGATACTTTTACGTGTAGACTGCGCATTTTCTTTACAAAAATGGAAGATTCTGACTAAAATGACTTCAGTCTTGGATTTACTAATATCTGAACATGACTTCCATGTTAATAATGTATGCTGGTGATGCAAACGCAACAGGTCAAAAAAAAATAACATAGAACTTTTATTTAAAAAATTCTCAGATGAAACGAGAAAAAAACTTAACACATTTCAAACTAATATCGAGTTAAAAATGAGTGAGTATCTTACATGAAAATAAAATCCGCAAGTGAAAGTGACTTGATGTTATCAAATCCAAGTTAAAGCATGTGAAAGAAAAATAGGTTCAAGTATTTACCGAATAAGTAGAACTTGCTCAACGAACTAACCACTCTGGAGAATGTCGAAGTTAAAACTGTCGGTATATCCAGCTTAAAGGATCAAGTGCAAAATTTTCTAGCTGAACCGAATCTGCAACCCCAACGCGATGGTATCCAAAACCTGGAAATTGTGTACATTTATAAAAAATACAATGAAAGTTAATTTCGTATTTGGTGGACATTGCAAAATTTTCAAATGTTGAATTATCGATACAAGACATTAATCGCATCACGAGAATCCAACCAAGCTTAAATTTTGTTGGCTGACCAAAACTAATAATCGCTAAATTAAGGTCTCAACTTCTCAGAGATTTAATTATCTACGGTTTTAGCGTTGAAAAAGGGCTTAACTACGACGGATATTAAATTTACAGGGTAATCTACAAGAATTTTCATGAATGAGCACCTGCCTCCCATGTATAAGTTGTTGCTGCCTGATACTCGTTATAACACCAAAAGGGCAGAGGATCAATATGTCTGCGTACGCGATGAGAAAATTTATGTGCGAAAGAACGACAGTACTTTAGTTATTTTCATAAAAGCCGATCGGCATCTTAAGAAAATTATACGAATTTTCGTTTCTGTTATACGGTGTTAGAATATATCATTATAAGTTTGGAATAACTTTTTCTGTAGTTTATCTATGTATCATCAGAATATAAATTAGTATGTGTAGGAGTGTGTGTGTATGTACGTATGTACATACATATGTATGTATTGTGGGTCTTCGCGGTCTTCGTACTAAATGTTTAGATAGTCACAATAATATTTTATATGATAACTATAATTTGATATTACTTACAGAAACTTTGCTACAAAATGACGTTTATGATACAGAGATTTGTAACAACAAGTGCGATATGGGAGTAGGCATGCGATTGTATCGAATCACTTTGTATGTCTATACTCGGGAGACATCTGAGATCAAATGTAGATCTAAATATTATATTAATTTATTTACCACCGGACGATTTATATATGGCTACCCAGTTAAATGACATTAAGAATTAGTTTTATCGTTTTTATGAATTGAACCCGATCGAAAATTATTCAATTGTAGGAGATTTCAGCTCAGGCTGCATGTAATGGAGTGAATATAATTATTCATAAGTTTTTTTCCTATTTATTCCTATTCCGTAAACTTTCTAGATTCAAACAAGACCTACAGATCCACCGTTGTAGACGAAGAGACATTTACGATTGGCGTTTGACTTTGCTTGTAATTATCAAAGACTTATACACAAACACACGTTGAATACCATAAAATCCATAAAATATGATTGTTTTCTAATTCTTGCAATAATATTAAGTAATTGTAATTGAATGAAACGGTTAGCGTTTTAAGGGTTTCCTAAACTCAATGAAATCACGGAATCCTTATGGGATCACTCACGTATATGTCTATGTGTCTACTTGTTTGTCACGGACTATATAAAAATGTTTATGTATTCCTGTATTCGGTAAAACTTACACAAAATATGCAGCTGTTACATTTATAGATGTTGAGTTACCTTGGTCTCAAACGATATATAATTTTTATCATAATTCCAGAGATGACGTAATGGATCTTTGTTTTAGTAATTTAAATTTTAGTACTTTTAAAACTTTTCCACTGTATAGAATTGATTAGCTTTATCCTCTCTTTTTAGTCCAAATTTTTGATTTAAATTTTACAATCTTACGTCAATATAGCTCGTCTCGTTATAACTTCTGCAAATTAAGTTACTCTGAAATTAATAAATACCACAGATATATTGATTTGTATCACTTACTGAGTTTCAGAACTATCGAAAATGCACTGCTGTTCACATAAAAAATATATGAATGTTTTGCACCATATGTTCCCATTTCTACACACAATGACTCTTTTCCTTTTTGGTATAGCAGGCTCCTTTTAAAAGCGATAGCTGAGAAACTTAAATTGAACAGCAAATGGAAGAGATACGGTAACCCTAGAGATAAAGATACATTTATTTTGCTCCGTACAGACAGCACAGTGTGCGCGGTCAGTGCTTTGAACGTTTCAGGATAATATAAAAACCCACCTGAAACGTTCACCTAAAAGATTTTGGCAATATGCTAAATCAAAATGGAGTGTATCTTATTATCCTCAAGATTTTACCTTCAAGAATAAGAAATTTATGGATGCACAAAAATCATTCAACGTCTTTAATAAGTTAGTCGAAAGTATATTTATCAATCCATCACATGCTGGTTGTGACAAACAATATATGGATACTTTGATAAGTATCTACAGTAATGATGATTGTGTTTTTCTCCATAAAAATTTCTGAAGATACTATTAAACTAATATTCAGTATCTCAGACAAATCCAAGGGAGCAGAATGTCAAAATGTACTTCTTATATTTTATAATCTTATGCAGTAAGACTCTCTCTTCCTGTCACACTTACCTTCCGTCAATCTATGACAGTATTTATCGTTCTTATTATGTGAAAACGAGCTTATTGAAAAATCAATTTATAAAAGTATGCATCTCTTAATGTCTAAAGGTATCTCTAGCACCCAACATGGTTCTCATAGGTGTCGTTCCACATTGTCTAATTTAGCATGTTTCTCTGATTACATTTTTAACCAAATCGAAAGGATAGGACAAGTTGACGATTTTTATACTGACTCTAAAAAAGCATTTGATCGTGTGGATCACGTCATCTTACTTGAAAGATTAAACACATTATGTACAGATAGTGACTTGTTGCGCTGAGTAAGATCATGTCTTACAAATCGTTCTCAAGTCGTTACCCTCTGAAGCTGTACGTCAGATTCCTTAGCTGTCCCATCCGGTGTCCCTAAGGGCTCGCATCGTAGTCCCCTTTTTTACAGCGCTTATATCGTAGACACTGGTTTAAGCTTTTGCAGTACTAATCAATTAATGTACGTTGACGATAAAAAGGTTTTCATTTAAGTTAAAACAGTATTTGACTGTGTGGTATTACAAAGGCTTTTAGATAATCTGTTTACTTACTACATAAAGAATAATATTACAGTTAGCACAAATAAAAGTCAATGTATAAGGTTTACACAATCATCATATCGTTTAATGTTCTCTTATAACTTTAATGGCGTTGCAATTGAAAGGATAAAAATGGTGCGTGACCTAGATGTCTTATTAGATTCTAAAATGAATAAAACTAAACATATAAGTTTCATAGTACGTAAAAATATCTTGATGCCGGTTTCGTTATAAAAACCTGTCAACTATTCAAGCATATTATAATTCTCAAAATTGTTTATTACGCTTATGTTAGAAATATCCTTGAATATACAAATCCCATATGGTCACCTTTCTTGCTATCGATATCAACCGCATTGAGAGTATCAAAAATAAATTATATCGCACCTCAAATATAAATTGAAAAAGAAAGCATAGAATTACTTAGAAAACTATCGTGTGTTTACTTAATGAGTTTGTAAGAAAGATGTGACTTTCTCGACATGGAGCTGCTGTGTCACAGCCGTGGCCGTTTGGACTGTCCCGAACTCCTTGCAGATGTCTCACTCTCTGTTCGTATGAGACACATTTGATTTACGTTACTCTTTAGTACCACTTCTGTACCACATTTGATAAACTATTAATTATGGTAAAAATGCAACCGTTCCTGAGATATTAAAATTATGTGGTTTAAAATTTCAAAATATCGACGTGTTTTTAAGGTCAAAAAATACATTTAAAAATAAAATTTATTGAAATGTATTGGACGATAATATTTATTTATTTCAATAAATATAAGTTTCCAACACAGATTGAACTTCACTGCAGCTCTGAACATTGCACGTGTATACTTGTATACGAAAGTTTGAGTACACAGCAAATATATATCTTATATATACAAAATCTTGTATTACATTAATATATTATTTTGATCACATTTTAGGGGAGCATAGTTGTACCAGGTACCAATTTTCATCAAAATCAGTCAAGACATTGTCAAATTATAAAAAGGCTCACAAACAAATAGAAAAACAGAAAGACAGTAATTTATATATCAAGCGATGGTGTTTCGTATCAGGTTCATATCAGTGTAAAACGTACAGACAAAAGAAGTTTATGTCTTTCCTCAATTTTTAACCTATATCTACCTACCTTTTTAATGATCGTTATTAAGTCAGAATTTTATCCGAACATTTTTTATAGTACCCATTACAAGTGATCACTACCTATTGGATACATTATACGTGTACATATCTCTATCACGTCAGATAACAAGTACTTTTTTTTAATAATCTGTTTCTTGATTTATCATAAAGAAAGTGCACATAAATTATGGAGAAAAACCGTTTTCGTTTCTTTACTCTACCAAAATCAGATTATACACAATGATTTCTTATTTTTTTTTGTAGTTAAAATAGAAGTACACACAAGCCTTGTAGTAAGTCAAAACACCGAGGAAACTCTTTAATTTTTTCAATTAAAACAAACCTAGTAGATATTGTATTTTGACAGACAAGGAAGCAAGATAATAAAAAACATGCTACAACAATTTTGTAACTTCTAATTTCACACAGCACAATAGCTAAGCAGTGTGATGGGCCGGGGAGCATACGCAGACTTAAGTTTTGCTATCAAGCTATTTAAGTTTATGACAGAACTTGTATGCAGATATCTATATGAAATAATAATAATTTTTGCTAGCGTGTCACAGGGATTAAAATATGCAAAAGAAGAAATGCATATAAAAGAGTAAAGAATTTTCTTTTTTCCATAGGAAAAACTTGAGATCGCTCGTTCCGTGTGGCGTATCGAACACCCGAGGGTTAAGTCTAATCGCTTCTGCAGAGGACGTGCGTGTAATGGAACGCGCCAACGTACCATGTCTTAGTAGACCAGGGGATAGAAGCTGCGCTGGTGATTTATTTGAAGTTTTTTCAAATGTTCTGTTTAACAACAACAATTTTTTATGTCTCTACGTCTAAGATCGTCATCTACTGTCGCGTTTTGTCAAACTATACAGAATTTTGGAAGTAATTTAAAATCGTCACTTGCGATCTATTGCGGATTTTACAAACAGCATAAAATGTCAATTTCAGGGTTCTGTAGCTAAATACGAAAAACTCAAATCATTGTAGTTTGATCATGTCCGTATGACCAATAAGATGAAATATTTTAACAATAAAATAATAAAACACATTGATTCATATTTCGCACGACTGCTTTTCTTTGTATATATATTATACAATACCATTATTTTTCTGCCTTACTATGTAAACACATATATTAATCTCACTTGTCCACATCAAAAGCATTATTTATTTACGTTGAATTTCGTTATTGTATCAAGTTTTTATTACCCCCTTTACTGAGACAAACTCACGCATGAACAGTCTTTTTATTTCAATGGAGAACCACGAACGATCGGCATCACTAATACGGTGAAATCCAGGACTGAATTTGATTTCAGGCTTTGAAACCGCTGAAATGCTTAAGAACTCATCGGTTAATTCGACCGTTGTAAGTAGCATTCGAACCCTGTACACCTTCTTGTTCGAAGGCGATCTTCAATCTCCACCACTTGACCACCGCACTTTTTCAGCTTAATGGTGGTGAGTTTGCATTACTTAATTTAAAATTAAATCAACGAAAAGTGTATCGCTCAGCGCGGCAGCTTCGACCCGTTTCTCGTCCGCTCCGCCGACATCGCCAGCATTATTATGGGAGTTGTTCACCCCGCGCGGCCAGCGAGAGAAATCTGTCAATTTCAGGATGGCGTGAGCTTGTTAAGCAAAATATCCGATCCCGCGTAACGCCGTTGAAACGTCTATTGACGAGTGTCGGAAACTGTTTTTCGTTACGGAAACCGCAACCCGGAAACCACTCACTCAGCACAACACGGCCAGCAATCTATCATATGCTCTCTACGCGGTAATGGGAATACATTTTTCGACAGCTTGTTTCTCCCCTTTCGATTCCGACCCACAGCTAATATATAGGCACAATTATTTTGTATCGTGTTATTGTAACTCTTTGCAAATGTTGAAAACAATTGCTTAAAAAAGTGTATTTCTTTAAGTACGTGAAATCTTTTCTTACCATTTTCAAATAAAATATGCCTTTGAGCACTACAATATTTTCATAATATCGTATCGAATAGTTTCAGAAAAAATCAGGAGGGAAGTTGTTTTCACGAATAGCTTTTACTTGGTTTATTAAAAAAAAAGTGGTGCGTGTCAGCTCCAACACGCGACTGGAGTTTGATAAAACATATGACAAATAAACGAAAATATATGACGTATAATAAACAAAGGGGGCAAATAAACACATCTTTTATAATACTCCAACAATATAGATTTAATAAAATACATTCCATGATCATGGACTTCCATTATGATGATGACTTATAATTTATGATAACACTGATAAACAGTAAATTTGTAAACGAAATCAAGTCATATTTTCAAACACTACTACCTACCCGCATATAAACCTCATACTTAGTTTTGTTCAATCACCCTCAGTTTTCATAAAACATCGACTTACTCGATTACGCGAATTTTGCTTACCGACGTGTGTTTCCGTATAAATTAACGAAAAAATATTGAAATTAAAACAGTTTTTTTTCTTGAGATTAGTGTTATATATCATACTAAGATGCCGAGAGTGTGTGTAAACCATCCTGATAACTTCTGTTATATTTGCGGTCAACTTACTGTTAAACGTCAACGTCGTAGTTTGACACCATTAGTTCAAAACTGTTATTTAAATTATTTTGGTTTTCCGGTGCGAAATTTGGACAAAACCTGGACTCCTAGTATTTGCTGTGCACAGTGTGTCACTTTATTAACATCATGGGCTAAAGGATCTCGTCATATGCCGTTCGCAGTTCCAATGATATGGGCCGAACCGAAAGACCATGTATCAGATTGTTATTTCTGCCAAACTTCTATAAAGGTATTAATCACAAATCTAGGAACTCTGTGAACTATCCAAATCTACAATCTGCTCAAAGACCTATCCCACACAGTGATAATTTACCTGTTCCTCAACGTCCAGTAAACATGGATGACGTGACCGAAGAAAGTGTATCCGAGAGTTCAGATTCCGATCCGACTTTTGAGCCCAGTACTTCAAACAAAGAACCTCATTTTATAACTCAAAACGATCTCAATGACTTGGTACGGGATTTGGATCTCAGTAAACGACAGGCAGAACTGTTGGCTTCCCGACTTCATGACTGGAATTTACTGGAAAAAATACCAGAATATCCGTATACAGATCTCGACATACGCACTTCTCAAATTTTTTCTCAAGATGGCAATATAGTGTTTTGCAGTGACATTCCTTCAGTAATGACGGAGTTGAAGTTTGAGTATAAAACATCTGACTGGCGGTTATTTATAGATTCCTCAAAGGTTAGTTTAAAAGCTGTACTGTTACACAATGGTAATAAATACCCTTCCGTGCCGGTCGCTCATGCTACTGAAATAAAAGAATCATATGAAAATATGAAATCACTGCTAGAACATATTAAATATAACCAATATTCTTGGAAAATATGTGGAGATTTGAAAGTAATTGCTATTTTGCTAGGTCTACAGCTTGGATATACAAAGTTTTCTTGTTTCCTCTGTGAATGGGATAGTCGAGACAAAAAATCACTATGTCAAAAGGAGTGGCCTAAGCGAGACGCTCTTATACCAGGTCAACGAAATGTTCTTCACACTCCTTTAATAAATCCTGAAGATGTATTGCTACCTCCATTGCATATCAAACTCGGGCTAATGAAAAATTTTGTCAAAGCTATGAATAAAAATGGAGATGGTTTTTGTTACTTGAAAAAAAAATTCCCAAACATCAGTGATGCCAAAATAAAAGAAGGAATCTTTGTAGGGCCACAAATAAGAAACCTACTGGCTGATGAAGAGTTTGAACAAAAACTTAATCCGATTGAAAAATCCGCATGGACATGTTTTCGAAATGTTGTTCGTAATTTTCTTGGAAGCCACAGGGCCGAAAACTATGAAGAGTTAGTTAACAACCTCTTAGTGGCTTACAAGGACATGGGATGCAATATGTCGCTCAAAATTCACTTTTTACACTCGCATTTGGATTTTTTTCCTCAAAACTTGGGAGCCGTTAGCGATGAACACGGTGAGCGGTTCCATCAGGACATATCCAACATGGAAAAAAGGTATCAAGGCAAGTGGAGTCCGAACATGTTAGCTGACTACTGTTGGACACTCAAAAGGGATGTACCTGACGCTAAATATTCCCGAAAATCCTAAATAAAATAAAATACAAGTTATTTTTTCTTCATTTGAGACATTTTTTTACCGTTTTTACTTAAAAAAAGATTAATTGCTGTTGCAAAAAAATTGAGGGTGATCGAAATTTTCTAAAAATGCAGATTAGTTACAGATTAGTTGTAGATACAAAATTACCCATTCAATTCCATTTAACTTTCATTAAGGTCATTTTTTGTATATCAGTGTAATTTATGATCATAATTTATGATTTATATTGCATCAAATTACTTATGTATTACGTTTGAGAATTACTTAATAGACAGTTTTATTTTTGTTTTAGATAAAATTGAGACACCAAATGTTATTGATTTTCATTCATTGCATTTTTTCATTTTAGTGCAACCCGCCGTAAATGTAACACACATCAAAGATTTTTTTGGTAATGAATAAAAAAATTAAGAAAAGGTTAATTAGTACATCGGAGTGTATATAAATTATTTCAAAATAGTCTTTTTGTATATATTTTTTTTGTATTTTGTAATAATGCAAAAAAAGTCTTTTTGTATATAAAAATTGACGTTTTTAGTCATAACACACCAATATCTGTACTCCAGTTCTCATTCGACTCGAGTCGTAAACCTTGAAACGGCTGATTAAAAGAAATCGTGAATACAAAAATTTTGATTATATAAAAAAATGAAAAACGTGCTTCAAATATTTAATCAACCTTTAATATAAAAATTAACAACTTAAAAAAAGTAATATCTATAAGTGAAAAATACCCTTAAGGAATTGCTTTGAAAAGACCCATTTTTGGTGGTATTTTGCGATTTTCTAAAAAGGTTATGAAATGTTTCCCAAATTTTTTTTTCATCATTATATAGTCCTTATCCATATGCATCTTTTGACATGTCACTAATGTATCTAGACCTAAAGCTCACGACACCAGAGCGCATTTGTATTTTCGCTGAAAATGGGGCTCCTATTGAGGCGATTGAAAAATCATTTTCAACGTTAAATTAAAGGATTTCAAATTGCACTTTGATGTAAATAAACCTATATTTTCGTTTGTGAAAGGGATCATTTCTTGAACAGGATATAATATACTAATGTCACTTCTTGATACATAAATGAATAAAATCGGTATGTGATCTTCTATATCAATAATTGTGTTAGCGCATGTACTTGAATTGACACGACATATGTAGTGTGTTTCACATGGTCTGAGTGAAATAAACACAACAAATATTTCAAAGTGCTACGAAATAGTGTAATTTGTTTTAATCATTTGTACATGCTATTATGCCTCAACGTTGCATAATTACGGGTTTGATTTGAAGAAAAAAATCGTGATGAATCCACGTAAAACTTATGACTGTGTCTAGGATTCAACCAACCTTGGATATTTATTATTGCAATATAAAAATAATTGTTTATACAAAAGTTGTGAATTTCGTAATATCTGCATTGTATTTTAATGTATGTTATTTTTAATACAGATATAAAGATTATGGTAGCAGGCATTAACCGTTGTATTCTTACTGCATCAATCTACTTATTCCTTTTATTTATTTTCCATTTAGAGATGGGAAATTTGTAAAATTGATATTTATTTATGCTGTATGTTTTCACTGTACAAGCCAAAACTGAGGTGTTTTTTCTTTATTATTAATTGTAAATTAATGAAAATGCAAGTATATTTTATAGTCCGAAACCTTAATATAGCCTCCTAAAGAGCCAAAATTATCCTGTAATTATTGGCGTCGATTTAATTCTTCCCTGTGCTTACACGAAATGAATAATATAATGAATGTAAATAAATACATAAATACATTTATATTTAAATATTGAAAGTAATGTAAGATTTATATATAAAAAATAAGATGCATTTATTCACTTCGTGCAATCATAGGTGCGATAACATTTCGCGGAGGCGCAACATATTCACTTTTTGTTAACATTCGATTTCACACCTCATCTGATTTGCGTACAACGGGCTATACATGAGGATTGATCGTCTAATAAACTACGAAAATATAAAAGACAACCCTTTAACCTTTAGCCTAAAACATGTGTAAAATTAAGAAGAATATCTTAGGACTTTCTCCCATCCTCAAATTATTATTACAAGTTTTTTAAACTTATCGTCACCGCAAAATACACTGGTTAAAGTGGTATGAATATAATTTATATATTTATTGGTATTAAAAAAAAATGGATGACAGAAATTTTATAAGAGAGACGCGCTGTGGTCAAATAAATGAAACATAAAAAGTATGTTTGTTTATGATGCGCGTATATTGCAATTTTATTAATCATGATAAGAAAGAATACTACTAAATAAAGTTATAAAAGCAGTTACTAATAAAAACAGTAGCAGCGTGGTAAAGTAATGATTTTACAACAACCCAGACTAGTGAGTCTATGTTAATCGAAAATAGATTTGGGCATTTCCGTTTTAAGCTTCAAGGGGATTATAGACATCCCTTTTTTTCCCATAAGGATGCAATTTGATTGAGTAATTTTAAAAACTTAACTACCCATTTTCGAAAACGCATCTGAATGTCAAAATGGTTACTGTTTCCAAACGTAACAAAAGAAATTTATTTCATTAATTTTGGAGATATTTGTTTTAGGTACATTATAAAATATTGTTTTAGTTTATTTGTCTCCGCGAATTATCAAATGAACAAACACTGTGAGGGGTTTTCGTTTAGTATCAAATCTGAAATTTTTATATTGTGACGTTTTGATACTACCTTCTACAGTGGGACAACGCGCTACTCGCTGAGGTAAGTGACAAACACTTCGCGAAACATTATTCTATAAAACATGCAGTTTTTATAGAATTAGAGTATAAATTGGTACGTATTTCAGTGGTTATTTTTGCGTCAGAAACATAAAAATATTAGTCTTTATATGGCATATTAAAAGCATAAGTGATTGTTTTGAGAATCAGTCAGTACAATTCTATTACCCTGTTAATGTATCTACTTTCAGACATACATAAAAGCATACTTGAGACTATTTTTTCTATTATATTTCCTCGCTTGGATATCCCATTCCCTGACTTATCATTAAAAATAATTTTTGATGAAAAAACCAACCTAGTTTGACGTTTGTCTCTTGGACTACGTATCACACCGTTCATTAGCGGCGGCCTCGTCCTCTGAATTCTCCGGTATACACGCATTATGCATCTAACGGCCAATTTTGTAGGAAATTTCTTCATTTTGTGGGTTCTCTTTTATTTCTGAGATAAATAGTAGCTTAAATTGTTTTCACGTAAATATTTATCGTGCGCATTAACCAAGTCATGCAGTATTTAACGTTTTTTGACTGTTCGTTTGTATTCTTAAATCATACCTTAGCGGCTGCGCAGACTACAGAATCGTTCAGCGAAAACATTATCTATTATCGATACAGCCGCTAGTACGTACTAATCGTCAGAGAGCTAAGAATTGACCAGTTACTAATACTCGACCTACCTATTTGTTTGTCTAGTTATAGGTAACTCTGTAGGGCATACTTAAAATTTCTGTAAATTAATAAAATATAATTTAATATAAAAAATGGAACCCTTTTCCAATCTTATTATGTAAATTGTATTCGTCTGCCGTTAGTTTTTACAAACTGACGGTAAAAGGAAAATTGTCTATCTAACGTCAACATTAATTTGATACGAGAAAATTTTCGTGCATTGATTCTCTATGATTTTTGTTGTCATTTGAGCCAACAAGAAAATTGTAACAGACTTTAATTGGTTTTCCATGATGAAGCTTCACCACTTGTAATAGTTTATAACTGGTTTAACTAGTTCAAACCTGTTCGCAGTAATCTGATTGACGATCTGCATAAGGGACATCCTTCTACGGCGACGAACGTAGACAACATCAGCGCTGTACCGCTCATAATAGAGACTAAGAAAAGAGTGACCGACCAGTAGATTCAGGCAAGCTTACCCATCGGTATGAGTCAAGTCACAAAATCCTTCATGAACACTTAGCACATTTATTAATTGGTGCAACGAAATGACGCAAAGGTTTTCCGGTGGTGATTAAAATGCTGTATACGACATAATTACAGATAACGAAAGCTGGATTTACTATTACGATCTCCAAATTAAAAAATAGTCAGCTCAGGGGGTGTTTCCTTTCGAGAAGTTGCCTATATTACGAGGTCATAGCGTCGGAAAAAAGAAGGTGACCCCTTTCTTAGATCATTATCCAACAAATTGTTCTAGAAGATAAAAAATTTGGTTGCCTGTAAAGTCGGTATACGGGCGAAAGTTTTACGTGACAACGACTTTGAATGGTAAAATCATTTTAATGTGAATATTCATTCGTATAGTAGGAAGAAGGATGAAATAATAGTAACAATTTAAAACATTTATTTATACAAAGAATTATATTTAAAACATTAATTTATACAAAGAATCTCGCACTGAATTTCATATTAACAAAATTTTACCTTTACACATACATACGTATTTATATACAAATATACAACTTGCAATACATTTGCAAGCTATGCACTAATTCTCTAGTTACGCGGCAGACCGATCATAGTTGAGTGGGAGAGACGCAAGGCATTCGGCGGGCCTCTCTCGTTCGGTGACTCCGTTACGTTACCGAGCGTTACATTTTTCATAAGTGACCCCAGGCGCAACCTAATTTAAGACGTTGTCACGTCAAAACAGTCACTGGAGACTGGTATCTATACTAACAATTAATTGTTTGTCTCTTGTTATGGAAGAAGTTCGGCAAAACTGACCTCGCACTAGTATTCAACATGACAACGCTTCACCACATGCTGATACACAAACAACGAATAATTTGGGGACGTTAGGTCTAGAAATACTGGCTCACCTATCTTACAGTTCCGACTTAACACCATACGATTTTCATTTAATTCCTACAATAAATAAAAAACTTCTAGGAAAGTCGTTTACGGACGCCGAGAAAGCAGTGTCGCTATATGAAAAGGCCGTCGAAATAACTCTTAAGTGCGAGTGGGTAAAATGTTTCTCTCAGTGGTTCCATCGAATGCAGCGATGTATTGATATCCCAAAGACACTATTTTGAAAACAATAACAACAAAAATAGCTTGCCAGTTTGCCCGGTTTTTGATTTTCCAAGGACTTTCAGATTGATCGAAGCAGTAACTAATTTATCGACAAACATTGTTAATTACTCCCCGTGAATCGTTAATGAAATGCGAATTAAATCCGAATCACGAGTTGTACGCGCCCGTTTAAATCCGTGCGGTGGGTCGTTATCCCGTCGAGAACAAGCCGGAATTCTCCAACTTTATCATGGGCTTACTTAATGAAAGTTGCAACCAACATTTACTATAGTTGAAGTTGGGCCACAACTTCAAGTGGATTACCCTCGCTGGCGTTGTAAAGCCGTAAAGAAAACAATATACTTGTCTAATGTCTGTGCTTGTATGTTTTTGTTTCCCGAGTAATGCATGAGAGGTTTATCGGTTTTCATGGAGAAAATTATAATACGATAGTGTATCACATAAATAAAGAACAAAATCTACAAAAATAATGATTTTTTTTTTTATTACTTTGTGAACTTTGATATATTCGTATAAATGCATTTTAAAATCCTTTCACGGTTGGTAAACGTGGCAAAGTATTGATACCATTAGCATATTGAGCATTACTTATAAAACGATTTAAAAATGCATTACAGCATACTTTATTTCAAAATTAAATAAAACATTAAAAGTCATGTAATTGTTTCTTTAAATTACATGATACAACAGTAATTACAGTTGCTTAATAAAGTTGTACCTGTGACTGTACATTAGAGATAGTGTAGACGAACGACGGTTTTTAATAATCGCTAACATTAAGTAAATAATGGTTACCTACTCAAGACTAAAGCCATATATGGTTTTGAATTCAATCATACGCAATTTGTTCCATTAAATGAAATTGAACAATGATATTTTTTTAAGTATCCATTTTTAGCACCAAATACAAAACTCTCAATGTAAAATTTCAATTTCTAATATTTTTATGGCTCTAATCGCATCACCGATTCCTTTGCAATGATGGCATATTTGTATTTTCTATTACAAATTATTTTGGAGATAATAGGCTATACACACAATTTATGCGGAAGAAATTCCCTAAATTGTTTATCCGTTTTGCTATGGAACAACCAAAGAAAAAAACAATTAACACTTTGTGTATATCCTTTATGTCAAAGTAAATAATGTTAATTATACTACAAATGAAAATAAAGTGTGTGAAACTAAATATTTTTAAAATGAAACGATGAATTGAATACTGAAAACCGTAGAAATTGATTAGTTCAAGATATCTAATTGTTATCTTCAACGCCGTTCGACCCGATTTCATGTCTTCATAATGTTAATTCTATTATTTATACACAAATATTGCTACACCTGCCCGCCGATATTGCCAGTAAATTACGCTTGCTTCATGAATATATGCATTTGAAGCCACGCCAGACAAGCTGATATTGCGTCAAAACGAAAATAATTATATCGCTGTAAAAATTTAATATCGAGAAAAATAAAGAAAATATTTGGTAATCTCCATCTGTGTACTGATTTTGTTTGCTTAGCTCCTTTTAGAACATTAATTATAATTGTAATGTTTCTAATTAATATTAGATAATTAATATATTTTAATATTTTTTTTTAAATTTGTGCGATACTTAAGTGACACAGTTATTGGTTATTTGTCGTCCAAGTCCCATGACTACTATCCTGGTTAAGTTACGTGCACGAAGGTCGAAAACTCGACGAATGTGGGCATGCTGTGGCCAACTTGGCTGCTGTTGAAAATACACCGGCTTGACCGGTGAGGCATCACGTTTTCACAGAATACCGACCTGAAATAAGAATTTCCGCTGTGTGGTTTCGTCTAGTGAGTGAGAGTTTACGTGGCTCCCTCCCCTCTATTTGACATACTATCCCTTTTTATTGACTCCTCTAGAGTTGAAGATGTCTACGCGCGGCGGCCATCATCTTCTATCTGGTGGCTTGCAAGTTTGTTTGAAATTTTATAAAAAAAAATAAAACCGCCCAGATCTTGAGTATTTTTGTGTTTAAGAAGCTTCAAAACATTAGTAGTCGATCTTGACTGGTATTGTTAGGCCTATTCTTGGCCAAAGGCTTGAAGGATGCCTTAAGAAGTCCTAATTTCATAACTTGTCATAAATGAGTTCACCACCATCGAAAATGGATCCGCAGTAAGGCTCACGCCACTACAAGGTGTTCCCTGCAATGTGCCGTATTTAACGCATGTCATAGATATTCTCTGAAAAAGTATATTATCTCATAGTTCCCATGCTGGTCTAATGCGGGTTACGGAAAATTGATTGACGTGTTGATTGACTTAGGTTGTTCCATTTTGATCTTAAAATGAAACGTGATAATTTATGCTCCAGCCTGTACATAAGAAACTGAAACACACTCAGTGATTACTTACGTAGGCCTGAATCTGAAGGTGCATCGCTATGACGAAAGCCATGAAATTATTAAATTAAGCGCGGTTGTCTGAGGTTTATACTTTTCGCGTGAGAACTAATGAATAAGTAATTATCTGATAAATCACATGTGTTGTTTTTTGCAAGTCTACCCTGATTAGATTTTCGAGAGCTTTTTCTTAAAATTCGCTTCAATAAATTAGACGTTTGAAGGGATTTCAGTTGGTGATGAGCCAAATATGATTTGTGGAAAGGAAGAAACATAAAACCTTAAAATGTACATGTTATATACAAAATCTTATACTTTATAATTCACGTATTGTTTTGCCAGCTTGATACAGGCTAGCCAGCATTCTTTTATTAAGAAAAATATTTTAAGGAAAAGAAAAGGGTTTTTATTAAATAACTTTTGTTATCTCAAATACATATTTCTTACGTTTTATGCAAATGCTAAAAATTTTTAGTGTTTTCTAACATTCCAAAATTAAATTTCCACTTTAAATTTAATAATCCATTTTTAGGGTTCCATACCCAAAGATTATCAACGGTGCACTATTACTAAGTCTTCGCTGTCCATCTGTCCGTCAGCAGCCGGTATCTCACGGATCGTAGTAGGTAAACAGTGGAAGTTTTTACAGAACATGTATTTTTATTTCCGCTGTGACAAAAAACAATAAAAATTAAATCAAATTAGAAATCAAAATAGGCTTCCATACAAGAAACTTTTTTTAGGAGTTTATTACTCAATTTTAATAATGGAAGTAGGTAAATGCTTGAAATGTTCACAAAATGTGAATTACTATAGTCACTGCAAAACATGTAATAATAATAAAATAAAGTTAAAAATTAAAAGGCGGCCCTACACAGGAAACGTGTTTTTTGTTTAATCTTAATATTTATTTTTGTTGTTGAAATTTACTCCATAAAAATCGATTTTCATATAAGGCCCCAGGTATGGAAATTTTATGAGGAAGTAATATTAATGCAAGCGCAAACTCAAAAGAGTTACGTTTTTTCTGCGTAATATACCTTACGCACCTTTCACTTACAAGTGACTTCGTGCGTGTGATGTGGTGTGGTGTAGCGTGGCGTGGCGTGGTATAATGTTGTGTAATCTAATGTAATCTTATTACAATAATCTTATATTCTATTTGAGAACACAATCTACCTTTATGCAAAGTTCACGATTCGTAAATCACGTATCTACCAACATTCATATAATGTATTTTAGTTACCACAAACCTCCTGACACAGTGGTTAATAATGACGAGAATATTGATGTAATTCACATTCAAAGTGATGTTGATAGTCAAACAAATCAACCTTCTTAACAATGTATTCATGTATTGCAAGTAATATATATTTAAGTAAGATGATTGATGTATTATATTTTATCGAATTAATATGAAAAGTGTGAATAGAATACTTACACGCTTTCAGTATTATAAAAGATGCATTTATACACTCTTCGTCTATTATATATCCAAAGACAATCGTACTTAAGGGAGTAAACTCCAGTCGCACGCACACAGTTTTTATTAACAGTTTTTAAAAAAGTATTTAGGATTCAAGCGTACGGCGGTAAGAAACCCTTCTTGTGCGAGTTCAATTCGCATTTGCGCGGTTTTTGTATTAATTGTAAAGGATTTGTTTTATCTTCTAGCTATTTAAAATCCATTACCGAAAAAACTCTCAGTGAAAGCTGAGGTAACGGGGGAGAGAAGTACAGTGAAGAAATAATTTTGCCAGCAAAGAAGCTATATAAATGCCAGTTAAATTAATGATTATATAATTTACAGTGCATAGACTGGCACCATTTATATTTTTAGGATGACTTGTTTCCCCATCATAATGTTTGTTATATTTTTTTAGACTTTGTTTATCATTATATATTTTTCAAAAGTTTGACATTTGAAATAATCCCAATTAAATCAAACAAAAATATTTTTATTTTTATATGTAATGGAATGACACTTGAAATATGTCATTAATGAATTCCATGGTTTTTTTTTTCTTTAAGATATTCAGATCCGGTATAACAGCCCTTATCACATAACTTTCTTTTAATAAAAAGTATAAATCATAAAATGGTGAATTCTAAATTTAATCTGTAATCTTATCGTAAAAGCGCACACGTTGTCCCTTGAACAATTTGTTAATTTTACTGAGTCGGGTTTTATGAGCAGTAAGGTCGTTCTCATGTCTACTGGTAATGTTATCTATCGATTTGCCTCATTTTTTCGAACGATTCCGTATTTCTCTTGACATATGTATTGTGATGCTAAATTCAAGATAACAATTCCTTTATATTTTGATGAAATAAATTAAATCAAATGAATTAATATTGGCCATTAATACATTCTATGTTTTTTTCGTATATTCAAAAAAAAAAAACACTTAATTATCACAATCACATAAATAACGATTTACCACAGAAACCGATATGGACGAATTTATCATTTACCACTAAAATTAATATTAACAAATTGATATCGAGCTAGCTGTCGTGTCGAACATTTATTGTTAATCATGTATTCAATCTTAGATATCGATAAATTGTTCGGTAATTAATATGAATAAATTTTTTATTTTGCTCATCAACATACAACGTAGGATTAATAACAAACTCCCGTTGGTGCCCTTTGACTGAAGAACCCTAAAAACGATTGGAAAGGGCGTTATCCTAATCGTTTGCTGATTTCACAAAAATCATACACATTTTTTTCATAGTATTATCGAGGGGCAAACGAGCATGCGAGCCACCAGAGTATATATAGGTGACCGCTATCCACGGACGCTCGCGGCTCCGGGAGGAAGCTGTTGGAAGAAGGTCATGGGATGATGGAGGAGGAGTGGGCTCTCCGGAACTCTCACTCACTGGATGAAATCCATCAGCAGAAACTGTTACCACACGCCTATATTCTGTGAGAGTGTGGTAATGCACCGTTCAAGCCCATTTACTTACTGCATCCAAGTTGACCATAGCATGGGTCTACCATAATCTATTTATGAGGAGAACTAAAGAAGCATTCGTTTAAAAATAATGAAACGATTTCTAATAGTGTACCGCAATAATAAATAACGAATTCTCCAAACAGTGATAAGGCATAATCGATAAATAAAACACCGTGCGAGTAATCTATCCGTCGTCCACGGCCACCGCAACAAAACACCTACTTCTGTCAACATCGCTCCGAGGCGGTTCCGATATCTTCCAACTCACTCGCACACTGCCGTTTATATTCCGCTGTCTCTCTCTTTGGGTTCGTTCGAAATGGCTCCCCCGTGCATCATCCTGATTTCTTTCATGACGTCCATATATCCAGTTTGCTTGTCTAGTGTGATGCAGTTCAATTTCAAGAACAAATCGCTGGCGAACAGAAATTTATAGATTTATGGAATAATGTTGTATGTCATCTGTTTTGTAAACAGTACGTATTAGTAGTTTTACCGTAACGGAAGTGTGCGCTAAATGGCTGTGTTGATTTCTGAATCTTCCGTTGGTAGCTGATCCATTTACATCAGGAAATCATACATTTACATCAGGAAATCGTACAGTCATAATCTTTCATAAATTGATGGGAATAAATATAGAAAGAAATCATATTTATTCAACATAAGATAAGTAAAATAAGTTACATTACTCTCATTGCAGGTCGTAACAAATTTGTTTACTTACTATATTGAATGCGGAACTCTCAAAACAATTTGTAAAGCTATGCGATTGCTAGCTGGCTACTTTTTCTCTATAACCTTGAACTCTCTGATATTAAGACATTTGTGTAGTTTGTCAGTTAAAATTACATAAATGTTTAAATTACGTAATGAACTACTTAGACACTTGCGTAATTATCTAGTTAGAAACTGAATTCTAATGGTAATGGACGATTATACTTCGCTATTTGAAACATAAGGTATTTATTGCATAAATTGTTTAAACTATTGAAAAAAATGTCAATATGGAAACCGTTAGAAAACAGAAACTATAACACCGTACAAATATCTCACACGTCTGATTTTTTCACTACATATTTGTGTTAAGTATATTTTTGCTATTAACACAAAAAGTGCAGAATGGAATACACACATGAAAATAATTTTGTCAAAATCTTACAAGGTTTTGGTTAAGTCAACATAGGTATGTATTTATTTATTTGAATTTTGTATACATTCAAAATATTGATTAATACGTAGGTCGCACTGAAAATTTCTAGAATTAATGAGAAAAAAATTGTATGAATGGTCAAAATTGAATTAATTGTTTTCAAAATATTCTCCGTTAGCATAAATGCACTTTTCCATACGAATAAACCAATTTTGAAAACGTTCATGTTACTTCTCCCTGATCACCTCGAAAATATGTTCTGCATACCTCTTCTCGTGATGAAAATCGTTGACCTCGTGATTGGTTCTTAATTTTTTGAACAAAAAAAGGCCCAAGATGCTAGGTCGGAACTGTATGCAGGATTGCTCATAAATTATACATTTTTCTGCTTCAAAAATTTATATGTCTGTTTGGCCATGTGAGAACTGATAACAATGGTACGTACAAGATAATACAACGCTTAAGGCTATTTCAAGAGTTCGTCAATAACTTCCGGCAAACAAATTTTCAATGTACCATTCACGGTACAACAATTCTCCAAGCAACAGTAGCCACGTGTCCATTTTTATTAAAAAAGAAGCAATCATTCGCTTAGAGGAACTTCGCGCGTTTGTCTTTAGGTAGGTTTCGACTCAACTCGATAAACGCATTCGTTCGTTTGCAACTTTATTTTCGGGTTGTCGTAATAAATCCATGTTTTATTATCTGCTACTATGTCTCACGTCAAATTTGATGCCCCTTACTTGAATCTGGTAAGTACGGCATTGTACCAAATGATGAGGTCCGTATTTTGAGCCTCAGTCAAATTGTGTGGTATCCACCAGAGCACAGCTTTTTTATACTCAAATGTCTGTGTAGTATTTATTGAAATTGACTCATGCCTATGCATAAGGATGTCCAAGTCTCATTGTAGGTCAACTGCATGTCTGTTTCGATCATACGGCGCACATAATTGATTTTTTTGTTGTTCACGCCGGTAGACGGACAACCATCACGAAATTCGTCACTGAGATTGACACGACCGCGCTTAAATACTGTAAACCACTTATAAATACTTGTCTTGCATAGTGCTTTATCGCCAAAGGCAGTTCGAAGACAAGCAAGGCTCTACAGAACTGTCAAATTACACTTAATATCCTAGAAAATCATACTACAAAATTTTTTACCGCTTAAATCCATAGCGAAGAAGATACACCATTTTTAAAATGACGCAATAATGCAAAAATAACAGAGAGTTAGATGAAACAAACTGTATTCTAAAACCAAAGAATTCAATTTTCAACTGAAGTAATTACTTTTTAAATATTGCTTATGTAAGTGGCCAGTTCCAGTAACTTATAGTACGCCCCACGTAATGTGTTGATTAAATTGAATTAATCTTACGACGGAGCCGTAAGGTGAATGCAGGAACTTCTAAATTATCATTAGTAAAGAATTTTGGTTGAGGATTATTTATGAAATTTCCCAAGAAAACATTATGACCAATATCAACCAATGGTAAAACGGAAGACAGAAATACAGGTTTTGTAGTGACTTATAAATAACCAGCACTTTTTAGCAAATTCAAATTGATATAGTTCATTTGGTTAGCGCAATACAAGAAGTTTATAGTGTTGCCCTAACAAAATGAAAATAAAACCATTATTTTAATGTTGCTGGCGAGCACAAAACACTTAGAAATTGTTATAAATTTATAAAAAAAATCCTTTTTAAAAAAAGGAACTAATCCTTGAGTTCCTTCCCTTATCTGTTTACTGTTCTGTAATATTGAAGTGTATACAAAATAAACATTTGAACATGAATTTAATCTCAAGGTCATGTATAATCAATAAAGCTCCACATACAGATATGATATTAACTTTAATAAAATAGTAATTAAAATTGTGTATTAATGAATATTTGGTCTCTCTTTAGTGATAAAAATTATGTGTATTTGATATATGTAATGTTAACATACTATGTCAACAACAACAACAACTTCTATACGTAGTTTAATAAATACTATGTGTATTTAAATATATATATTGAAACCATCGGTGACACTCAAATCTGTTCTTCTACTACGAATTCCTATCTAACGAATTAAATAATGCTTCAAACGGATTTATAGTATCAATTTTCAATTCGTCAGATACGGATTCGTAATGAAAAAACGAATCCGAGGTGGGTTGCATGCAATTTGAATCCAAATGAGGTATTGAAAATGCAGTGCGGCAATTCTTTGCATCTAAGCCCAAAGGATGCTATTACCAAAGACCGAGAGTTTGCTGAACGTTTAGAATACGATGCAATGGACTACACTTGGAATATTTTTTTATTATGTTATTATTTAATAAGCTAAGTGAACATTAATAATCGATATTATTTGTGGGACATGTTATACAATATTATGTAATAATGCAATAATATCTCATCACAATGGAAATGTGGGTTATAGTCGACTTAATGCCATTACTAATCACAATACATCTACTTCAGTAGGGTCCGTTTATTCATACCCACGAGAGCGGCATTTTAATTAAAAATATTGCAACAGACGGAAGTCCAAAAGGTTTCCTCGTTCGCTTGCCGATTTCTCAGAATCGAAGGCGGCCATTTATGATCGCCGATTTGCCTACATAAAACTCTTTATGACTTTTTTACGATACGTTTCGCAATTTCGAACGTGTGTCAGATTTTTGTACTCGCGCCGCCCGCACGCCCAAGAGAGCCGCGACCCGCGCGTCAGTCGGAATAATAATTTCCGGCCGCCCGAATTGTATCGGAATTCGTTCGGACGTATCCCGTCGCCCACGTCCGTCGAGATTTCTAGGCGGCGATTATCGAAAGTGTTTATTACTGAAATTTATTCATTACTTTTTTCATTTGCTGCATTGTTTTCGACACCTATAAGATTATTGTTTTGTATCGAAGTCTAATAACGGTCCCTTCCTAAAGTGTTAACAATGGTTTTCTTAAATTTTGGATGACTGTAAATTAAATAAAATGTGAAATTCAAAAGCAAACGCCTCATATTTCCGTTTCCGACGTGAAGAAAAAAGAAAGTATAAAAGCTATAAATAAATAGATGAACAAAGAAAAAAGTTAAATTAAAAATTTTAATTAAATATTAATAAAAATCGAAACCCCACTGCGTGAGGTATAGACTTTTATTAATATTTAACTAAATTTATTTTGTTTCGGACTGACGGGCTCGGACCTTAAGCCCACCGTGCGGGCCCAGTCGGGGACTGCTCAAGATCGCCTTTGCAGATGCGACGACAACGTCGGCGATCGACGACAACGTGATCTATGGGGCAAGGAGCGACTGGTCTCATTCGATTTAAATTAAGAATTCAATGTTCAGGATCGAACGCGATACCTACCGTATCAGAGCGGCCATCGCTTTGCACTACTTATCGACATCATTTTGTGTCGACAATATTTTATGTTACTGATTACCCCGTGTATTGTATTCGATATAAATCGAATTATAATAGTTAAATGGTAAGATTGACCCCAGTTATAACGAACAGCGTGTAGTGTTTGTCGAAAATCAATAGTTAATAAAAAATTACTTCATGAACTAAGTTTCCTCAGATTGATCATGATTGTTTACGTACATAGAAACACATAGACCGATCAGTTATTGAGTTTCATAATTAATTTTGTTTTCGATTTTTTTATGTAAATACCTTATTTTAAGTGGAATACCCATAATATTGTTTGCTTATTCAAAAGTGAATTGCAACTTTATGTATAATAAATAACGTAGTTTTTTTTTAGTTTTATTTAGTAACTATTGGCCTAATAAAAACATTTAATAAAATGAATCTGTCCCGTTTTTTTTATTTCACAATAGTAAATAACAGCTTCTTTGATGTGTGTGGAAAACGTGAAGTTGAAAAAAACGGTAGAAGCTTAATTCCTTTGCAGGAGAATGATAAAAGTGAAATTTGCTTAGAAAGTAATGCTTAGAAAGTAAATTTATTGTTTGATCAACTTCTATAGTTTTAAAAATGAAAATTTAATGAATATTTCATCTTTCTATAACTACTTGTGTCTAGGACTGATGTGGGTATGGATTCTCGGGACACCTCTTCATTTCGACACACTGCTACACCACGCTGTGTTGTACGGCGCGTTTGTGTCCTTCATGTGTGGTGCGTGTGTTTATAGCGTTTTATTTTAAAGCATAACCGATATTAATTTTACAAATGTATTATAAAATGGTTAAATAAATTTTAAATAAAATTTTACCGTAGCGATGGTATAGACGGTATCCAAACAATAGTCTTGCTCTACTCATTGCCACTAACAAGCAAAAATAATGAACCTATTTGCAACAATATCGTTAGTTGTGTTTCAGTACCTATTTGTGTCTTATGATATTGTAAAATTACACAACTAAATTCTAAAAGAATGTGAGTATTTATTTTCATAAATAACCTGGTTAAATTAAGTTGTAGGGGTTGTTTTATTTATAAAGAAAATTTAGTTTATTTAAGAATTGACGAGTAAATACTTCAAATGAAATTGTACAGTAGGTTTCATGTGTTGTTTTTATGCAATAAAATATGTTGATGGGCTATTGATGCTTAAACCGATATATTAGTGCATGTATTCTAATCAGATTTTAATTGCACTTGATATTGTCCTTATTATTGACGTCACATGCACTAGACCGATGTACAGAACATAAGGTGCAAATCTTTCAAAACTGAAACGAAACTATGGGAGGTGTTGCAAAAAAAAATTGGAGACTTAATAATGCCTCTAGTTACACTTAAGTGTTTCACGTTGTATTGACATATCTCATATTATTTTTCGATTCGTATAATTGGTCATATCTTAGAACTTGACAAGAAAGTTATTGACTTATTCACAGGAAAGTAAAGTCCGTACAAACACTATTTGAATACGGTTCAATCGGGTCACGTATGCGACCGAAAAACAAGTTTATTATGTGACCACGTAGGGGCCCCGCCGCCGAGGTATTCCATAATTGGTGGATTGCAGTCAATAACTTCCATGGCCAAGTTTCTTCCACGGGGGCGCGCCTAAATGGAATTACCCGGAAAAACTTCCCACAAGCGTCGCCCGCGCGGCTTCGGCATCGTGACGGATTATTTCCTCGAACATTCCTCGGTCTGGGGGACAGTCCGGAACTTTCTGTATGACCAAGTAATTTTCGACTGAGCTTTTCTTCCATTCAAACCTTAACAGCCTGTTATTTACTTTGTGCGAGTTTCCAAACCGTTTTAGCTTCGGTGTCATGATATTTTTAGTAGCGTTCCCGTACCGAAAGTTGTGATGACGAATTATTATACGACTTTAAATATTTTTTTTATTTATAGACTTATAACACTGAGAAAAAAAAGGTTATTCAGACTTTTAGTTTTTCTTATCAAAAGTCTGAATAACGTAACAAATTTGCATTGTTGATTTTGAGCGAACCAACATTTTGGTAATGTTAACGAACCGAATTACTAGCAAAAAGCATGGCTTTGTGAGGGCTGGAATTTTTTTTATATGACCTTACAGTAGATGCAAAAATCTTTTGAAAACGGATATGAGTGTGCAGAGCTTCTATAGTTCTTTGAAAATGTTTGCAGAAGTTCGTGTGGACGACTTCACTTCACTTCACTTCATGAAGCCCAGGCCCGCGACTACTACGATAATATCTTGTATATGATCACTAGTCGATGACATATTTAAATGCATGTACATATAACTAATTGATTTAAATAGAAGTGATTTACATTACCCAGATATTAAATAACCTAGTAACAATTATTAAGAATTTATAAGAGAAAAAAAGAAAGAACGAATGAGCTATCACCGTAGGGATTGTATTCAATTTGCAAGGTTGCATAAAAATATATTATTATTTGTTCATTAAAATTACGTAAACAAAAAAAAAAACTCATTAATTCTATGTATATATAATGTCATGGTAGAAGTAAAACCAAAAGTATTTATTTGTTTATTTTGTATTTTAGATATATCGAGATATTATTTTTCCATATTTCGTTATTTATATGTCCATAATTCAATAGCCAACATATGGCACTAATAGTAAAATAATCTCGTAGTTAAAAGTAAAAAAGAAACATTATAACTCACCGAACTATACATATAATTACTAACTATTTACTTATAGTCTATAAATTGTTCAGCAATTTACTAAATAAACATTCTAGAAGTAAACAAATTGATATTAACTTTGTAGTTTTTTAATAAGTGGCGTTAGTAAAATTACCGCACATCGATGTATGCCTTATTATTTCTGTGCTTTCCGGCAGATGGCGGTAATGATAAATAATATTTTGTTTGATAAGACATTATACATTGTTGTTTTGTAATTTATTAATTATCTGTTTCTGCAATAACATATGAATGATAAATAACACATCTAAATGTGAATTTTATTTACTATACCAAATTTAAAATCTTGAGGAGAAAGTCTACCACAAGAATGTACGAGTTGTTGAATAATGTAAAGATTCGCTTTGTTCGTCCTGATTACTGAAATTAAGCCGATCGGTTAAATTAGGCGCATTACTTTGTCAATACAACGATTTACTGAGCTATTGCAACCAATTTTCTCAACTGAGCTAAATTTAAATTTAGAGTATTTTTTCACTGTTGAATAATGGCGGTAGAACAACGAAATACCACGACCGGCGGCGGTCTGGTCATCAATAACGCCGTCTTCGATCTAGAAGTCACCGAGCTCGTACTGGACTACGATGAGTGAAATCACATACGAATTATATACATAAGCCGCATTGTCACTCAATTCATGCGAATTATACACATAAGACGCATTAAGTCACTCAAATCATGCGAATTATAAACATAAGCCGCATTAAGTCACTCAAATCATGCGAATTATACACATAAGCCGCATTAAGTCACTCAAATCATGCGAATTATAAACATAAGCCGCATTAAGTCACTCAATCCATAGCTCGGGGAGAGCGCCATGCCACGTTCTTTTAGCCGCCTCCGACCCACGTCTGAAATTAAGACGTTGTGGGCGAGTTTGCTTCCGCTGTGGAATAATAGACACTCGATACAGTCACAACATTAAGGATTGGTGAAGACATTAAATTTCAAATCATAGAAAATATTACATAGTTGTTCAAATTGTTGTGATTTCGAATCAACAGTTGGATTGATCCGTGCCTTCCCATAGACGAATTGAATAAAGTTTTAATTTAAGTCAGACTGAACCCCTTCAATGAACATTTATTCTTTGTCTTAGAAAGTGCACTAACTGTTTGTAGTCACTAATTTGGTGTCGACAAACAGTTTATCGTTGACAAACCCTAACCCGTATTTGGATAATGTGAAGGATTTTAAGTTTTCCTTTAATCTGAAATACGTTAATTTCCGTCATTCAACGTGGTCTGTTGGACATAAATTTTATTTTTTTCAGTGGAACTGAATAGTTATCGATATGCATGAATGTCTCATACTGTCGACCCTAAATTCTAAATTAATTTATATAATACGAAATGTATGTAAAATAAATAGGTGGGGATAGATTTGTTTTATTAGGTGAACTAATGCATAATTAACTTGAGATTATGTGAAATTTATCACCGTTTAATAAACTTTAATATCACGAAGAAAATTCATACTGTATACAATTTTTTACGCTATTCCATAATCAGACAAAATAAATAGCGTCCACAGTTTATAAATAATCATTCATATTGTTTAAAAAATTACTGACACGTTAAAGTTTGTGTAAAACTTGAAAGTGATTAATCAAGATCGTTTATCATATTTTTGAAGTAACGTAATCACAAATAAATCTCTTTCATAAATAAATCAACGCGTATGCAGAACACAGACCCTTTTTTCATACTCGACCGTCTATTTCCAAGCCCCCGTATTATCATGCGATAAGCCCTTAATCAATCGCTCTCGCGCCCGTCAGTCGAGGGGCGTCGGGTCGCGGGTCGCAGGTGAGTCCATTTCACGGATCGCGGTTTCGGTGTTGACCTCTATAGCTTCTATCGCGTCTGACCCTTGTATAACTGGATTCACACCTATCGGACGTATTTCTACGAATCGCAAAATGTTGTATCGATTATATTAGGTCGGGGAAAAAGATTTTTTGTATTTTATATCCAAATTCAAGATAATTTTTTATAATATTTTAGTTATATCAAATTAAAATATATATCATATTGTTTAAGCCTTTGTTGTCATTTTTTAGATAGTGACATACTCTCATTGCTTTACAAATTTTGAGACTTCTTATCAAAAAAGTGTGACACGTAGTTTTGACAATTGTCTTTTGATATTTACCTAATATTACGTAAAGAATTCTGAAGAGAACGAAATAGGTGAAAATCTGAGAATGCAAGGTCAGGGCTATATGGTGCATGCACTAAAACTTACCTTTTTTTCTCTATTTCTTGCAGAAGCTCCTTCTGCTGTTGGCAGTAGATATCCGAATTGATGACCGAATTTGGCACTAAAAGCTCATCATGAGTAATGCCCTTCCGATTTCACCATACACATAGCATTAACTTATTACGAATTAATCCGGATTTCGTCTATGCAACTTGCCTGCCTTTTGATCTTTTGATCTTTTACTTTTGCATTTAATTCGCATTTTCTTTTAGTATATAATCCATTTTTCATTATCTGTAATCAGTCTTGTAAAAAAGACTTTTTAAGCTAGCGTTTCATTACTCTTCAATAGAGAATCACAAATGAGTTCACAATTTTTTAGATTTCTTTCAATGAGCTCGTGTGGGACCCAAATATCTAGCTTTTCTGTATATACAACTTGTACCAAAAGGGTCGAAACTGTTTTCTGGTCAATCTCCAGCTTTTCAGCTATGTTGTAAGAACTAATATGCTGATCTTGCTCTATTTTTTCCAAAATATAATTCCATCAACTTCATGCGCAACAGGTCGTCCACATTTATCTTTGACATCAAAATTAGCACCCTGTAAACGCTTGAACAAGTATTGTACTACTTTTACCGAAACTGCATTAGGTCTTTAAACGTCACAAATTTTTATTGCGGCTTGTGTCGCATTTTTCCTTTTTTTTTAACACGCTTTTATAAGCTTGGGTTGTATCTAGGTATGTAACGGAATCTTTGAGCATAATTTTCACCAATTTACAGCAGTTTGATTAAATTGAAACTTTGCATACGTATCAATATCTAATAGCTATGCAATAATTTGATAACAGTTTCCTATTATCCTAATTAAGACCGCCAGGATTATTATAAGCTTGGGTTGTATGTATCTATGTATGTAACGGAATCTTTAAGCTTAATTTTCACCAACTTCCAGAAGTCTGACTAATTTAAAACTTTTCATACGCATCAAGGACCAATGACAATGCAATAACTTGATAAGTTTATTTTCATTATCCTAATCAGAATCGCCACGATCGAATAATTTCGTTACGTATCGTCTGTGTGAGAGCAAGTGGCTTATTACTGTTACTAAATTCTGTTAATGTTTTGTAATAGAATTTAGTAACAGTAATAAGCATTATTGTTAGTTCAACCATTGTTGTATTGTTAATAATTACAAATTTTTAACAATCAATCGAACTAAAAAGTGAATAATAAATATATTTAAAACCAAAAAAACACGCTTTTAAAGCACATCAACAGTGAAAATAATTCTTAATATGAACTGAAGAAAATAATGAACAATGACGAAAAATACTAGTATTATCGTGGAAAAAGCATGGGTTGCTCTGTATAGGAAAAATGTAGCACAAAGCACCCCACGCTTTTTCCATAATAATACTAGTAATTTTCGTCATTGTTCATTATTTTCTTCAGCTCATATTAAAAATTATTTTTCACTTTTTAGTTTGATATGCTTTAAAAGCATGTTTTTAGTTTTTGCTATATTTATTATGTAATAATATTGCATTTCTACGTTAGATTCACTCATTTTGTGGACAGGAAAACAATATAATAAATGTGGACATCGTATTTTGTTTTTTATATTTATTTTTAAATGCCGTCTATTTAATGGTATCAAAACTAGTTAGATACATACAGCACAACCAAGAGATTTTACTGCAACTTTTACTTATAAAATACGATAAACTTTTTCCCCGACCCGATATATGTATATATATATATACAACTAGGTTTTCTATCAGCCCTGCGCGCTGTACTGAATTTTGAAAATTTATAGAGATTTTATTTGAGATTTTGATCCTCGTTGTTGTAACCTCGATCTTTGGCCTGATCCTTATTCCATCATTGATTCCGACTTGGTCCGCATTTTAATCCCTCTTCTTTTTCCTCTTACTCATTTTTTATCTCTCGCTTTGGCCTTTCTTTAGTTTTTTATTTCGCTTTCGTTCTTCATTTACTTTCCTCTTTCAATTCTTATCTTCATCCCATCCACACTTCCTCTCTAGACAAAGCGAGCAAATAAACTTTAATTATTATTTAAATATTAAAATATAACATTAATTAAATAAACCAAAAGCAATGATTAATAGGCGATGAATTTTGAATCATAAAATGTACAGAAAATATATTACCTTTTAGAGAAATGAGACAAAAAACATTCAGAGAGATATACAGACAATAGCTTACATTTTATGAGGAGATATAGTATGTCAATATACAAAATACTATCACAATTGGTTAAGTGGCTTAGGTAGACGTAACATCGTAGCTAAGAGAAGGAGAGAATTATTACCTGTTAATATATGTTATGATGAATTTCAAATAGATATATTATACGGGATGCTATACGTTTTAAGACATAAAATATCTACGTATGCATATTTTCAAGCTCTGAACTTGAGATAGAGAAATGTTTTGGGCGCTAAAAAACCAATGGCTATAATTTTTATTTAACTTTCATTTCGCATTTCTTTCGGCATATAAACAGACAAACAAACAATAAATACTAACAACGAATATGTATACATAGATTCTGAATAGTAGCTCTAAGCTTTATAACAAACGAAAGGTTCCCTTTTGATGCAGCATTACATTTATTTCCACCTGACATCGAAACCCCTTTATCTGGACATCCGCCGTGCCACCGTGATAAACGATCACCGAAATCTTACAAACGAACACAACTTGCAGGTACGATTTGCTTTCATTAGGCTCGAATTTTGTACAGTCAACCATTTTTATCGGCAGAATAAATGACACGAGAATATAGAGCAGTGTTTTGCAATGGTTCATCACAAGTGCTAAGTATAGAGTTATTCATTATACTATTGATTTCATTTTTTGAATATACTGAATATGAAAGTAAGCATTTAGAACTATCGATACTGTTTAAGATAAAGTTCAGATACGTTAGCGTTTTTTTCCTGCGTGAAGTGGTCAAGGTGTATGCCAATTATTTCATGCACTAGCAATAGCTTTTTTTGACAGCTCATTTTAAGGCAAATCCTAAACAACACGTTGATCAGGTGGGTAGCATATTTTTAATAGGTAGACATATTTTCCATGTACAATGCTGCCTTTTTCGTGTCAATCTTTAGTATGTCTAATCCGTCAACTATGGCCATTCGAAAGATTTTTTGTCATTATTATAATAATTGCGTTTTTACTATATCTTCGAGGAGAGAATTAGTAGTTTGTGTTTTATTTTGAAAAAAAACACGTTTACGTAATTAAAATGTGGTATTTGGTAGAGTGGAAAGGTAATTCAGTCCAGAATGAGGCAATGTCTGGCAGGCGACGTGACAAACGGCGGTGTGTACATCTTGAACAAATTGCAAAACAATTATGTTATTATTAGAAAGATCTAGGTTCGAGAATAATCTTCTACTGTCTAATTATGGCGACAATCAGCATGATTTGGAAAACCTCTATTCTTTAAAAGTCCTAAAGATTTCACTTTTTTTTAAATAAAAAAAAAGATAAGCAAATACTATTTACCAAACTGACAATTTAACATATTTTTTCAACCAGGTGTGCTATTTTAGTCACGAAAAGAATTTTGTAAAATTAGGAGTTTTAATAAATAAAAAGATATACGTCACAGCTTTTACCTGTTACACAGATTATGTCAGGTTTTATCAAAATTACTATAAAGTAAGGCAAATGAACGACGTCGTCGTCGTCGAGTGTACTATTATTGAATTATCCGTGCGTTTAACCCTTGAGCGTAACGTGAATTTCCTGTTAATTATATTTTAATTAACGTGTTCCAAAACGGAGTCTTCAGTTTAATTGTTGATATGATTTTGTAATTAAGATAAAGGCCTTCTATGGATGAGAATAATACAACACTTTTTGTCAATTATTTTGTAGCATATACAGAATTGTTGTTAATATTGTCGATGACTCTAAGCTGCTAAGGAATCAGGACAATATGCTGTACGTAACCAACTATACGTGATATTCAAAGATGTCCATGGACATATAAAAATATTTATTTCTCTTATAAATCAAACTGTATATTCTATAAACTTGGAAAGTAAGCATGGAAGTTCTATAAATTATTTCCAGAAAAAACTTTTTCGGAAATTTTATAAATTATGTGACTCATTTGGAGAAAGGCCATTTTAGACATTTCTGCGGGGATAGTAATAAAAACCGATACAGAGCGATGATAAATGAATTTCAGTGCAGTTTTCAACGGAATTGATCAAGCTAGTTAGCGTTTTTGTTTGAACTGGTATCCGGATTGAAAAGTGTTCTACATTCAGTCGGGTGAAGCTGAAGGCAATCCATAGCTTAAACGTCCACAGTCTAAAAGGTGAAACAGTGTAAGTGAATTAGACATTACTTTTAGAAAAGAAAAATTGGTTGTTGTAAAAAATATTACAGGAGATGATAAAAAAATTGGAACAGTGAGAATTAAGATATTTCCTAATGAAAGCACACTATTCTATTAATAGAATTACTTTTTTTTCTTTCTCTTAAGAGAAATTTCTTACTATTAAGAGTAAGAGTATGAAAATGAATTCAAATATATAAAGAAACAATTCGAAAAATATTTACAAAAAAATGCCACGTTCCATTGTTTGTTCTTTAAGGTTCCGGTATCTCTAAGGAAAAAAAAGCCTTTATAAGATCACTTCGTTGTTCCTCTGTCTGTCAATCCGTCTATCTGTTGAGATCCTTTTTTTTTAGGGATACGTGGAGGTATAAGTTAAAATTAATGTCGAATATTTAAGCGTGGGGTCCCTTGAACTTGTAAAAAAAAAACGAGCTTCTAAGTCGACATAGTGAAAATATTTTGTAAAAATTTGGCCATTTATGCCTTATATTCTGAACGTCACAAGCAAATCAAACCTATAGGGTACATCCCATTGACTTAGAATCATGAAGTTTGAGAAGAAGAAAAGTCTCAGCATAAGTGAAGAAAAAGTCGTTTATTTGCATTGAGGTATTTATTTGTAGTTATATCACAAGTAAAAATAGTTTTTTGTTATAACAGACTTAAACTTACAATTGAAGTATGGATCGTGGTGCAAATCTATATATAACAGAACGTTTTTTAACCTCTAGCTATGAAAACTTAACATTTTCAAATATACGGATATAAAAAAAAATCCGAATTTATTTTTATATATAAAAAGGCAACAATTACGGAATTATTGGGACGAATATTTCACTATCTCAACAGCAACGATATTAAAAACAGATTAAAATGTCGAAACTCTTGATGACTGTAATATATCTGCACGAATAATAATATTTTTTTTACGGAATCCTCAAGTTGTAAGTCTTATTCGCGGTTATCCTGTTTTTTTTATTTGAGCAATCGGTGTCGATTCAGTGGAAAAAATCTCTGCAGCTTTTATCAATTTTACAATTTACCTGGAGTTTTTTATTTAAATAAAATTACAACAATGTATGTTCATTGCTTCATTTAAGATCTTTTAAATATCTTTATAAACCATTTTACTAAATTTCATAATCCTCCTATAAATAACAATAGTAATTATTACAAATGACTGCGAGATAATAGGTTGGTTATACGTTCAATTATCCGTTGAATATTAATTTTAATTTTGAGTTTTTACATAATAAATAGTCAAAACTACTGATTGGTTTTTTGAATACAAAAATCACTAAAATTAAATAAATGATTCGATCAAGAGAAATAAAACGAAATATTTTTGTATACGCATTTTTTGCTTGTTATTTGAATACAAATATTAGTCCTATACAAAAGCGAAAACTTTTACACCAAATAATTTTAAGCAAAAATTTACATTGTTGATATTTATCTTAAATATTTATATTGTCACGTCACGTGAATAAAAGAAAACTTATTTTTTAACGAGCCTCCGTAAAAATGGCTTTTAACGTGTTTCGGATTCGTTAAAATTTTCTAGTCACGCGTTACCAATTTAACGGATGAGAGGAGTTTTTCTTCATTTGCATCTCAATGCCTCTGTCACCGTCGCCTGGACTGGCAAAGCATTGAGTAATCAAAGGGGAACTCTGTTTTAGTCACGGGTAAGCAGTAAGCAGTGAGCTCACGATTCAATATTCGATTGATTATTGATCGTTGAAATTGAATGCATGAGATATGTACAGGGCGAATTTCTTTGTGCATGCAGTCTGTTGGACAGTTCAATACTTATCCCTATTTTTTTACAACTAGCTTGCTCAAAACTTGAATCTATTTGTCCCTTTGTTCAAAGCTTCAGGCCATTAAAAATAGATCTTATTGTCGGAACGCATACAAATAAATTATCTGAAAATTTTGTTGTTGGTGCAAATAATGGCATTTTGGTATGTATGGAGCAGCTGAAATTGTGTATAAGACGAAGAAACTAATAACTAAACTTTATAGATATTAGTATCTACGTCTATCCCTTACCTCTTAAAAATGAAAGTATTGTTTACAAAAATTTATTTAATATCGATTTTATTATTTTTAGTAGAATACATTTATAAAATAAATGTTTGCGACGGAAACGTTCGTGCACACCCCGACGTACACACGGCGTGCACATATTCACTACCTTATTTTCAGTCCTATAGTCTGTGCAGACGAGTTTCGAACTTGTAATTCGTATATAGAAAACATCGCTTTTTTTGGTGCGATTTTATAGTGAAATAAATGTATTTAATAAGATAGTTTTTGTACATATAAGTTTGTAAATAAAGTACTCATATTTCATAACTAATATCTTTATTTTTAAATAATGATATGAGTTAGTACGAGTTTTACTTTTAAAAGGCATCGAACACGTATGCAGTTTAGTACCACGGTGATTCTTCAGAGGGCCGATCAAGTGACATAGATATCGGCGGCCCTCATGACGATAGGGCCGCCGACCGCTGACGGTAGTCGTTCAGGTTAAGTGAGTGATCGTCGTAGTTTTTCCGGATCGTTGAGGTTCTCCATCGTCGAGTTTCTCCAGTCCGAACGGAGCGGCGACCCACCACTTCATCGTACACTCCCAGAGCCAGACGTGACGGTCGAAGAAGATGACGGTGAATCCACTGACACCTCCTCTGCATCTCCGGGACTTGGGAAACTTGACGGTTTGGACCCCCGAAATGGGGACGTACCCACTGGATTCGTCGGGGTCGTATCCCCGACGAGAAGACGCCCGGGCATAGGCAACAAATAAGTCATCCGTCCAGCACCTGCGATCAAAGAAGGTCATGGACGACCCACGAACGAACTGTACCGACAATACAGCTTCCTATCTAGGACAGATTTCGAGATTTGGGCCGCTTCTTTAATTTGACTCGTTTGATTTGTCATTCTTTGACAGACGAATTCGGAAATTGCAGCATGGAACGGTATAAGAATGCCGTTGCATGCTGCATTCAGCTGCACTATCCCATTACTGCACTAGTCTACAGTCTACTATAGTACATAGCATCCTTGTTGGCATATCGGAAGTGAAGCTCTGCACTTCAATAGACACCTAGTATTCAGAAGTATAATTTCGACGACCTAAGTTGGCGAGGCGCCGCTCCTACGAATAGTCGCCGATCAGCAAAACCAAATAAACGGGCCGTTAAGTATTCCATACGCGTGTGTCCGGTCCGTCACATAAAACATTAAAATATGACGTATCTCCTCTGAGAAGGAAATAAGTAAGAACACCTACTTACTTTGTGGTAAAGTCCCCATGGCCGTCGGCCCAATACGTATCAGATATACTTTATTGTTTTGATATATCCTTCACCTTTAAAATGCGTAGCATTTCAATTTACATATTAGTAAAAAATTGACAAGTTGCGTTACAAAACTCGAACGCGTGTCTTTTGCGTTACAGGCGTGCGTGGTAATTATGAAGACTATGTATATATTTATAAAAAACAACGTGGGTGATGATGTATAATACTATGTAGTTTGAGTTCTCGTTGCAAATGAAACACACAATTCATTAAAAGTAAAACAAAATTGAACGTTTTTTATGCTACCTTTATAAATCAGTAACTCTATAAACATAAAATTGAACTCAGACTAATACAAAATTGATATAGGCCGAAGTTCATTTTATTTTCAACAAAACGGCTGTCGGTATTTACTTTATTGACGACAAGACAAAAACAATACTCGTAAGAACTAAGTAATTGTCTGTGAAAGTTATATTTTCCTAGTATTTTACAAATAACTTCTGAGTATTAACTTCTAACTATTACAATGAATAACATGTAACTTGTCCATGAAATTCGCACTGTTAAAGGTTAACAGCACATTTTCAACTTGCGAAGTGTTCAATTGAAACACTTCTAGCTGGTATATTCGAAATTTTGGTAGTATCCTCACAATAACGTGCTAGTTCGACTTTCACATACGAACGACAGCCGTGACACAGATTAAACTGGGCGAACACAAATTCGGTTATGCGTCCCAACTTCCCGAGGAGTCACAGCTTAAGCCGCGCCAGCGACGATAAAGGTGTTCGCGACGCGTCTGCTTTGTATGTTCGAGGCGTGCGAGTTTGTTACCAGCCCGTTTTCGAATGGAAAGTTTTAATCTTGTCCTTCACGCCGGAAGAGAGATCTACGTTCTTAATCTTGGAATTAGTAGAAATTGCATTTTTATACCAAACACACACATACACTTACATACACACACATATGTATTTATATAAATGAGCCGCTTCCGTTCATTTTTATAATCACGGTGATATTTTGTAAACAGCAACATTGGTCGGTGTAGTAGTTTACTGTTGACTATGAGTGATTTTTAGGCACTAACCTAACGCTTACGGGCCGGAGTTTACACCTCAAAACCACTGCCCATCCAGATATTTCCGAAGTCTAATGTGTTTTTTTTTAATAACGATCCATCATCTAAACAAATTATGATAAAGATTTTCACATCATTGATATTTTATGTATAAATACCATAAGGATTATTAACCATTTGAGCACGCAATTTTAAAAACTACCCCCTGAGTTTCCGCAAGCAGCTGACCTGGATGAGTCATTCCAACGCGCATCCTAACCAGAAATCTTGCAAAATAAACTGAAATACTCATATTTATCATATTACTGTATTTTTTTCACATTTATATTTAGGTTCTTAATATGCACAAAATACATACATTGATACAGACTTTATATTTTAATGATAATATAATAGAAATATTGTGCAAAACAAAAAGAATCACATAGGTTAAATTTCAATGCACATCAATTCGATAAAATACATTTTTTCTTCACAAAGTCTAGATAAATCTGTCGTAACGTTATCATAGCTTTGATAAATTTAAATATACTATACTAGAACTACATACTTTTAGTAAAAAATTAACAAAATATGACCACAAAAAATCGCTTACGACGTGCATACATTATGCTTACCGACCAGTATAAACCTATTGTGATTAAAGTGCGCGCCAACTGACCACAAGTCGCAAAAAGGAAAAACTAGGAATAAAGTTATTATTTCTTTTGTGCATGTAATTTCATCAAGAAATACTTACGGAATTTCTTTTCAGTTATCACTGCAAGCAACAATAATTGATTCGCGGTTATTATATTCAACTTTCTATTTTTAAAATATGCAATAATTTCACAATAAAAGTAAAATGAGATAAAACTATTTTCACAATTCATCACTGAAATTTAAAATGTAATAAATTATATTACATTTCAAACAATTTTAAATTATATAATACATAAAATATGTATTTTATGTATTATATAATTATTTAAAATATATGTATTTTATGTATTATATAATACATATTTGATGAATAATACATAAAATCAACACATAAAATAAAATTGTAACCGCTATTTTATAAGTCAAAACCGACAAAGGAAACTCAGGCACATTTGTCACGTATTTACCTTTGAGAAATACTATAAAAGTATATACTTTAGTCTGCTGCAAAGTATTTTACGTATTTTGGTATATATATATCAAAATAAAACACTAGCGATTACTTTTGTAAACTCATAAGTACGAACAGAGATCCAGACAAAATAGCAACATTACTGCTATCTCGAAGTGAACTGAACGATTAACCACTTTAAAATACATTGTAAATTTTCTGACGTAAGTAACTAGAACTCGACTGCCTTATTTTCTGAAGAATACTATAGAATATCCTTTAACAAACTAAGAATAGTACAGAAATTTAAAGTGAACTTTTATGCTTTGTGGCAGAAAACGAACGTGTGCGGGAGATGTATATCCCGCGCGTGTCCGATCGATTGGCTAACTTGACGTAATACATATATACAAATTCAGCCGTGCGTTTAAAAGTTAAAAGCTTATTTTTAAAGGAATGCATAGATTGAATTCATTATATTTAGATTTAATTATCTAAAGAAGGTGTATATGATTATATCTTTGAAAATTATTCAGTTATAAATGTACAAAAATAACCTTTTTATGCTCTTTTATAGCCTTTAAAACAATTATTTCGAAACTTATTCCTTTAAATATTTTTCTAAAAATGGGTTCCCGAAAAATATCATTACTACAATTTTTTTCTATTTGTAACAGGTAGGCGTCTGATTTAACTACCTACGCATAATGACGCCAGTTAAAATTCGTTACTGTGCATCTTTTTTTATGTGGCTGTTTTTTCTCTTTAAGTTTACGTTCTACTTCCACAAATGACACCTAAAATATTATTTAAAAAGTGTCAATTATTTAATACGCCTTTGTGAACAGTTCGTAAAGTGCGTACAATACGGTTTCGTTATTTCTACCGCTAAGGCCAATGTGCTGGAAAGACATCATTTATTTCCCATCGATTGCATTCGAAATAAATAACAAGTAGACAAACTACACGACAAACGAAAAAGTATTATATTAAGCTGAATCGTTTAGGCAAAAGTAGGAGTATTATCTCAGTGGTAGAATGTTTAGCTCCCTATAAGGAAGTCGTGGGTTCAAAACCGAGCAAGTTCTTAAGCATAATCGGTCGTGGTTCAGTATTTCAGACATGTGTCTTCGGACGAATAGGTATCATAATCAAGCCTGACAATGGGAGAATTGAGCGATGAGTTTTGAACTTACGGCAGATTGTATCATTCTCTTAATGCCTCAGGGAATACATCAAGCCGTGGATCCCAGACGTTATCATCGCCTTGTCGTCGGTCAATAGTCTTTATCAGCACCTACTCCTGTACTGGACAGTGGAGCGCTTAAGAAGCAAGTTCTTCACTATAAAATAAAAAGATTTTGGGAGTGTATGCCTCATAAATGGAATGAATAAACACCTGATACAATTGAAGGTTTTGTTGCAAGTAGAAGGAAAAGAGCTTAAATATATGTCTTAAAAGTGACGTGAGGAAAGATTCCAATGGCTAGACAGTTATTTATATTAAACGGGGCTATATATGTATCAACGGTTATTTCAGTTATGGTAGGCACTTCCATAAGAAGGAGAGTACTTAAAACAAAATAATCACATACTAGATATTAAAAACTTAAACTATAATCTGATAAGCAACAAAGAAGAAATAACTGTATATGTTATATAAATAAATTATGGAACTACAAAAATCTTGATAGATGCCAGTCAAGCAAGAGGCATATAAAGTTCTATGTCATATGGAGATTTGTGGTTTCTACCTAACCTCCTGAAAAATAGGCGGGAACTTATCAATAAAAAATAATATAACTGTCATTGTTAAATAAAAAAGAAACTAGAGATATATTCTCCCACTTTTTCAAACGCAGATGTATGAATAAACATTATATACTATAAGCATGTATTTATGTATATCAACTAATTCTTCAAAAAATTGTATTCATTTCAAATGCTCAACATACATTTTTCCAGGAAGGCATTAAATCTCAGGTTATGTATATAGTCGTATAATTACTATACCGATAATGGTTCTTCGTTAAATACATGTTTATTATATCTCAATGGCTATTAATGCCCACAACAAATGCACGTCTAGTGTGGTGAATATATTTTAATTAATTTGCAGTGTTTTCAATGAAAAAAAATAATACATTAGTCCACAGCTATATAGAGCGTTTCGTCTCACGTAATAAATTTTATATGGAAGAATTATGCTTGAGCAATATAATTTGCATTCATGAAGACAAAAACGAAGCTAAATGGGTAGGTAAATCATCCCCTTGAAATGTATATATATTTACCATATGAAATATACTTTAATTGTGAAAGAAATATGTCTAATGATGCAATATTTCAGCTTAAATTCAACAAAAATAAGAATTATGTTTATAACGGATAGCTTTAAAAGCTTGTTCATTCATAATATCAGTGTTTATGAGGGCTTGAGATTTTTCTTAAATAAAGATTGTTTAGCGAGGCACACGTGAGATACGAGATAATTTCAAAAATTCATATTTTAATCTGGGCCAAATCCTGAGGCGGGACGGTGCCGCTCGTAAAATAAGGATATATGTTTGGCAATAACTTGTAAGTAAGCCACGCACTTTTGTTACAAATTGAGGAAAAATCGTCTGGGGCGAAACCCGAGCGCTTTACGTGGCCGTCTAAAAGCGGCCGTGCATTAACTTCAAGCGGGACGTATCTATTGTAAACACATGGATTTTTCAGTGAACCAAAGAATAATATAGCCCGACCCGAGCTCTGTTGATATTTTTGAAAATTAATATTTACATTTTTCAAAGAAGTGTCATCAGTCAAAGCCGGTAATAACGAAAAGTTATATAACTTACGTCTGTTCGTATCCTATCTCACTCCAACTTTATGGATGGAGATGCAGTGGGAATGAGATAGAATGAGGCGATCAATGTTACTCGAATCTTCTTAGCACGAGTTATACCGACAGCTTTACAGCCTATTATAAACTGTAGCACATCATCCTAAACCCATTTTGAACTAAATACGCGCTCAATTTTGACTAAAAATGTACAAACTTTGTTTTACTCAATATAAAAAAAGGTATAGTATTTCCATCTCGTTTTAATGAGCTTTTAAGTATGAATTATTTTATAAAAGAATTATTATAAAAATTCTTTATGTTAATTTTGAAATGCTGCGAATTTCAGTTACTTGTACACTAAACAAAAGAAAACGTAAAAAATATCTCTATAAATAATTATATACTTTCCAGTCCTACATGAAAGTTATACAGTTGAGTTGCCTCGTAATAAGAATCTGAGATTCAGCTTTGTAAGGGCTGAGATCTCAGGTACAGATCTCTTTCATGAGCTGAAGGCCTACGCGCTTTGAGTAACGAGGTTATCAAGACCTAAATAGGGTTTTGGAAGTTGTAGTTGAAGGGGAATGATTAATGATTATGAATATGAGAAGAAAACGCTTTCGAAGTTAACCTCGTTCTACGCTTGATATTTTGAAACGTTGGAAAAAGTTATTTTTTTAGGTCTTTATCGAGAATTAATAACATGATTTAATTTGAAGACTAGAATCTCGGACGAATATTATTAAAATGACTATAATTATTATTCAAATTATAAATCTATATAAATAATAAGATCGAAGACTTCACATGTCTGTACATTAAAGATGTTAGCAAAACAATAACTGGCGAAGGATAAGTATTAGAAGACAAATATATTTATTTTTTGTTATTTGTCGATTTGCCTGTTTGTTTGAAGGCTATAATCGGTTATTTTTAACATCGATATTAAAGGAAAAATCAAAATTAACACACCACTTTGTGATTGAAGTCGCTTGCAGTACCTGGATAGAAATCAAGTATGTTAGAGAGTCTGTTTCGTAACAGAATAATTCATCTGCAGCACATGTGTTTTTCGGTGTCAGAGTGATGAATTTATTCTTTCGTCCTTTTGGAATCATTAAATCAATACTGAGTTCACAGTCGAGAACGGAACTAACATCGGAATCGATATTAGGAAAGTGATCGACGGCGTGATCGGTCGATACAAAAGGTAAAGGAATTCTTCGTGGACACAGAGTGTCCACGAGGCGGAGCCGCAGACTAAAGCTGATGACAAAATATGTACTGAATTTTCTTAGATTTTCTAAAATATGTGTTCTTCATGCGTTCATAAGGGTGATCTAGTTTTTTCTTCACAAACTGTCGAACCTTCGTGACGGACACATAATCTCAGCTCTCGATTTTTCCTCGAGGATGATTTCTCTACGCAAACATGTCAATAAGGCAGTTACTTCAACACAAAAATAGATTATTATTTATTTGGTGGGTAGTTGTGCGTTATTCAATCATAATATATCATTTACTGCGAGGAAAACCGAATGAAAAATAGAATTTTCCTATTTCCTTGTCCTCCGAGGAAATAATTCGATGAATTTCCTCTAACTTATTTATTAGTTACAGTAACGTCCTTCTACTTCTGACTTATGTGTCATATACGGGCAGTTTGTTAGTAACAGGAATTGTAGCTTTATTGGTATCATAAATTTGATATCTAATATTATGTTAAAGGTCTGTGAATAATAGAACACGATTTTGGGAAGCTTATAACGTTTTCTGCGCAACGAATATGTCCCAGGCAGTTTAATATTTTTTATTGAGATCTATTTCGAATTTATCAAAAAATTAAAAAATATATGTTGATACAGAATAATAATAAGTTCTTACGGCCGCGTACCCGAAACGAACCAACACATCGGCCCTTGTAAAATGGTTAATGTAAGCCGACATATGTAATTTTTGTACATTTTTAGTAGGTATATTAAATTTGCACACAAAATTATCTTCTTCTTTTCATTAAATTTGGAATACAATTTTCAACAACATTTTACCATATGCTTTTATTTTATTTTTTATTAAACACATTATAATTAATATAAATCGTTGCGTGCCCCTAAAATACACATTCATTTACCACATTTCTTTGAATATTTGTTTTTGGGACTTTAACCTGAAACTGTATAATCCAAAATGACTGAGTGAGCCAGTTCTGACTCCGTCAGAACTGTGTTTTCATTCTGGTCCCAGTGATACGACGCATTGTTGTAAAGTAAGTCTCTCCTATCTTAATACTTACGGAGCATAGGTTTAAGCCGTAAGTCTGGTCTGGGGCGCCCGTATTCATTACGTGTATATGACCCAGTAGACCTAAGCTTCTCGCTCGTTTCGTCCTGTGTTGTTTTCACACAGATTAATCCTTGGTGAGATTGAACGCTGTTTGTTCCTTTGTTTAATTTTTTCACATTTTAATTAATAAAAAATGTGATTAATTAAGATTTTTTTTGGGCTAAAATTATATCCTATTACTTTAAGTGAGCATTTCTCATATATATATTGTATATGCATGTATATTGGTGTCGTCTCTAAAAAACGAGAAAAAAAATTTCTAAGCGTTGCTTTATTTTGTGCCGTTTAGTAGCATTTTGAGGTAATTTACATTGTTCGTATGTTATTGTTATTTAACAACAAATGACACTACACGACATAAGCTATAAAAATCAGGTACTATGTAAATAAATCACGTATGTAACTTTTATGTGATGCATATCATTATGTTATTTATTTTAATATTTGTTGTTGGAAATTAACACAGAAAACTTTTCGCATGGGGAGTTGTAATATTCCCGCAGCAAAGTCAAAAGACTTCGAACATAGGTCGGTCGTCGTATATGGCTGAACTGGAACGTACGATAAAAGCCTAAACGAATATATAATTTCCTGCATCTGTAAACACACTGATTCGTTCGTAATATGCGAATTAACCAGCATTTTAAAAGTTCAAGGCCTGTTTTAGGAATTGATAATCAAATTTGCATTAGAAAAGGGGCCATCGACAAAATTTAAACTTTTATAATATCGGTGTAAAAGGGAATTACCAGTTATGTTATACAAATGAAAATATTGTTTATTCTTGGTAATCAACAAATGGGTATTCATGTTTGATTTGGAATTACACTTTTAAATTGTTTTTAAGATAAGTTAGTGAATGTTGTGCTGCGACCCTTACGGACTTGCAGTTAAGGGTATGCGAGGCGTCGGATCAAAAGCTTAATCTAAAAGCTTGGTGTTACGTTAACACTTATATTTAATTACAATTGTGACAAATGGATATAAAAAAAATGATAATATACAAATAAAGCCGGCCAAAGGAAATTCCGGCTATTGCATCCCAGGGTGCCGTAGGACGACCAAAATAATGTGAAATTTCCACTTTGTTTGGAATTTAAATCAAATGGATATCTCGTCCACTTGTTGTGTATTTAAGAAATATAACCAGATAATAGTAGATAATATATATATGAATTGTATCAAATCAAATCAAATGAAAAAATATCTTTATTTCGTAGGTAATGAAATTACACTTGAAATATGTCATTAATAAATTCATTTCGACATTACCGCCTATTCCAAATGCTGATTCACCGAGAGAAGAATGGGCGAGAAACTCAAGGTTTGCTCTTTTTACTCTTCAATACAAAGATTTAGTCATTTATAATTTAGTCGACATTTAAAAATAATATGAAATAACCTGATAGGTTAGCAGCTCAATCCCAGGCGCTTTTTTCATTATAATATTCCGACACGGTATAATAGTCCTTGCCATATAACTTTCTTTTAACAAAACGTTTAAACTGAGTAAATGGCAAATTTTGAATTTCATTTGGGATCTTATTATAAAAGCGCACACACATCCCCTTAAATGATTTATTAATTCATAGATACCATGATTATCTAAAAAGTTTATTATCAATGTTAATTCAAATGAAAATTTCTTGACGACCCTTTATAGTATATAGCATTATAATAGTCTGACGATTCGTTTTCTTTATACCTAAAATAACTTTATTGGTTTATAATTAAAATTAATAATTTAAGGAAAAGCCCGGCCATTTAGGAATCAGTCTCATGAAGCGGGTTTCGTATTACAAATAGTCGAATTATCTTGTTACATCGCATTGCTGTCTTTTATTGAATTGTAACCAAAATTAGTCTGCAACACCTAAAATAAAAAAAAATGGTTTAAAAGATAAAGACAATATGTAAATGGTTTTGGTAGATCATAATTTGAACTCAACTCTTTCGTATTAGTGGGCTACCATAGTCACCACTACACCAATTGAAATTATTCCTCGTTCTGCCTTTGGTAAATTTTTTTGACGAATATTTTCTATATTCCCCATGAGAATTTATACACTTAGAATTTGTTTTAAGATTTTTTTTGTGAAGTATGAGTAAAGCTCTATATTATGTATTTTTTACAAAATTTGAGGCTTAATGATTGCGAAGTAAACAGGAAAACGGTTAACTTCGCATATTTTTTTTATTAATTTTATATACCAACTATTTTAAAATAATGAAAATAACGTGTGTTTATTTATAATAGCGATACCGTTTATTCTCATACGATATACCGGATAAAAGTTTTTTTTCAACTTCTAAGATCAAAGTTCGGTTGTTTATGTTGTACGTCCGTGATTATGCTATTTAACAAAAATTCTTATCTATACTTCTTATATCTATATTCATCTTATATAACTAACTCCTTTGACCGTCCGCAGTGTTATATCGTAAAACATGCGATGTATAATTTATGACATAAAAATGATTCTACAAACGGCCATTTTTACGTTTCAAGATGTTAATTTTCATTAAACTACAATATTAAAAACAACGACAAAATTACATAATATTGAAGTAAGAGACAACTTTGAATAAACAAAATTAAGGAACCACGACGAAGAGAGCCGTGACCGAAAGGAACAAAATTTATATAAAAAATATTACATAAAATTATTTCGCATTATGTATATATTTTTTAAGAATACCAAATTAACAATTTTCCCCGAATAACAATTTTTCATTATAAATTTCAAACAGTTTTCATACCGCATATTCTATTCCATATTTTGTAAAATAATAACTTTGCATTTATTTCTAGTATATCTCTCATGCAGCTGTTTGTTTGCGCCGTCATCCTCGGGGCGGGCCCACCGCATCGCCGTCACAGACCGGGCGGCGCCGCGAGAGGGCAAAGTGCCAAACTTCACGAATACTTTATGCATTTTTATAACTACTTTTAGGCATGACAAGCGCCTAATATTTTTTTTTTCTGCAATGCTTCAATGCATTACAAACTTATATAGGCCGTATAGACTCCATGTAAGGTATATGCTTTTCTTTAGTATGTTTAATTTTATCCTCATCATCGCTTAGTTTTGAAATTACACAATATAACTTGCAACTTCTAAATCGTATATTACGCCAAGATTAATATTAAACTGATTGGGTTGATTACTCCAATCGAGGTTTGTAAAAATATTTTTGAATACATATCCAAAAATATTTAAATATAAGAAGATATTTCATGATTTATGAAAATATTTTAAATATTCTATCTTTATCTTTCAAGCACACTGCACATACATCATTCAGAAATCGCGTCTTCGCGACATTGACTTTCATGTGTCTCTAGCCACACTCCATTTCACTGCTATGCAGAAGTGCAGGAGTCACAAGTCCTTTAAGGACAACTAAACGTTTTTGCCGTGAGATGATTTTGCTATTTGTAACAGCCTGCATAATCTCATTCACTCGTTGCAGTATACACAGGTAATTATAAATGCTTTTTATACACAAAACAAAGCAGGTAAATTGCGAAATGTTTGTTCCAATTAAAATGAAAGGGCCCTGATTCGGTCACTCATTTTCATTCGATGCGGAAGTCTTATTTTACCAATTTTTCGTATCGGAAAAGGGTCGCAGCCGTATTTATTTTCAATTAGAAGAGCCTCGTTTTTCTTCGGAGGAAACTTAAATTGAGCTTTCATTCTATTTATTCGTGCACATCGATTGTATCGTATAACCGAGTTATTAAAATAAATTTTGCTTATTAGAGTCGATATAAAATAAAAATTGGAATTTTTCTGTGTTGAGCGTCGTACATTTTAATGAAATAAAAGCTTTATAACAATATTGAATTAAATATGAAAAACAGACTTTTCTTTAATTAAATCAATTCAATCAACTTTAGCTTTTCAACTAAGAAAATACTGAATCAAAAAAATTGGTAATCGTGTCTATCGGTTTAATTGTGTCAATGCAAATAAATTGAGTCATTGAACTTATTTTTTATTAGATTCAAATTTCTGAGGAAAATAAGCGTATTGATTATTGTTGATACAATCTATTGTTTACTTGTTATATTTAAAGAAGGTTTATTATTTTATGCCCACTAACCTTTATTAACGATAAGTACATTAATGGCTTATTAGACTTATGGTACAATGAAAAAAAAATGCATGTTGTTTCAACAAAACTGTTTTTGTTGATAATTTATCGTTAATTTCACAAAGAACGTAATTGCAAATTACAATTTCGTATGTAAAAATATGGGTGAATTTTAATGTAGTCAATTCAAACGACTTGGGAACAGGCTCCTGAAATGGCGGTGAAGAAAATTGGTGAGTGGATCTTTTCATCTCAAAAGATTGAGAATTGAACATACAGTCCATCATTTTATTTCTTCGTATTTATACCCAACCAGAACATTGGCTGGATAATTATTCCACATTGTTGGAATTCTTGTGCAATAAAACTCCCACATGCATTTTTGTTATAAATTTAATGTTTTTTAACTAAACCATTTATAATTAGAAAATTTTTAATTTAAAAAATGTATTATTAATTATATATGCTTAATATTGCATATTTATTTAGTTTTATGCCTACTTCGTTTAGTGAGTAATGCTCTGTCTATGTTTTTGACTGTCAAGTTTGTCAAGTATTTATATAAACAATGGTGATACATTTCGCAAATCACGAACCCTAATCATTTGTATTATCCTAATTTTTTTCTCTGTGAGACAACATTTGAAATTAGTTTAGGTTTTAAATTATGTATATGTGTGTGTGTGTGTGTGTGTGTGTGTATGACATTATCATAACAACACAAATTATTTCTATATAAAACAGTATTCTACAATTTAACGATTAATTGAGTTATTATCTCACCACTATTAAATATATAATTAAATAAAATAATATATTTATGTAGTTTCATATACTAATGTGCAACTTGCGTACACGATGGAATCGATCATGCATATTTTCACAAATATTCATAGTCTCCTTTTTTAGAAAACTTTGCCAAAGTAATTATAACAAAAATATATAATTGAAGAAACACAAAAAATTTAGTCACAACTCTAATAACTCGGCCAGATTACAAGCACGGGCGCGGTCGTTGGGTGGCCACGAGAACTCGAATTCTGCCCTGCACTCGTGTTTCGCGATGTATTTTATTTAAATAAAAAATACCTAGTCACTTACCTACAAATGACATTTGATGTTATCAGTGATGTAAATTATTTAAAATACCCGATGGTGTTATTAAATTAGTCACTAATTTTCTTCATGTGTTCCACTCACATCTAAACGAACAAGGCAAATTATTGCTTAAACGATACACAGCACAGAATATTACATGCGGACTCGCAAGTTGTTGACTGTCAGGATAAGTTTCACTATAAAGTTTTAAAGCCGCAGCAATGTCATTTCTGTAAACTCGTCAATAATAAATCATGTTTGCTACAGCATAGCCGCATTACCGCTCAACAGAGTCTATCACAAAGAATATTTTTTTAAAGAATTAAATATTAAAATTTAAAGAAGTTATTGTATCATCAGAACACTTCAAAGAACAAAGTCCCATGGAAAAAAATTGTTGATTTTCCAAAAAGTTGTACAATTATTAACTAAACAATTTTTTGTGGACTTTCATTTTTACAGAAGACCGTGTAAGAGTTAAATAATTTACCTATAACTTTTGGCTTCTTGGAGCTCTTATATATATTATACTTAACAAGACCACGTTATAAAAGTAACTTAAATTTGAGTATTTTGTTTATTATATTTTTTTTAAGTTATTAAAAAATGTGAAACCTCAACAATGTTGTAAAATTTTTCTTTTAATCAAATATCGACTTACGACTATTTTTGCATTTCATAAAGGCATTAATCAACGTTGAAAAAAAAATTTATGGCATTTGTTAACAAATTGTTTATAAACTAATGGACTAGTTTAATATTGTGAAAATTTTTTTCCTATTTTATTGTCATGGGAAAATAACGATTTGAAAAAAAAATTTCTTGACAATTTTTTCAATTGTTTAAAACAGTTTTAATTATTTTTGTTTAGATAATTAGTTAAGTAATGACTTTTACTTCAAAAATCGTAATTGTCATTTCTCAGTAGAGTAACTAAAAAAAAGTAAAAAAATACAAATAATGTAATTGTTTATTGAGTTGACAATTTGTTATAAACAAATTCAGATAACCATTACATTTTTTCCAAACTATTAAAAAAAATACAAAAACAACCATTATTAACAAAATTGTAGGAATTTTTTTTTGTACTTTTTAAGTAAAAGATAAAAGTGTTCTAATGACGCCATAATTTCTGTAAATTTTAATATTGATAATTAACCCTATATAAAAATTATTTTATGTGACCCACTGTTGAGTACCGTTCAACAGTGTGTTATGTTGTATGGGCTGCGCGGGGCCCTATTTTCAGCACTAAATTAAAATTATAAATAATGGAAGCAGAGTTCCGGAAGTAATGATTTTTAAGGAAATTTTCTTCTCTTTGTGACTTTTTTTTTAATTTCATAAATATTAAAGTTTTTGAGTAATATCCAAAATCGAAATACTTTTTTTTCATCTTAATTTGTTAATAACTTTTACAATTTTATCGTGCAATAAAATCCTTTAAAATCATTTTCTAGATCGTCATCTCTAAATCTATTGAGTGGAATGGACGGACGGAATGGATGGAATGGAAGAGAAAGGTAAGAAAACAAAAGCGTATACACTATAAGCATGAAAAATGCCTATTGACAACCACAATGATACACGCATTATAACTAAAATAAATAAAACTTTATTGATTTTTTTTATGCTTGAATCAAACGAATGTTTTGACGATTATTTTTCTTAAATTTATTCATAATACATATTATTAGTTTCTGCTTTTTTACGTCTTGAACATAAACTTTTAAGTTGCACATAGGAATTTACAATTTTTCTTTCATTTATTAATTGTTTATTCCAAGATAAATTTGCTCCTTTTTTACCTAGTATAGTAAGATAACAACAAAGCTAATTGGACACTGGGAAAAAAAAAGCTTTTTCTTTACAGTTGTAAATGCAAAATAATTGGAAGATAACCATTCAAAAGAAACTTTGATATGTATGTAGAAGTATTTTAATTATCATTTATCGAAAATATTTTCTATAATTCATTTTATTGATGCTCTACCGTTATTTTTCCATCTTAATAAATTTCATGACGGTATTAATAATGCAAATGTTCCATAATTATTTAAGATATTTTAACTAAATGTTATTTAACGTAACAAATTCTTGGAGACCGAAGCAACTGTCATGAAGATTAAATGATTTTTCATATATACCTACAGCCAAGATTACTTACAAGTCGCTTCCGAGGGGCTTCCCTTTGAGATAAGGATCCATTACACGCATACATTATTTAAGTGATGCTCCTGTAATAACCTCTTCGTATTACATAAACAAATCTTATTTAAGTCGTTATTGTTAACTAGCTGCATCCGCGACTTTGTACGAATGGAATTTATTTTTAAAAATCAAGTATCATGAGCCTATTTAGATGAAAAAAAACTTGTATTATCCCAACCTACGCTGAAATCACTTGTGAAGACACCATAAAAAGTCTTCTAATAGTTTTGAAGATGAGCTGGTTCAATCAGACAAACAGACAAAGTTAAAAAAAAATCTTATTGTAGTTTACACTTTCTGCATCGCTCACAATCGGTTTTTGGTAAACACTTTCAATGTACAAATACACACTACGGTCCTAAAGTTTGATTGTGTTTGTAGGTGTAACCCAGTGTAAGCGCTATTTTTATTTTCGAACGTTAAAATGTTGAAAATATTCAATATAACGTCTCGATAACTATGTACAACAAATTTACGAGGCGAAGTTCCTTATGGGGCGTTGCGGAGGGTACCCTAGCCGGTAAAAAACGTCCGTAACGTTAAATAAAAGATTTTTATGTATTAGTCTATATATGACGGCTATACAGTGTCTAATGTATAGTCTACGTGATGACTTTTATTATTATTGCAAGTTTGTTATTATTATTATATCATATTCCAGTAACGTTTCAGGATTCATGAAGCCACGCTTGGCTTGTGTTTTTTTATTACTTAAATTTTGTTCTATTAATGGGATTATTGAGTAAAATTAAATTTTGTTTAAAATAACATTATTTAATTTCGCTGACATCACTTTAATTATTATTGTTATTATACAATTAAAATGAATAAAAACTAATTTTAATATTTTTTATTATTAATTAATAAATTATTTATAAATAAATATTTTTATAATTGTTGGTTATTATTAAGAAATGTCAAAGTTACATAGTATTTTACTGTTTTTTTTTAAGTTCAGAAAAATATAATTCTAACAATGTACATGATAAAGAACGAGAAGAAATAACCGCGACAAATAATGATATGTCTGTGAACAATATCTAGTATCAGTAATGCAGTATGTTTTTCAAAAATTGAAAATTTAATTTTTATACAATATATCGACTATATTTATAGTCATTGAGTCTATTCATTTATTTATTTTCTTTTATTTTTATTGATAAAAAAAGCATAATAAAAAATGTATACCCGAATAATTATTTTCTTTATACCTAGATTAGAACTAGAAATTAATATTTTTATAATAAGGAACTTCGTTCCTATCTGGTGTCCCACGACACCACTCGATTTTTTTATATGAAAATGAATAATATAATTGTTTTTTTTTCCATAATGACATTCTACACAAAAAACTCATTATGCTGGATCAAAATTTAGAGGCAAATTAACTTGAAATTGTACTAGTGCAGAATTCACAAATAAAAAAAGAATTAGGGAGGTGAGAATTGCGAACTATTTCCACGTCGCCTTTTTCTTATCTTCTACGACGCTAGCCGTTTTCAAAAAACGTAAAAAACGTCTTGAATTTTTAGCCACTTCGCTAATGATATTTGAATTCTAATGGCTTCGTTAGTATTCTGATGCAATTTTTTATATAAGTTTTGCTAGCTTGAATTTTAAGTAAATTATTACTCCAGCTGACATAGGCATTTCAGCAATTATACACAATTTTTCACAGCAAGTGGTAGACCTTCATTGTTAATTTTAAATAAAAAAGTAGTTTATTATATATAACTAGATTAATGAATCTTAAAACGGAAATTCGATATAAATAAACTTTTTTATTTAAAAATTATTGCACCTATATGAAACTCCATCTTGTCTCGTCATAAATGTGAAAATGAAATAAGCATCACACAGACGTGTAATACTTCGATGTATGAACTCGGTAAATTTGCAAGTACAAAATGTTACCCGAAATATATTACGTCTGTGCGTTTGAAGATTGAGGCGCTTGCTTCAGAAAGCGAGCAACCTTCCTTATTAATTCTGGACGAGATCAAATAACAAGCTAACACTGAAGATTTGTGTGGCTGTCAACTATTTCAGGATTTGTTGAAATATTGTCAAAATGACTGGTGTAATAAATTGTATTAAAATTTATTGAACGTAAATAAAGTAAATATTGATCTGTGTGAGTTTGAAATAGTTGAACATTTCGTTTTTCAGTTGAATTTCAGTTAAATTATTAATCCTAACCAATTTTACTAGCATTTCTTACGCATAAATGGTTTTATGTAGTTCAAAGAATATCTTGAATATATTTGATAAACGAACTGATTTCGGTTGACAATTGTACGAGATACGTATATATTTTTGACGTGACAACGTCTTAAATTAGGTTGCGGCTAAGTCACTTTATGAAAAGTGTAACGCTCGGTAACGTTACGATGAGTACCGAACGAGAGATCGCCGAATGCCTAAGGCCTCTCCCACTCAACTATGATCGGTCTTCGCGCGCAGCACTAGAGAATTAGTGTATAGCTTGCAAATGTATTGCAAGTTGTATGTATATTTGTATATAAATACGTATGTATGTAAAGGTAAAAATAAAATTTTGTTATATGAAATTCACGAGATTCTTTGTATAAATTAATGTTTAAATATAATTCTTGTATAAATAAATACAAATTGTTACTATTATTTCATCCTTCTTCCTACTATACGGAATGAATATTCACATTAAATGATTTTACCTTCAAAGTCGTTGTCAAAATCTTTGCCCGTATACGACTACAGGCAACCAATTTTTTCAAATAATTGGTGTTCCAAAAAGCAAAGACGGTATAACATCTATCTAATAAAGCGAAACCAACTGAATAATAACTTGGCTTTTATGTTTAATTGTAAATTCACTTCACGCCATAATTTCGCAAATTACAGAACTTTCAGGAGAAAAATCACAATTTCAGTTTACGTCATCGTCAAAGTAACCAACTTTTAGACAGCTTAAGTTAAAGTTTGCCGGCAAACAAAAGTTCTCCAGGTCTTCGACGTGTATAGCCGCTCCCCCAAACAACAGCGGCTCCCGACTATCGGCCACCGGGAGCCGGCTCTAGGCGTGAAATTGATTTCCCAAGCCGAGATCGCATTTTCATGTTTGTTTCCCTTTGTAGCCAGAAGTTTTTGCATCAAACTGTGTGTTTTTTATCGGAAGAAATCTCGTATGTAAATATTTAAGAATATAGAGAAGCAAAGGAAGGTAAATGGGTAAACACCCATAGAAGCATAGAAACATAGAACCCTATGAGAACATATAAAGTACGTGTAAGATTTCATTGGCGCGATCATTGTAATTACGTCAGGTCGTTTGAAGGTATGGTGTGAATGTGTGTGTGAATAAAAATGTTATTCACTGAATCAAATTAAATAAAAACAGCCTGTGAATATGGGCGTGCGTGCGTGCGTGTGTGCTTCTGTGCATGCATGTGTACACGCACGCATGTTTGAATTCGTTAATTGTAAAGAGTGGGAAGGGATGGAGTTTTCTCATGAAAGGCTAACTAAATTCTGTTATAACTTTCTTGTTGGATTAAATGATAATGGAAATCATAGAAAATCGTTTCACGAAAATTGTCTCACGTTCAACACGTGTTGATTTTAAACAACACTATTTTTTACCTCCTATTTTTAAAACCAAATGACAGATGACTAGAAAACTAAACAAATGTCTTAAACACGCAAAACTAAACAATAGAAAGAATATACAGCAGTTTAAATTTTTCATAAAACATATCATCCCTTATTTTTCCACCTTAGAGCTAATTTTCCAAAAATCGTACACGTCGTTATTTTTAATTTCTAATAAGCTGATATTTTATAAGGTTTGCTATGAATAGCTTGAGCGGTTCCATTTTTTTATATAAAAATTCAATTCTTATTTCACCCCTTTTACGATTACTTATTAGAACGATGCATTTTTATTGCATTTTATTTTTTATTAGTAATGATGAGTTAAAATATAAATTTCGACATAAATAACTTTAGCGGTTTCGATTTTCAACACATTTCATTTTTTATTTCACCTTCTTCATGGTTAAATAAAAAAAGACATATCTCTTTTTTATAATTAACTAAGTTGTCAAGTTTAACATCGGTAGATTCGGCGGTTTAACGACGGTACAACGTTTCATCCCCTATTTTACCCTCTCTAGTGTTCATTAAAAAAAAAACAATGTACGTGTTTTTTTCTTGATTTGTATAAGTAACAAACATATTTGACATCTGTAGCATCAAGCAAGGTTCCTGTTATCGCGTAGGCGAGGTATATCCTCGTCTACGCGATAACAAGAATCTTTGTACAAAATTCAAGTTTTTAGACTGAGTAGTTGGAACTGTGCGTTGATATGTCAGTCAGACAATTTACACTTTTTATTATATATGGATGTTGAGATAACATGTCAAAATCGATACAAACCTTTATCTATGAAACGCTGAAAATATTTTATAAAAATCCGAAGGTTGCCGAGCTGTTCGAACTGAAAACTACATCGTGTTCCGTTAATATATTCATACTAGAGAAATTCTGAATAAGACCCAGGTGCATCTTGTAAAAGCCCGCAATTCCGCAGACGCGAATGTGTGAACCGGCGACACGAGTTCACAAAAGCTTCGGAGAATTTATTGCTCGTGAAATATTTATAAAGGGGATGTATGAAATGCGAAGCTGTTCAAATTCTAATAGCTCACAGTGTTAGATGTTTTATTAAGAAATTTTCGATTATTATACTATAATATACAAAAGCAGTAAAACGTATATGATTCCTTAGACAGAGACTGAATCGCCCTCGATCGTCGTTAAAAAATATTAAAACAAAGAGAGGAAAATAAATGAAGCAGTCAGGTTCCACGATTTTTAATCGTAATTTTTTCTTTCAACCAAAAATCTGTTTTATACAAAAGCGAATAGATAATTCACATCCGTTTACTTAAAAAAAAAGACGAACATATAAAGAATATATAATATCATTTACGTCTCGATATATAAGATTAAATAAAATTTTATTTCAGGTAGGTAAATCAATAACTTACAACAAGTGTTACTTGAAAATTTACTTGTCTAAATTTTTAACTATACCACACGTGTTTGGGAAGTAATATTGTTCTTAATAAAGAACAGTTTTTATAAAATTCATTAATCAGTTTTACGGCATACTCAATTAAATATGTTTAAGTCCCAAAAGCGTTTGGTAATAGCACTAAGTTTTTTATGCACACACATTCTAAGTATTTCTTACAATATACAACCCCAAAGCGACGAAAGACAACATCGTGATAACATTTGAACTTTGAAATAAAACTACTTGTTAATGTAAGTAATTAATCATCTTAAAGATCACGGCAAATAATATTCAAAGGCGATTACAATTTGTCAAAGCCTATGTTAATAATGAGATCATCGCTCCTTAGTTCTTTTATAACCTCACAGTGCCCTTATCAATATGGGATTCACACAGATGGTAAACTGACTGACCTGGTGATTTTTGCAGAAAGCGCTCGACGTCACTCATTATCAACCCATCGCCGTGTACAAGTTTCAAGTACAGATGTAAGTTTTCATGTACTCTTTAAGAGTGGGTTTTCTTGAGACGTTTTTAATAAATATTGGCGAGTGGTGTCGTTGAATGTAAATATGTATTTACATTTTCAAAAACTCATAGGTATACGCTCGGAATCGAACTTCCGGGTTGAGAAAATATATATAATAGGTCACATAATTCTAAGTTATGAGAAAAATTAAAGTGAAATTCTCTTACTAACGACTTCAAACTTAAGACAGTTGTGACAAGTTGCCATTTGGTGGTGAAATATTATAATTAAATATTTTATTCCAAGATAAGTAATAAATAAAGAACAGAACTTAATTGTGCATATCTTACACAACATATAAAACAAAATTGTTTCATATTTCGTCTAACTTAATTTAAAGAGTTATTTCAAGTATTTATTTTTTCGTAACATTAAGTTTTGGCTTAACCCTGAAAATATGCGGATAATATCGTTTTCCTTTATTTCAGCGATTTCCAAAAATAGGCGATTCAAAATAATTTACATCCTCAAAAGGTTTTAGTATTGTTTCAATAAAAATGGGTTGAAAGTATTGAGCATATGTAGTTTCTTATGGAAATAAATGAAAAATTCGTAAACTGAATAATCTGACTCGCAATTGATAACATTTTCAAATTAAAAAATATAATAGAATAGAAAATGTCAAGTAAACTTTCAAAACCTTTTTTGTATTATGAAGTGAAAATAATATAATATCTAAGTAGTGTTTACACTTTGTTTGTCCTACGTTCGAAATAAAGTACTTATCAAGTTGCCGAAACTCATAACGATGTCGGACATTAATTTCGATAAAGATATTTCAGAGTCGAGCTACCGTTTAATCTAAGGCAACCGGCAACCTCGGTCATTAATTTGCAGAGCCGGAATCATAAATTAATTAATTGAAGTTTCGGGCGCGACATTTAAAATTTGATAACGTCTTTCGAAATCGACTTGAATATTTAGTTTCAATTATAAGTTTTAAGTAAATTGCCAATATTTCCGGTAAACGTAATAATGTAAGTGAACGGGGAACGAGATTTACCTAATTGCAGCTCAGTTGCTTATTACAAAACTTGTAATTTACTTCAATAGGGGAACGATATGAACCTGATACTTGTATATTTTACGGAAAACACATTTTCGTTTAGATTTCAAAAAGGTTTGCGTTTATGCATTGTTGAAACACTGAAGCCTTTGATGAAAAACCATAAATAAAAAATAAATAAATGATCACATAATTCGAGACTTTCAATTTTTAAAAGTATGATATGGGTGTCATTGTTCAGATTTTTGGACGTTGATTACGAAAATGGCATATATTTCGGGGTAATACTCAGGACGTTATGACTAATCGGAACCCGTGACCGATAAGTTGAGAACGCGACTGGAGTCGAAACCGAGTTTGGTATTAAGATTAGAACGAAGAATGGTAACGGAATCAGAACTGTAAGCAGAAACAACATGGGGATTAATAGCCAGATCTTTTCATGCTAAAGATTAAGTAACACATTCTGTGTCCATTCGGGCGAACCTGCAGGCGAAAAGATAATTCAAAAATAACAATAACGTCACGGAACATACAATCAAAGATCACTCGAATTCAAAGTCATACAATAAATCTGTCATTTTGTTGATGTTCTATTGTGTTAAATAAGCAATTTCTCATACATAAATGCCTTACGATCTCGCAAACGCCCTTCATAATTGCCATGATTTTTTTTATTTTGAAAAAACTTTGCTTTTCAAGTTTATCTATGTAGTTATTTTCTCTGGGAATATTATACGAACTCTAAAACGTTGCTGTATTTAAAGCGATTTCTGGATGTTTTAGGTAATTACGTTGTTGCTATGTCGTCTCTCAACAACAAAGAACATTGTGATATACTACAGACGGTACTATATTAAATGAAATACGTAAATGTATTTTTCATATTAAGTTGTATGAAAATAAATTTATGTAATTGTTCCTATTGTAACAGGGGATGTTTTAAGCCCCTTTCGGCCATCGGCTCCTGGAATAAGGGCGTGGTGATAATTTCCATTTTTTAAATCAATTATGGACGCCACGTAGTTAGTAAATGTAATAGCTAGAAAGAAATTAATTACGAAAGAGAAGAAATAGAGGATTTAGACATGGGCAATTTATATACAAGTTATAAGAATAAACTTTACATCATCTAAACCTATTAGCTTATGAACTGTGAACTATGAAAAAAATAAATTGATTTCAACCAAGTTACATGAGGTACCTGCACTCTTGACTGACTCCCTAGGATGGCTAGATCCTCTACAAAAATAAACCAGGTATACTCTTTTTAAGCACTAGCTACGTAATCCATCACATTGATATTTAATTTCGGGTTTGACGCCTTTCATGTATATATTGAATATTAAAATATAAACCAGATTGCAAATATAAAGAATAAAGAAAGGATGATAAGAAATTCAACTGCGTTTTATCACGATTTTTCCGTTGAAATATTCCTGTACCAGCCTACGCTGGTTTATTAGAAATATTCGAATATTTTAGAATACTGTTTTAATAAGAAATAAATATTATTATTAAAACAATATTCACTCTACTTTTCGTTTGTACACCTCTCACTTTATCTTGGACGCTTAGTTAAAATTAAAATTGTTGTTTATCCATCCGTAATTGTGTTTTAATTTTAATATCCTCTTTTATCCACAAAACAAATTTTAAACTTTCGGCGTTTTTCGCCAACCCTCATAATGTCACGACCCTATGCTACGGTTTTGACAATCTCATAGACAACTTTTATTATGGATTAATTTTTGTGAAATTCCCAAATAATCGTAAAATATGATGAGACACCATAAAAATCGCATCGAATATTAATAGGTTACAGGAGTGGATGTCGGTTACTGACATCGCGAAAGCGATCGGAATTCATGTCACTTTGACGCGAAACAAAATAAAGATAAGCCTCAATAAATGAAAATTATAAAATATATTCATTAGTAACATGCATATACTAAGTAACGAGGAAACATGATTGTACAAATATCAACATTACAACACGGGAAGTTGTCATCTTCCCATAGCAACTTGGATATACACCCAGTAAAGCTTAACGGCTCAAATTTTATACGATTGATAAAACAGATTGAAATGAGAATAACTGGAAATACAAAAAAAAATCTGAAAAACGGTTGACTCTGCAAGCCATCCCTAAAACTTTTTACTACTTTAGAGCTCAAAGCGTTGAAAAACATACCTGTCAGTGAATTTCGGGGATTTTTGAATTCAAAATGTTAATTGTTGTATTTTTTGGAATTCTTCGTTCTTAAAAATTTAGTTATAGTAACACTTTAAGGTCTTTAAATTCAAAAATATTAATTTATTTAAAGCGCTATATTTTAATTTTTTAAAATGATATTGTAAGTTTGGCGTTTAATAAGAATAAGAAATGTAATAAGAATTTTACAAGTTATTTTGGAATAACACATTTTTTTGAATCTTACGTTATTGATTTCTCCGCACAAACCAACCGATTTTGATCCAGGTTACGTTGTTTTTTAAGGCATATAGCAGGAAAGATTTTAAAATTTATTGGTAAACCTGTGTAAAAAATATTTTTTGGAAAATTTTTGTTAATTACATATATTGAAAAATGAATCGATTTTGGTGCGATTTGCGGTGATCACAGTTGCTTCTCCAAGAAAAAAATTAATTACATTTAAAAATTTGTCAATAAAGCGCTTAATGTATTTTCCGAGAAAAATCGTTTTGGAAAATTTTTCGTCAACAATATCTCTAAAACAAATCGACCGCTTTTTATGCAGTTTGCGGATATCTATGTACTGTTTGGGGAAAAGAGCTAATTAGATTTTGGTATCGATGGTTAGAGGGTTCAAAAGTATATATTTTTGTTCTTTGAACATTTATTTTTGAGTTTCCTTAAAATCTTCCAGCAAATTCACTTCTATATTTTCTGATAGTCTAATTTGACTAGATTCCTTTAAAATGCCGCAAATCGCGTTTCATTCAGTTAAATCGTGTAATAGTTATAAGAGATTCATGCACATACACACACATACAGACGTACTGATACTACTCAGAAAACTGTTAAAATAAACTATTAAGGCTCTAAAACTTCAAAAGATTTCAATTTTCAATTTCAATTCAAGAAAACTTTTCAATTTTCATAGCGGAAAGTTGAAAATGGTTATTTTTAAAATCTTCAATTAAATATTAAGACGTAAATTTTGCTTCGTTATTGTCTTTCAAACGGAAAGTTTAATATTGCAAATATTGAACGACTGCAAATAACGGCTCCGTCTCAACCGCCAAACAAATTGGGCGAGTTGACACTATCTCGAGCGAGCGGTCCGCGAACCCAACTCGGGATCTTGATATCTTGTTTTCCTGCGTTCGCGGGAGTCGGGGCGAGATACTCCAGAAAGTTTACACGTCAGGATGTTCCTGCGTGGCCGACTTAATTTATTATTTATTACGCCCTCATAAGAAAAATGTTATTCTCCGCAATGCTTCCGAGATAAATATTTATAACTTATTAGTTTTGTTGACTGTCTTGTTTATTGCTTTACAGAAATAGAGAAAGGAAAGCTTTTCGTTATGAATTATTATAGAATAAAAAAAGGTACATGCTTGCTTCACAACGATCCCCACACCATTTATTAATATTTTTAAAATTAGCTATCGTCCACGGTTGATTCTGCATGAACATAGAGTGATGTGTGAACAGAGAATTAATTCCTGTTTCTTTTATATCGAAGCTTTGTCGACCATTATTCGGATATCGCACCCGTTCTCGGTATGCTTGTATGCGGAACTAAAACAAGTTAGCGCCATATATGATCAGTTATGAAAACACATGAATAATGAAAAAAATAAGTAGTAGCGAAACGGAATAATAATTGTCCCATATGTTTCACCGGGGTGTAAATTACCATATGAAATTTTATCAAATTCTAACTAATTATTTTTGTAAACTTTGAGAACGAATTCACAGATAGACAGACGTAAATTTTAAGAATCATTGAAATTTCAATTTCACATAAAACATTTCATCCCTTATTTCACTTCTTAAGTACAAATATATATTATTCACATGTTTCATTTGTAATAAGCAGCTAAAATGTAAATTTTGTCAGTAACTTCACCGGGTTTTGATATAAAAAATTTCACCCCTTTAAGGGTCACTTTTTGGACGATGTTGGTCTTATTTTTTATTAGTAATGATTAGACAAAATATAAGTTTTGACATATAAAGCTTTAGCAATTTCGATTTGCTATACAAATTCTCTATTTCATTTTTCATTGTTATCTAATGTACCATTTAATTATATCTTATTTCTGTCTTATTCTCTCAGGTATCTGAAGGTTTTTTGTTTCACACATTTTTTTATTCCATACAAGATTGTTCTATTTCACTGGTTTCTTCACTTTAATAGGATTCTCTTTAAACCCATTCTTTCCTATGGATAACCACACAGGCAATAGGTCCTTTTAGAAAATTTAGTTCTGATCCTCGTGAAACAGGTATTGTCGATATATCCACACAAATACTTTATATGAAGAGATAGATTTATTATCCAGTTTGAGTGTTAATTTAGTGCAGCATGCCAATAATGATGGCATTTATAACTTTCCTGTTGTAATCTCCTTTCTGAAGATATGGTAGATCTGTATTTCAGGTAACGTTAATAGAGATACAGTTTCATTCTGTAATCCTTATGTAATTTTTAAAAGGAATTATCATAACACCAATCAGTTTTCATAACCTTGATGAAACACAGGATTTTTGTATATATTTTAATGTATACTCAGATGGTTATTTGATTCAGGAATATAAAATATTGTTTGTTTACTGAAACAAAAGCGACTTATCAACGGATTAACATGGCTACAATGGCAAACTATTCACTATTAATTATTTTTAATATTACTTTCCTCTCGATTCTTTATATTATTCAAATGTTTGTTTGACTTCCTTTAATATTTACTATTAATTTACTCCTATTTAAAATAAACAACAGTTGATCAAGTCCAGTAGAGTTATTTGTGCCTGCATACAATTACACAAACCGATTATTTAATAAAAGCAACGTTCCACCTCAATTTAAAATTTAATGCATAATATTATTTAAATTCATTCAAGATAAGAACTCACCAATCCATTATTTGAGACTATATTCTGCATATCCATATAAGACTTTAATCACTTGATCTGCCAACTCCCAGCCATTTAATTTTATTAATCAATGCTGGGTCTCCACCGTTAAAAATTATTTTGATTCAAATATATGTCCTTAACTCTTATCTCAGCCCAAATTACTTGGATTCTAACAGATTAAAGTATCTGCCCGATTTTTCACTGATTTCACCTTATATTTCATACATTCAAAATATTTATTTGCTCACGTTAAAGAACGCCGTAGTTAACAATTTAAAAAATAAAAACCTTTAAACCAAAATTTTACAAAGCTCTCAGAATTCATATGACAAAATGATACCACAAAATCCTTTGAATATCCGTTTTTATATAGCAAAAGACAATGACCTTTCATAGAATGAAATTCACTCAATGGAGATTAGTTAATGATAATAAATTTATTGAAATGGTAGAATTGGAATCCAACTCGGACTGAGTAAAATTAAATTCAATTAAACTTCAAAATTAGCTGTACATTGAAATTAACAAAGAAACCTATCCACATTTTACAAAATGTACTATATTTATTTAGGTTTTCGCCCACGGCTTCGCTCGCGTATGACTATCGCGTAGAATGAGTTCCTTCATGTTTTATATAGAACGACCTTGATGTCAACCCCAATGTCCTTCCTGCTTTAAATTCTGGTCGCGCTTTTGATTCTAGTTCCGGTTCCAAGTTCACTTTCGACCTTTTTCTCGTCCTTAATTTCGGCTTTGTTCCTGACTTCTATTCTGCTCTCCGTCCGGCCTTCAATTTCGACAGCAGTACCGACCGTGGTTCCGATGTGTATGAAGCTGCAATAAATGTTAGATCTAAAATAAAATTGAGGCTACATTATACTGTGAACCTTAATTCGGTTTGCATAGTACAAATACGTGGACGAAATCTACAAATACGTGGACAAACACTAATACAGATTACACAAAAAACATTATCCATAAAAAATGACCTAAATGTGCCAATATTGGCGATGATCTGACAAACGTTTTTGAATTTGAGGGATTTCATATATAATCATTATGACATACAAAAAATTATGTGGTGGTGTTTAATTTAACAGGAAATTTGTTATAACAAGTATTGAGTTGTTAATACTTTACAATATTTTACTACGGAAACTGGTGCCTAATAATCAACCTATCATAATCAATCAGGTCGTTAATGTAAAACTGCCTAATGCTTGAAGATTTTAGTCATAAACTGGTTAAGAGAATCTTATCCCAGTTAACATCAAACCTTTCATTTGGACAGTATAAGAACTGAGAACTTAAATTTGAACGAACTTTAAGTTTATCTACAAACAATATTTGATGGAAGTTGTTGGAGATAGCGAGCCAATTTCAAGCAAACATGCCTCCCAGAATCGTCCCGCAAATATTAAGTTTCCAACGAATTATTGAACTTGATTTCATAATGAAATATGTTTAAAGGAATATTAAAGGGAACAGAGTAAATACCGTTCCCTAGAGTGACAGAATTCAATACTCAATGCCGATTTGGTTTGCTAATTATTTTTGCAATCGGCTTATTTCTCAAATTATTTTCTCTTTTTTGAATCCACTTGACCCTTTTAATTTAATCAACTTGATCAAAATTTAAACAAAATTTCAACTCTTCATCGTAATTAACCGACAGGATCAGAATACACAACCATATGTGTCGAAATTTAAATATAATACACATATCATTAAATGAAGTAATGAAGGATTTTTGCACCCTTCGCTAGCGTAAGCTCTCATCGCATAAATTCAAATTTGGGTTACAAATAAATTGAGAAATTAGCATTAAAAAGAATTGAGAAATTAGTATTCTATAGTTTTATTAATTTATTTTAATAATAATATAGTCAACAGCAAAGGTTTTGTATTGTTATGTATGAAAACTACGTGTCTGCGTCATACGGAGTTCATTGCAATCTGAACTTAACCTACCCACAAGCTGCCTACATTATATGCAAAACATATATACTACACGTATATAGTTGCATAATTTTTTATCACTTATAAGTATGTGACATATATTGTAAATTATTATTAATGATATACAGTTCTCAAATAATGAACATCGCAACATCATTACACAGTTAAAATAAATTTTTCGATCCAAAAAAAAACATGTTTCCAGATTGAATATATTTGACAAGGTAACAACAAAAAAAATCATAAGTATTGAATATGGGGGATTCTAAATGTGACAAGCAGCCATTATAATTATAACGTCAATTTGCTATGTAACATGGAAACAATTGGAGTGGAAAACCCCGTTAAGAAAAGGCCGTATATAAATTTTAGCATGGTAAAAATGTATGAAGTTTCCTGTCTATCAAAAGAATGTATTAAGTCTGAAAGTTATGTATTACAACCTATATATTACCAAAAGTTATTTAAATAATCAAGTGTTGCCTATAGAAAAAGACTTGGCTCACACAATTAATCATTATGAAATATTTCCAAACGACTAAATATGTATTTACTTCTACTGCTTTCTTATTATGATAAAAGTGAATATTGACATAAATAAATATTAAGGGCTTACCTGCACAGTATTAAAACTGAAATTAAAGTGACAAAATGCATTGTGGTGTGCATTCTACATTGTAAGAAATTTACGTATCAAACGACAGATATTACATAGAGATGCTTTCCGGTACTCTAGGCTGATTGGTTGCTTTGAATAAATTAATGATAAGAAATCACTGGATAAATTAAACATAATCATGCGATTACATAATCATTCTCTGTTCATCCTTTCATCCCAGTCAAGGGAGTTGTGATCTATTTTCAACTTCTCTACTAATGGATTGTTTATTTTTAATTGAGAGGAAATTTTCGTATCACTGCAAGCTAATGAAACCTAACATCTTAGTTTATAAGATATTAATTAAAATTTAGTATAATTACAATTTCTTCCAGATATTAAAAAGATTTACAATGATACATTATACTTTTTATAAGATTCTTTTATAATTATAACGTACTGACAAGTAGTGACAAGCTAAGGGTAAAGCTAAAACCTTTTTTAAAAGACGAATGGGTACGTGATTCTGTCGCATTACCTTTTACCATTTTGTTATATTTAGATAAAGTAAAATAAAGTGAGGACACACTTCAACTTATTCCTCTTTGTAATTTTCATGGAACATTAGTTTTATTAGCTTCAAAAACATTTATTCAATCACAGAACAATTTTCGGATAGAAGTGTAATATTTGTGGCAGCGTTAAATCCGCGATGACCCTGCATGCTAATACAGATACCGAGAACTATTCACAAAACTCCCGCTTTCCGAGTCGAGATATATCACGTGGCCGCGCAAAATAAGACAAGTCGCCGTATAAATCTTTGTTAAGCTTTGATAAGTGAGACGTCCCACCGCCGGTCCCGCTGCAGTGGGGTGCGATAACTCAACGTTCTAACATCTTGACAAATTTTACCCATTTAGAGGTCATTGCGGCCTGAGGCTTACGGCTCTGCATCTACCTTTCTTAAAGGGATTTCGAATGGCTACCGTAAAGAAGCGAGCTTTCGGCTGATACGCGGTAAAAATTGGAATCTATGAGCTTTTTTTAAGTTATAACGTAAGAATGAATCAGAAATTTTGGATAAATTTTCCTGTCTCTTCGCTCATGAATAAATATAAAATAATTTAATTTAAATATGAGAAATCTAAATGAAATGTAACCTATAGTGTGTAGTTCAAGTTGTAAACAAAAAAATTTTTACACTTTGTGAGAACATGATTTAGGAAATTCGATTTAATAGAAGATTTCAAATATTTCACGTTTTGCCGCGATTTTCCACAGAATACCTATATTCTACGAATGAAAAACCAAATTTCTTAATTACTGTAATAATCTGGGGTGTATTTATTCTGACGCAAGCACCGGAGGCCCTGTATAGAGATTGCAGTGCCAATATCACTCCGCTGTTCACACCATGCATGATTAAGGTTCTCCATAGATCATTTATTTCTATTTACTCTATGATAAGCTCTTTCCAGATCTATGTAAACACAGAAGAGCTTTTATCCCTTAGCCAAAATTCTCCACAATCTTACGCAAAGAAAAAAAGTTTGCTCCGTACACCTCAATCTTTTTCGAAATCCAGCTTGTACATCACAGATATTATTTTCAGTCTCATTCACAACTTTTCACTAATGATTTTCGCATAGAGATTGCCAACGACCCTGAGGAGGGTTATAGGGCGGTAAGTTGTATAAACCTGCCCCGAGCCTTTCTTTTTATAGAGGGGTACAATGACCTATTTGCCACCAGCCATAAGGTATCCTACAGCTTTTCCAGCATTTATTAAATAGCTGGTACAGTAGGTTTGCCACTTTCCACCCGCCTCTCCAACCTCCAGCATCTTACAAAACGCAAAACGCAATCATACCCGGAAGTTTTGTTAACTTTCATACGGCTTAGTGCTTTTATAATACACTCCGTGGTTGGCCTTTGGAAGACAGTAAATATATTCTTCTTTTCACGAACAATCTTTTTTACTTCGAAATTCCACCATTCATTATCTTCTTTACTAACATTTGTTCTCTTCTTTATTCCACATACCTTTTTTTTTGCTTAATACCTTTATTTTAATTATCCATGTACCTTTACAAAATAAACTTCGGTGTCAGTCTAATTTTAACTCAGATCCAAAGGAACCTTAGATTCACACATTTTTAGCCGTTTACACATTCAAATAATCTTTCTGATAGAATGATGCCAATACCTTGTCATTTTCATAGTAATATTTTTTTAAATACTATAAAATAACTAATAAGCTTAGAGTATTTAAACATTCATAATTATTAATGTTCTTCTATGAAACATACAGTCATAGCGTTCTCCGTAGTCTGACTGGTATTTAATTACTTTACTTGTGAGTTAAATCCTCCCACAATCTATTTGATCAGATTGAAATGCACGCACCTGAAGACTTCCACGCCGTTTTAGTCTCGGTTGGAGTTCGCTAGCTATCGGTATCACCGATGTGAAGAAAACATCCGTGACCGACTTCTTGACGCGCCTCTAAAGGCTAGAAATGAGTGATTCAATTTGAATCAAATTCAAAATTCACCATTTAACACCCCGTGGTCAAGGTCGAACTCGGACTTCCGTTTGTAAGGCAACGCTCCCAACCAGTGAGCCATACCCAACCATACCCAACCATACCCAACCATACCCAACCATACCCAACCATACCCAACCATACCCCAACCATATCCCAACCATAGTGATAAACGAATAACGTCCTTATTGAATAAGGTCCTCAATGAATAAATTATACTCGAACGATTCACCAAGATGACGACCGACAGCATTCCTTCGAAACTCATTGAAATATCTTTTCGGCGGACTCGCGTCGTATCCATCCGCCGCGCCGCGGCCCGCCCCTCCATTGTTCCCGGACGGGGGCGCCGGATTGTCTGTACGTCACGGCCGTAAACAAACGAATGCCGGCATCGTAGCGGCATGAAATTTTCGACCGAGCATTTGAATGTCGATGACTTTAATTCTTTTCGGAATGTTACCATAGAATGAACTGATAGGTTACCGAACTTGACGAATTGTGATATAATTTTGATGTTTCATAAAAAAATATTTTGAATATTGATTTTTTTTCACAATTACGACTTATTTCTCTTTCAGAACGAAGTATATTTTTAGGTCTACCATTAATCATTAATTGAATAGAACATTCAATAGAAAATTTGAAGCAAACAACTCAAACGAATTAACTCAAGTTTTTGAAATAGTTTTATAATGACACGTCGAAAACAAAGTTTTAGGAAGAAACGAAATGAATTCTCACTTACATTAAAATAGACTTACACCGTGAAATACCAGAATACATACAGGTTAAATTTATCAATACAATTAATTCTGAACAAAAGAAGAGTATTGCAACTAATCAATGTAATGATATAATGCCTGAAAATAAGCGTGTATTAAATATAAATAAGCATGCGTTAGAATTTATATTTCTGTCTTGTTTTTGAAAAGCATATACTCTGTGTCAATAAATCAATGGACATTGAAAAACTCATTTAATTAAACTTTAATATGCCATGTGTTACGTTGTAAGCTCTTCTGTTTCTACATGACTAACCATCTAATTGTATAAGATATTATCTTTAGTATATATGTTTTAGGTAATATATAGAATTTTTTTTAAGTGCAAACTCTTAAGATTTAGCAAACTAAATCTCTACATATACATAGGCTTGCGGTCTCCGATATCTCGTCGTTAATTAACACAACCGATGAGTTTTATCAATTTATTCAGTTGACTATTTGAATATATTTTATTTTACTGAGATAGTACAATTCTTTAGTTTTCATTATACTCTCGGAGTCCATATTTGTACTTTTATGAATTCAAAAACGTCGAATAGAATCGATGTTTGCTTATAATAAGCAGTATTTGGATGATCGAAATTTAATCAGTACTTTTTTTAAAGGTAAATCGTGCTTTTTTGGAAAATATATATACATAGGAATTACATACTGATGGAATATGAATAATATTTTTCGATGTTACCTCGTTTTTTCAAAGGATTTTTAGGCATTTTTCAGTAAAAACGTCAGTTAAAAAGATACATGTTTTATCAATAACATAAGTAAACAACAGATTTTCTTAGTCTAATCTCAAACAAAATACTAATTGGTTTAGTGTTGCTTAATAACGCCATTTATTGTCAAGTAGCCTAAATGTTGCTGTGTCGGTAAAGCAGTTAGTTGTCCAATAATAGTTTTTCTCACAAAAAAAAACAACTTTTTTTCACAAAAGAGGAACCTTGAAAAAAAAACTAAAATAATTGTCTAAAAAAACTAAAAATTAAAAAATTTATCATGCGGAATCGAACTGAGTCTTTAGGGTTCGAAATGCTCAGTCTGCAACCATGTTTTCATGAAATGAAAGCCTTCTGATTGTGCTGCATACTTCTGGCAGCTACTATGGTTTTGAGCTAATCATTGGATTAATAAAACTAGCAGACTGACTGTATGTTCTAGCACTCCTGTTTAGTACTCCAAGAAACAAATGCTCTTTTCTAAGTCTGCATATTGTGACAGACAGCTTTGGAACCCTTCTCAACACGTGGCTCAACTCGCATTTAACCGGTTCTTTTTTTGAAACTACAAATACTTTATTTTTCCTACGGGGGCCGTCAATTGTTTCATATCCTTTGGCGTTGCGAAGACGGCTTCAGATAGTGTGTTATTATAATTATACTGATTATCTCATCCGATCCATACGGAATCTTGTAATAAAAATACGATTCGCACTTGATTTCTCACCGCCAGTTGTAGAACCCTAAAACTCATTTGTCTTCGTGAAACCACAAGGCTGTCGCCACTCCGGCCTATCTCTTATCTCGGCCCTTATCAAGTTGTAATCATCAGTTGATCTCGTTGAGAAAGTTCATCAATCAAGTTTTTTTTTATTTACTTTACCATCTCGCTAATGAAGTGGAGACATGCAATGTTGCCAAAAATTTTTTTTTCGGTGTTGAACAACCGTTAGCTGAAAAATACGTACTGATGTTCGTGATATAAATGCTACCGCAATCAGTATTGGCTGGAAATAGATATATATATATATATATATATATTATTTAAAATGACATTTAGAAAACTAAGACACTTTAAATTAAAATTTGAAGTGACTGATTGCACACGAACTGTACATGAAGCCAGATTCTTCTAAAATTTTCATGTTGAAATATGCTTACTATGTTTGTTTGTTGTATGAAAAGTCCACAGATCCTGTGATTTATACGAAATTACATTGAAAATTAACTCAGCAACAAAAGGAATATAATAAACTAGATTATACAAAAAAGAAATAAATAAATATAAACCGACTTTAAAGCATAAAAATGTGTGATAACAACTTTTAAAGCCTACAGAAGAAAATTAATTTCCTAAAATTATTATTATTATCTAAATATTCACAATACCTACGTATTCAATAATATTTTTCGTAATCCTTTATTTTAATAATGAGGACGCTAGGTCCGTTTTATTGAAAACGGGTAACCTACTGAAGCAATAGAAAAATATTTTCAATGCTAAAAAAAACTTATTTTCTTTAAGCTAAGTACAGAAGAGCTTGGAAAAACTGTTTAGAAGGTGAAAAATAAGAAAGTTTCCCAGTAAAGGCGACCTCGATACTTCAAGCAAGTATTGTAGGCGTCTTACCTACAAAGCGATAAGGCGCCGGAGGAGATGGCTATTTTACTAAGAAGATTGGGTCGCCAGTCCTAAAGTCTTTTACGACGTAAGTATCAGTGTAAATTGTATTAACGCTTCTTTAGGGTTGCGGGTGTCCACGGGCAGCGGTGACCATTTACGTTGTGGTGGATCGCATGCTCGTTTCCTCCTTAAAAATCCCACAAAAGAATCGAATTATAACAGTAATAACGTTGTTTCGTCTAACAACGATATTGTTATGTACATTAATTAAATATAAAAATGGGCACCACCATTAATAAATAGAGTTGGGGTGATAGTTGTAAGATAAAAAATATTGGAACTACAAAAAACAATCTAAAGAATGAATGTTCCGATGGCCTGCTTAGAAAGAGAGAAAGAAAAAAACACATCTTTTATTCCACTAAAGATTTGAAGTTTTCTTTGGAAACTTAAAGTAATTGTGAAATTAAGATGTATACAAATGTATTGCTTAATTTCACCGAAGACTTTTTTATTTATAATATGGGACCCTTTCTAAGCCACCGAGAGAATGCTATAAAAAAATTGAACTTGAAGATCTGACAATAATTAAGTTATTCCAGTTAGTAAATTAGAACATCTTCTAGTGTTAAAAAGCTCGAAAGTTTAGCTTTTTTATAATCAACTTCAATAGAACTATATGAGTAAGATATTGACATGATCATTATATTGTAAAGATTTTTAATAACCATCAATTACTGAGTTGACGTATTTTTGAGCATTTAAATAATTTTGATTTTACGCATGGCAAAGTATTTCAATGTATCGTACAATGCACTAGATCAAATGGAAGCCGTGGATTGATATCTCGGTGGGCAGGTGACTTAGAGCTAGATTAATTTGAACACTGACTTTGATTGAGATTATTCATGTTCGTATCAGAAATTTAGAGTCCTCCATAGAGCAAGAGCTATCCTGTAAATTTGTAGTTTTAGAAAAATCTAAGCGAAAATAATAAGTTTCCAAATTGCAATGTAAAATGGAAAACATTCTTAAAGGGAAATGTGCATAAAATGTGTCGTTTATATGATTTAAACGAGGTCTACTAAGTTGAAATCGTTCTGGTTGTTATTGTGGTAGCACACTTTGGCAATGAAATTTTAGTTAATATAAATTTTTGTAAATAAATAAGTTCTTAGATAATTTTTTATTTGCATACTTTTTATTTTTGTTACGAAAAAAATTGCGTCATATTTAAAAAACGTTGTAGGTAATGCGATGATTTATAGAACGGAATCTGTCCACGCGAGTCCGATTCGCACTTGACCTTTATTTTTAATTGAAACGTACAGAATTATTGTTGAATTTGGTTGTCATCGCTAAATTATATTTAATATCATATTAATTAACTGTTGTTTTGTCTTAGATTTCTCCTCGAAAACAAATAACTTATGAGTAAATATACAACATCAGACCCAAGAACCAAGCTTGTAAGTCAAGTTAAGCATCATCGCTACTAGTAACAGTAGCTATATAGGTAAAGTTACAATGGGTATTCGGTAACTAGTTATTGGAAGGTCTAGTCCAAAAGTTACCTATTGCGGCAAATACACTGGCGGTCGCGGGCTGCGCAAACACGATATCGCGTTTTTCGACGAGCGCCGAGATGGTAAGATTTTGATGAAAAAAAAAAAATGCACACCGACTCTTATACAGAAATAAACAAAGTCTAAAGAAAGTAAAGAGTACAGGGAGGTTTACTTATGATAAGGATAGATCGTTTTTGTGTTTTATAAAAAATACATATTAAGAAGTAATGAAATAAGAGACGTCGTATTTCGGGAATACAAGAGTTTATCTTCTATCTCTCTCTGCTATTTGATTGAAGAAATGAAACATTTTAAATTCCATTTTCTAAACAGGCATAATCTTAATGTCAGCTTGGACCGATGGTATAGGTATAATTAGGATAGAAAATACGTGAAATGGAAGTAATCTGAAGCGATTCAGATTGTCAATGTGGCCGATTTTCTCATTACTAAAATAAGATAATACACAAACTTCATCTTTAATTACATTTAATTCTATGAAACGAGTCTCTGCTTCATCTAGTCCAAGTGGTGACGAATAATAGTTTTTCACATTGAAGAGTCCCACGAGTATGGACATTAGCATGTGCTCTGAAAATAATTGTGTAGGTACATAGAATAACATGTAACAGTATGCGACTGGAATGTGTTATCTCTATAACGGTAAACAAATAAAACAGTAACTCAACTCCAAACAAAGGCTCATCTGTGCTCACGCACCAAGCGTAGGTCGCTTACGAGTCGTCTGAGTGAGCTTGGCCATGCGCCGGTCAGCAGTGCCACTGCCCCGTAGGTCGCACTGTCACAGGCAGCGATTTTTTAAAATTGTTTATTAGCGAAAAATATGTAATATATCCTTTATATATGATATAAACCGCGTGTTATTGCAGTATACAATTGTTTAAATTTATCATTTATAAAGCCCGAACTTTCATTTTATGACCTTGTATTGGCAATAATAAAAATGTTTTGATGATTGTTCCTATTTATAAATTACGTACATATCCAATTTAATTTTTATAACATATACAAAATAGAGAGAGCAGTGGTGACTGACTACAAGCAACGGCTTGAGTCAGAAAGTACAGCATTTGACACGACCACGGATAAATTTTATTAATGGATTTTAACTTAATTCAAATCAATCCAATAAATCGGAAAGCACATTAAGCTGTCGGTCCAGGCCGTTATCATTGCGTTAGAGCCTCTACCTCGCTCTGTGCCAAGAAAGTCCTTAAAGTTTCAGTTTCTAAATCTAAATTAAAAGGGTTTTTAGGATTAGCTCGCTCTCAACTGTGAGATGATTTAAACCTTATATAACGCACGAGAGATATTTTTAATTACTGGAAATCTTATACTTCATTTGATTAAAAAACACAGGACTCGCACCCTTAGTGTTCCGTAGAAATTTAATTATCTATGTAGATATGTCACCCAAAAAAAGTCTAGACGATTTTCGCCTCTTTCTCATACTGATACTGGCGAGGTATCGGTTCGAGAATTTCGAAACTTTAGTTGTTCCTGTTTTCTCAAAAAAATTAAAAAAAAAATTTAAATATTCACACTTTTTAAAATTTTATATTTACATATGGAGTAGTTATAAAACGTTTTCCCATACACTGGCTTATTGGTGCAAATATGAGTGTTGAAATCGTAAAAAAAAATTAATAACGTTACTTTCATAAATTAAATATCAAAGTTTAATTCATTTTCAAATTTCTTCTTTCATATATTTGATTCTAAGTCAATGGGAAATATCTTATAGGTTTAATTTATTAGCAAGTGTCGTGACAAAATTAGCCATAGCTTTTTATTGAGCTCGCTTAGAAGCTTGACTTTTTAGAACTTCAAGAGATCGCAGATCTAGGTGATTTATATTAATTTCAAATTGATATCTTAACGCATTCTTGAGAAAAATAGTCTTGACAGAGAGGCAGACAAACTAACCGACAACGAAGTGAATCTATAAGGGTTCTTTTTGAATAATTAACCCTGGAAATACAAATATCTGGTACCAACTTCTTGGAGTTCGTCGGTACATTCCACGATAATTAAATTTGTGCTCATCATTACGCACTGAGCCGTGAAGTTTTAATTGGACGCTTGCAACTTTATAGGTTTCGATTAGAATTATCTACAGAGCAAATAAAAGGTTTTTTGTGAGATATTATTCATAAATTTAAATTATACATTAATACTGAATTTTATTTTCAACAGCTTCGTAACTTTATGTATAGCAACTAGAAAGTATTGGATCAGCGGAATATAACGGAAAATGACAACATTTGTGAAGTAAGATGGTATACTTGTTTTAGGAAAATATCTATATATGGAGAGTTAATTTTACAGTCCGTAAAGTAGTAAATAATGGAAAGATTGTACAGTGAGCGATGTCGATAAAGGGCCAGTGTCATGCTGCCTGCGACTCAACGAATGTTCTAGAATGTTCTGGACTTTGCTATCCTTCAATGAAGTAACGATTCCCAATGAAGGCTGGATTAAAATAAAACATGAGGTAGATGAAATTAAGATGTTTGTTGAATAACAGGAAATGTGTTTTAAGTTATATTTATTTTTACAATTAGGATAGTATATGCTTAAAGTAGACGTTATCAGAAAGTTGTCGATATGATGAGATCGCTCTACGTGTTAGGTCACACGTAAAGGTCACATGGTTAGTTTATGTGTTTATACTTATTATTTACTTTTATAATAGCTCGTGATTAACTTCTAAAAAAATAGATACAATAAGTCTTCACAGGCTATGATCTTTTCGTATTTCTCTTGCTTCACTGATATACCTCAATCGGTTCGTTCTCGTCGGTATCAGAGGCTTAAAAATTTTGCAAATGCCCTTTTTCGCCCTTACTATCACGTACAATCTATAGATCTAGTTCGTGTGCTTATTTTCAAACATCCATTCTAGAATATCAATCATCTTAATATACCTTTTTTTTTTGGTCTAGCCTTTACAGCTTCTTTCAAAAGACAGCACTGCCTGACATCACCAATCCTACATCTGTTTTTCAAGGACACTCCACACCCCTTACGCAGGGATTAAATGTATATCCATTGCATCACTTCTATTTTCAAATGCCTTCTGTCCTCTTATCACATCCAACTTTCACTGATGTGCATAAATGTGGGGATCAAGACTCCTTTATAGATAGTTAAATGATATAGAGAGCCAAAACAAAACTAGTTAAAATTTTCAAGTGACTTACAGTGGATAGAGTTATAAAAATAATGTGTAGCTAACCTCTTTAGCTATTCATCTTACAATATATAGACTTACCATTAAAGATATTACGCTATTGTAGAAGATATCGGTGACGTTTTTGTATTTAGTCGAATGAAAAATGAAAGGAGGACTTAACAATCAAAATGTGAACAAGGAGATGTTCATCTCTGATGCTTTAACATAAAAATATGTTATAAAAGACAGAAAGTTATATTTTTCTCTTAATTACAATGTAATTTAGCGCACTCGCTAAATTTGTCGTTTAGTTAACAATAACTGTGAATTGTCTTTACACAATTATCGAACACCTAAGCAAGTATTAGTATTTATCTAGTTGTTCGATATAAATCAATCCTCTCTGATCAATATTCAATCTGTCAGACAGGGATTCATAGTGGAGGAACAGAATTGAAAATCAGCGGTGGTCGATTGCATTCTGCGTGTCACTACATGTTGCAGGAAAACCTCTGAAACATCATTACCACAATAGCACTTGCACTTTCATAGTAAATTACGATATAATTAAGAAGTACTTCATTTGGCAGACATTTATTTGCCTAAAATTACATACGACCAATGAAACGTGGAATTATTCAGCTGATAATATTTTACCTCTAAAGTTATTTCACATTCACCACTCCACCTTCGAGGGTTAAGCACAAGTAGCGGACTTAGAAGAAAGTAGGTACGTAAAACAACATTTGCAATAATAAACCTCGCAAAGAACAACGCAAGCCTCATTTATTCAACCGCCGAGCTATCAGAATTATTCTCACAAATATACATATATTTACATGTCTATCTTAACCCGGTTCCTTTGGCGGGCGTTTTAAAAATTCAAGCAATTGTGTTGAAACTGCGGACGAGCTTAGACCCATTTGAATATTCCGAGTCCGCGCCGGAGGAAAATGAGGGCGGACGAATCCGGCCCTTGTTAAGTAAATTTTTAATGTCAATACATAATTGTGAGGTGGGAGAACCTCGAAGATATTAAGACTTATAATATGAAATGTAGACGGTTTTGCTCGGAGGAGGAAAACATTTTTGCCAGCGTCACAACTTAATCTTAGATACCAATTATTGATATAACTAACGGGGTACGAATTTGACGCCTGCTATAGAAACTTATGAAAATTACACGTGATAGACCCATATCGTATACACAAAAATAACGTAAAAATTATGCGCATAATAATATTAATAATTAGAAATTATTTCTATCGTAGTTATTCCCTTTTTCAATTCATATAACAAATGGTGGATACTAATATCCAGTATCCATATGTGTCTTAAAAGAAAATATTAACCTTTTTTTAAGAAAAAAGGTTAAATGGTGGATATATAAGAAATTGTGAAAATATTAAACTTTTTTTAAGAAAAAAAGTTAAATATTTTCTTTTAAGACACGTACAGATACTAGACATTAGTATCCACCATTTGTTATATGGTCCTTAGACCATCTGAAAGAATTCAGTTGAAGGGAACTTAAATAAACCCTAAAGCATATAATATAGTACAGGATCGTAATACGTTTCGCTCGCTTATTTGATTATTTCCATTGTCGTTGGTTCTCTCATTTTAAGAGGTTACAATGAACGATAAATATACAAGGAAGTAATTAAAATATAAACACCAAAATACCTTACATATAGGTACTTATGTAACCAAAATATAAGAACAAATGATTTATTTATCAGCCGATAACATTAAAATATGTTTTGATACGAAAAATATTTATTATGATTTATTATTAGAAACATTACTTACATTACTATTTTCATTTTACTAAATACAATTTCAGCTTGAAAAATATAGAAAATTTTACAATAGTGCGAAAAAATCTAAAAATGCATAAATATGCCATTTATTGCCGTTAACAATTGAAACATATCAATAGTAATCTATTGAAATATGAAATAATTTTCATATTTAACTTTAAATATTCAATACATTTTGTGTGTTTTACAACTGCACAAAATTATAGCCCTGTAATGAATTCTCATGTGATGATTCTCATTTAACTTACGTCAAGTACATGTCTCGTTTTCACAGTTTACAGATGGTTACTATCTGGTAACGTCACGAACTACAGCAACAGGGTTGCATGCGTTTTCGTGTGGAAATTTAAAACTTTAAATTGAAAGTCCTTTAGGGCAAAATATTTCATGGTATATAGGACAAAAATAAACAATATTTTTTAAAATGGTGCAATACGAGTACCCCATTGTGTAAGACGGAGGTACAAAAATGGTAACACGTAATAAATATTTTTTTTACTGTTATTCTAAAATGGAAACGCATATTTACATGGAATACCGAATCGAGTCTTTAAAAACAAGATTATGTAACAACAAGATAATCACAATTAACCAAAGGACCTTGAATTCTCCGGACGCGACGATAAATTTCACCCAAACAAAACTTCAGGAAAAGTTCCTTAAGCGTGCCCCGTTTTAATTAAGAGGACCCGCTCCGTCATTTAACTGTCCGCTCCTTCAAAGAATATTAACAGGGAATTCCGCGGCCTTACACAAATAGACCCCGTATTTTATTACTAAGGAAACTATGATGAAAAATATTATTAGTGTTTTAGTTAATTTTAAAGTTTCGAGTTAATTATGAAAAATATCTTCAACAAATGAATCTATATTGCATTAGAATATCAACCCATATATTGTCTAAAACATTTTATTAGTTAAACCTAATGAAACGACTTCGTAACGAAGAACGTTGAAAATTTTTCCGAGAAAAAATTTAAGTATTTATAAATGTGATAATATTCCTTACTATGTCCTGTATATGTCACTGAACTGATAAGTATGTTACTAATTAGTATATTTGTAGTTTAAACAGTATCATATTTCCTTTATATAGAAAAATAAACTAATAGGTAGTCATTGAGGACTGCCGACAGAAGTGAAAACTATGAAATAACAGCGGTTTTTTGGGATTCTCAAATTAATTATAATATCAAATCATAAAGTACCATAATTTTTAAATTAAAATTCTATTTTAACTCTGAGCTATAATAAAATGTATTTTTAAATGACTTATGTGTATATATAAAATTCATGTGTCACAATGTCGGAAATTCCGAAACTTTTTAACGGATATTAATGAAATTTTCACATTGTACGTGATTCAGTTCGAATTGAGAAATAAGCTAGTATTTATCACAATATATGGCGTAGTTGTTTAGATTTAAATCCTTTTATCAATTTTTTTCAATGAAAATGTATTTTTTTTCGATTTCCCCATTCAAAAATACACATAACCACAAATTTTAATTTCTCTAAGCTTTCGCTCCTCAATCGGTACAAGAGGGATTGACAAAAATATTGTTCACCTAATTATACTACATTAAATTTAAATTTATTACTTACTATACTTTAAAACTTAGTCCAGATCGGAATGTGAAACGGGACGGGGAGCGGATTGCGAGCCAGGACCGGGACTGAAATTGAAAACGAGGCCGGAGTCGAAATTGAGTGTGGAATCTTCATAAAAAACAAGAGCCTGATATGCAATCGAAATACACAAGATGAAGTAATTATTTGATTCAAGCTTCGCCCAAATCGGAACTGTGACTGGTAACGGCTATCAGTTACAGTTCCGATTCGAAATGCATTAGGAAACTGTAAAACTATAGCGGAATAAAAAATGGGACAGGGAACAGAATCCAGAACAGGGCCAGGTTCAGAATCAAAAGCGGGACCGGAATCGAAATTAAGAACTAAACTGGTATCGAAAACGAATGTTGGGTTGGGACCAAAAACAAAATTGCAACTGGAATTGAAATAGAAAGCGAGACCATTATTGTGATTGACATCGATCAATACATTCCGGTGCCCCATATCATGTCCCATTCCGATGCGTATCACTAGTATGCTCGTTTGCGTCTTGAAATGCTATAAAAAAAAAACTAAGCTATTCACGAAGTTTACTTTATTACAACGAACGGAGGCACAGGCGGAGTTCGTATATACATCGATGAAGAAATTCATTCTATTCTACGCCGACGGAGCTACGGGCATTAAATATATGGGCAATCCGACCACAAGAAAGGGCAGAACAATGTCTGCCGGGCCAGATAGTTTATTAATAAAAACCACTTGGTGACTGCGAAAGCCCAGCAATTAATTTTAAATAAGACAATGTGCGTATTAAGGTTTTTTGTTACAAAATTTAAGTCTTTTAATTTAAGCAGAACAGCGATATTGTAGCTATTAAATAAAATTAAAAAATGTGTTTTTCACATATACAATAAATTTTTCACACATACTGTTAATTTACTTGCGATGTTAGCATTAGCATGTCGATAACGCGAATTCATAAGATTTCCCTTGTACAAAATTCATTCAACTAAGTGAGTTTTCACTTATACGTCTTTGTGCATACTCTATTACGAATACTATGGAAATTGCTCTGAAGAGCTATTCAACCTCATTCCTGCCGCTGATTTCCATCATCATTCCGTTCGTTCTGAAATGCCATAAGCATCAACTTGATGGCTGACAAATACCGTACGCCTTATATACAATATCTTGCCACGTATAGTGGGGCTCTGGAATAATTTATCATCAGCGCCGGGATTACCAACGGGTTTTAACGACGAAAGAGCGCATCCTTTTTTAAAAAAGCTGGAAACGCACAATTGACTTCCCCCGTAGTAGTAGGTGCCCAAGGGCGGCGGAGGTCGTCTACATTCCATTGGCCCGAATGCTCGTTTGCCCCATAGAAATCGTACAATTTATACTGATTTGGCATGAAATTGTCCAAATAGTATATAAAAGTCTTGATATATACTGTATTAACGACGACGATTAGTATGACGCATGTCGGTAACACGATCTCAAAGATTTTAGCCATTCGAATATAGCGTAACGTGGATAAAGAAGTTTTCACTTCAAAAATTTAATTGGAGCGTGAGAAATCAGCGACTACTTGGTTAAATATTACGGCACAAAATTCGCTAATTTCATTATTATTCTGTCATCACAAAATGGGATTCGTTTTTGTATAATGCTTAATATCACTGGTATAATCTAATAAGATAAAAAAAGCCAAACAAGACAAAGAAGAATTTGAATTGACTAAAACGAGCAAGAAACTTTTCGAAGGTAAATTTAAATAATTTAGACTCCCATAGATGCAATAATTTTGACCATTTTTTAATTATCTATTCGTTTATCGCTGCTGAATACTTTCAAATTCTTATATAAAAAATAGGCTATTCCTAGCACTATGAAAGAGGAAAAATGAAATGTGATTGACATTTTATTTTATTGAATATTATAAGAGTTCACTGCGAATCATCCGTCTTTCGTGCTGGGTGCGTGAAAGTTAGTTTTATTTGTCAATTTCAAATTGTGAAATGTTCATCAATTCGCGAAAATAAAAGTTGAGAGATAGACGAAATTTGTCTAGGAGGAGAGACTTGGGCCCTGAGTGTAATGAAAAGGAAAGGAATTGGGTGTAAGTAGTATTATACTATCGGCATACTTATTGAGTGAATATATCTGAGAAGTAATTGAATAAAAATAACATCTTGCGTTATCGCCCGTTTGATTGAAAATCCTGAGTACTGAAAAAGTTATGCGTCTTGAGTGAACCCTCATCCTTTAATATTCATTCATTATTTTACATATTATAGGTCTGGTTCGAGGCAACATATTTGTAATTTTAGACATAATGATTTTAATTTTTTTACTAAATTAATTTGTTTTCATTATTATTTTTATTTTGGGTAATTTAGTTCTCCTTTTTAGTTTAGGCAATTATTGTTTAAATTGTTTACAAAGTGTATTTTGTAATTTTTAATTTAACGACTTCATAGTAAAATAAACAATTATTTAAATTTGTTGAATAAGGTTGTAAATTAAATAAATTTGAATTTATATGTCCTAATATACTTGAAAAAAAAAACTTATCCCACTGAATTCGCTTTGGTAACTCTTTTGTCTTCTACTATAAGGAAAACTACATGAATATTTACTTCATACTCTAATTTCACATAATGACAAACACATTAACTTGAATAATCCATAATGTATGGAAAAAACTTAACTTTATATCATCTTGGTAATAACAGTATGAAGTTCACACCTAATGATAATGTATACTTTTATTTAAATCTCTTTAGGAATTTAAAGTTCTTGTATTCAAAAGAGGGTAATATCTTTTATTTGGTGAACCAACCCTTAAAAAATATTGTGCACTGATGATGCTTGCGAGCTTCTGTCACCTTCTTCTGTTAAATTCCAAGTGAGAATTTTGAATAATAATTTATCATACATTTGGCGTCAGACAATGAGTGGTTCAGTTTTTTAAATACAAAATTTCACTGCATCATTATTATCAGTGCCTTGGGGTGACGACGTCAGAAAAATGTAATGCAATGAAACTTATTCCGAGTCCCATTTATAAGTTTTATAATACTTTCTTAAATCCGAGTCTTGACCCACTTTTTGTCCAAACAATAAAAAGGTATTACTTTTTGGTTACAGTTGCATGTTTGAGTTCCGCGACTTCAACTTCTGAATAACAAGGGAAGAAAAGTTTAAGGAATCGGTCTCAGAGATTTACGTTGAAATATGAGGGTTCTGTTCTCGTAAAGCTTTTAATTAATGCATTTTAAATAAACCAAGTGAGCGGTGACTTAAAAAGAAAAATCGCTAAAAGTAGCATTAAAATGATTGATATATAAGTAGCAATAATTCGACACTAGCAGTTTTACTAATGAAAATGTTAGGGTGAAAGTGATATACGATCTTAGACTTTCATTCGTGTTGTAGTCTATTTTTTTCCAGAATAACAAACTTTTTTTTTAATTTAAAGATGATACATTAAGACAAAGCAATAGTGGGTTTTACAATTTGTAAGTCAATATTTTGACGACTCTAAGTGAAGATTTGTGTTATAAATGTCGAAACCAATCGCTGCTCACCTTGATTAACGATATTCATAGGTGTTGAAATATCTTGATAAAGTAGTGTTGTCGCTTAATTGCTGTGGCATATACTCCTTCGATATATTTTTTATTACAATGCATTGGGTTTGTTGTTGTTGGGTTGCTTTTCACTCTGGTCCATTGCGTATTGGAGGTTACTATCGACCGCTGTTTCCAATAAAGTAACAACTTTTAGAACTCACAACTTAACGTGTTCTCTCGAGTTACTGAACGGAAACTTGAAATTGAGTTAAATCAAAAACTTATAGTTCGATTCCCTCGTAGTCCGAATTCGAATCTAGTTCTTCTCCTGCTTCTGGTATCGTCCTTCTTACCCACATGGCTCTCACCTTCTGCTTTTGTACTATTGCGCTACCGCTGCTTTTGTCTTGAATTATTATTATTGAAGGTATAATAATAATTTAAGACAAAAGCAGCGGCAGCGCAATAGTACAAAATACGAATTTCAACACGAAAATCTTGCGAAAATCGCCACAGAATAATATTTTTCAAACAAATAATATTTTTGCCAAATTTAGATATGTTAATGTGTTCATCGAATACGTTCCATTCGCTAACGACGAAAGGAACGTTATGAAGGTACCTACCCTTAAAGGGTAAATGAAAACATACACATGTGGTGTGCACTACGAAACATTGTGCGCAGAGATAGGCCCGCGTTTGTTATGTTGGGTACAACTGTATACGAAACGGGGATGTAAGTCAAGTGTGTCTCGTTCGAATTCCCGGATTTGGGAACAAAACCGCGTAATAATAAGACAAGATCAAGGACGTAGTGACACGTATTTATAATATATATAATACAAGTATTTATAGTATTTATAATATATGGTTGATATTTTTGAGATATGAATGACATTTATATCTAAAAAATATAATTATGACGGCTTATAAATTAATATGAGCGGATTCTAAAAGTTCCTGAAATGTTATTTATTTATTTGTTAATATAAAATAATTTGTAAATTTGGTTTCTGTATAAATGATTTCCTCAGCAAGATATGTGAGATGTATATTACATTATACACGAATTTATTAGGTTTTTAAATATAATAAGAACAACAATTTGTGGTATGAGCGTGTTTTGTAAAAATCTTTGATATGATTGATTAGATTTACAATTTGTAGTATAATTGCATTTTATATTGACGATAATACTGTAATATAATACATTGTACGTGTCAAATAATAAATAGAGTATTAATCAAAATTTACTTCTGAATTTATTATTAGAGATTGTATTTCTCAATTTATTACAAATGTAAAACGAACTGGTTTAATCATAACTAATGGTATCACGGCACTGTAAAACTGCTAAAAGCAGAAAACAGCCGTCGTGCGAAATGGATGCATTTTTCATTCTCGGGGAAAATTTATGGACTAGTAGCGGACCCTGAAAAACCTTATCTTATTTGAGTGAGTAACTTGAATTCGTATTTTTATTAAAATATTTTTACAATGTTATTATACGGTTTTCAACTAGAGCGTATGTTGCACTATAACTCTTTACGACTTTTTTTTTTTAACTTGTAACAAATCGTAAGCCTTTTAAACGATTGAGCGATGAAAGGGGGCGACAATGTGTTTGACATATTTTGTTATTTAAGAAATTCTGGAAACGAAACCTGTTACCTAAATTGATAATTCCTGCATTAGTTAAGTACCTTCGAATTTCGTAGGTGTCATTTAAGATGTAAAAAGAACCCTAATTGTATACGCACTAGAAGTTGCTAAATTCACGAGTCCTATCAAACAAAGTCGTTGACCTTATTTCCTGTAGAACTTTCGAATCACTATTGAGCTAAAATTACCAGGAAAAAAAACATCAAAAAGTGCAGTTGAAGGGCATCATTTTTTCATATTTTTCGTGTGATTTTTCTTTCATAATGTTGGTTTTTACGTTCATTTTACGCCTTCGATTATTTTCTTTTTGCTACACTAAACCCCCATTAAAATTTATTGCCAATCTGAATTTCAGTCTCGGTTCCGAATATTATCCCGTATTTGTATTGAACTGTAATAGGCAAATCTACAATTGTCTAAACAAACCTTGATTTAGTTTTGAAATCTATATTGCTTTTATGTCAGCTTCTCCCATGACAAGTGTTGATGAAAATCATTAATGATATCACATGTATTAATTTCTTAATGAACCACTATTAGAGTGGTTCACCTTAAGGTGTAAGCTTAATAGGATCACATTCTCTCCTAGTGAGATTGAATTAATAAGTATGTGTAAACAAAGACTAACCATACTGCAAAATGTTATTGCACGCTACCGGACAGCCCTGAGGAATAGTCAGTTCGAGGGTTCACCTGGATTTCGCTGACGCTGCGTCTCAAGTACAGGCGCTACGGGTCGCGATCGTCTAGTGGCACTGTTTTTATTGTGTTCACTCCCCGAATTGTTTTCTATATAAAACTGAATTGATTCCGCATCGGCCCGCGTCTTTCGTTTTATTTTTAATCGCCCACGCTTGACCGATGTACATCCGGTCTGTCTGCAAGCGAGTCTGGATGACGTCTGCACTCACACGTGTCCCCGTCCCGTGTTTATTATTTGTCTTTTGCCTATGTGAGAAAAAAGTATGATATTACAGGAGGTAAAATGGCGTTTAATTAAAAAGGTTTTTAAGAAAGTTCTTGAGTTAAATGCTTAAACTTCACATCAGCTGGTACCGTCAGCTTAAAGGTAAGACATAAACTGGTGCAGGGCGATTATCTCCCCAACATTCATTAATTTTGATATTGTGAGTTAATAGAGATTTAACTTGTATAAATATAAAGAGTGTGTTATAAATAAACATATAACTGAATTATTGGGAGCACACACGCGATGGCATATATTATACGTCTTCAAGTTTTATGTATTGTTGAAGTAATTGGTTGATAAATAATAAGTCCATTAAAATATTTACATTAAAGGTACTTGCAAGTTTCAATATTAAGTTAGTAAGAATTTAAATACGATGATCTCGTTTGGTAATATAACTTCTTCTGCAAGTAAATCTTTAAATGTTTATTCAGAGGAGTTGTCAATATAAAATAACTGTATAAACGTAGCAACATAATGTTACTGAAACATTCTGTATTTTTATTTAATTAGTAAAAATATTGTTCTAACATAACTGTTTCTACATTTTTATATCAAAATTGTTTACTGTTTGCAATAAATAAAATGATTTTAAGTCCCTTATTAGATCAGAACTAGATAATATATTGCAATAATTAAGAGTCTGTGCTATTGGATAGGTTAATATACTCAATTTAAAAAGAAAATCTTGTCGTCGAAAAAATTCTGAAGACGAGAACTCGCCTTCGTTTTTCTCTATTATCTCCTGTATTAATTTTAGTTGTTCACGTCTCATAACACGAGGAGTTTGAGTTAGTGCATTATCTCAACTTGCCAAAAACAAGTGCTGTCTAGAACATTGATGGCTCTTTACACATGCAAGTCGCATTGATAGTTTAATATGAGTAAACTGATGTATAGAAAGACTATCCTTTTAACACAATTATAATAACTAATTAACATTTCCTGTGTATTATATAACGAAAAACTGATTCAAAAAAATTCAACAGCCTTCGGTTTGTCTGTACTTGTGGATCTCGCTTGTGCTGTGACGTCCGTAATACTGCACATATCGAGATCATTTTTTGTTATTCACTTTAGACTCGCTTCCCCTGATTAAGTATTATAAAATGGCTGTTCAATTCAATGTCGTTTAATTGATACTTATGAAAAACTAAAATCGACACGGAATCCGTGAAATTTGGTTAGAGAGAAAATGAAAGCCAATTCGCATTTTTTTTACTGCTTTCGTTTTGGACGTTTACGCGTTTTTAGCGCATGTACGAGGCGTTCAGTCTCGCATTTGCCAATTTTTTTTCTGATTATAGAATCAAATTCGCTAATGAATTGGCAAATAAAAAGTAAATCTAAGTTCAAGACGAAGGACTATAAGGATTTTGTAATCAAGCGCATGGAGTCGCTTTAAGATTACTCTGTCACGAAAAATATGCTATTTAATGTATTAAATAGTAATGCATAGTTGACGATAAAACGTACAAATATAAATTCTGATTTGGGTATTAATTTGAAAGGCCTAAATAAAATAATAAATAAAAAAATGCATCATTCATCATTTGACATATTAAATTAACAGGTAACGAGATACAAGTTTTTTTTTTTATTTGCTAATGTATGAGTTCAAAGGAATTAAAGAAAATATATTGAAGTAGAGTTTTCCCTCCTTGTTTTCGAACCAACTGATTCTGAAATTTGGAAAAAAGCAAAATATAGAGTGTCACTATTAATTTGTAGGAAGACCAAAACGAAAACTTTAGTAGATATTTAAATTACTACAGGAAAGATAGTAAAATAGTTGTGAACAGAAAAGTTTAATTTCATCGTTGACTAATGAAAAGATTTATAGTATGGAACCCTTTTTATGAATTTGCACTGAGCCGATGATTATCACATACTAGCGATCCGCCCCGGCTTCTCGTGGGTAGTACTAATTATTTATATCCATGACTTCTGATGATTGGATGGGAGCGGTCAGGTGACGAAGTTTTAGTAGTTATCTATAGGTACAGTGCGATTCCATAAAATATGTATCTTTGTTAAATTATAGGAAAATATACGATAAAATTGCCAAAAACTAAAAAAAAATGTGTCGATCCTATTACTACCAAACCTCATTTAATTGTAAATGTTCAAAAATCTAAAAAAAACAGAAAAAATCTAATTTTGTATTAATTTTTTGAGAAAATTTGACCTAATATTACCGAAACACCAAAAATTATTTTGCTGATCTGATGGGAACCAAATTTCACAGGATTATCTGCTGGGCTCATCTGAAGATTTCTGAAGATGAAACCTTTAGATGTTTTAGAATTCATGGGGAATACACACACATCTAATACAAATATAAATTTTTAAATTTATAGATTCTCACAGACATTTTGTAGATTCGGAACTTATCATAACTGAAAAGAGTATTGTATACTTTACCAATTCTATTAAAGAGCAAAATGCATAACCAAATTGTTCATGTTCGGAATTTTATTAAAACGAACCATTAATTTCATCCGTCAAACAATAAAAAAGTTAATGCTCAGCTTTATGGTCTCATATCTCAGCTTAAACTACATTTTTATGCTTTTTTTTCTGAGAGAGAATGCGGCCAATTTATAAAATCTTCAATTCATTATCGTAAAGTATTTTAGAGCAATAAAAATAACTACGTAAAACAAAATAATTATGAAACAAAAACAATATACAATATTTTATTGAAACATAAGTACACTTTCTATGTTAAACAGCATTTTTAGGGTTCCGAGCAAAATGGCAAAAACGGAACCCTTATAGTTTCGTCATGTCCATCTGTATGTAAAAGGCATTTTATTTAAAAAACTACTAGGCGTAAATTGATGAAATTTATAGTGTAGATGTCTTGTATAACTAACTAACTATAACACTACTTAGTTTAGTAGTTAAATAATAAAAATTTCTCGGGGGCACTCCGTACAGGTAACTCAAGCTGAAACAATTTTTTTTCAGCAACGATCAACGAGTGGCACATATGTCGACAGTTCTTTTAAAAACATTTTAAGGTTTTTAAGCAATTTGTCTGATTACGTGAATAATTTCGCTCCGAAAGTTACAGAAAAATACATGTCTCTCCTTCTTTTTCTAAACCGTATGTCCGAACATTACGAAAAAAATAGCAAATATGTCGCTAAATAACGTCATATTCTTTTCGGGAAATATGGAAAAGTGTAACAACGAACTTTTTTCATCTATAGTGCATTTTTTTGTAATAATGGTCGCGGAACCCTATAATGAGCATGGTCCGACATGCTCTTAGCCAGTTCTTTTTTTTCCAAGCTGGATGCAGGTCCGCTGGTACATTCAAAAGTTTTATGTCGTGTTCGACGTTAGCAGCGTATGCCGTTCCACCAGATAAATTTGTAAATGTATATCCGCTACTCGTGCTGCTTCTGGAGCGTCAGCTTTTGAAACTGCTAGTACATTTACAAACAAACGACGTGTACGGTACAAAAGTTTTACCAGCATCCAGACAGCGAAATTGTCTGACCGTCAGATGAATTGTTTTATTATCAGACATTAACTTACGAGAAAGTCTTAAATGTTGATTGTTTGCAAAGCGAATACTGCATTTTCTTTTTAATTTAATACTAGGAGGGGAATGAATGTTCAGTTATATTTTAAAAACAAAAAATAAACTAAAAAAATGTATAGCGAGTTTACGATCATGGGTGGCGTGTAGGTGAAGATACTTACTTTAGACGTGAAACACTTTGTTGCTTTGTTTCGCGGTTGATTTGACACTAAAGTTATAAACAATTTATCTACTATCTAAACTACCATATAAATCTGTATCGTCTATTTGAATATTCAATTATGTTGAAAAATTTCGTTGTAGATATTCATTTTACGACTAACTGACCCCAATTCTGCCATTTTTTAAAATTAGGTCTCTCTTTCTCTGCCTATCTGCCAGTCTGTCTGTATGACCTTTTATTACTCGAGACCGACTTGACTGATCGTGATGAAAAGTGGTATAGAATAAGAACAAGCGATAGAGTAAGACTACTGTTTGTCTGTCTATGTGTTTGCCTGTCTGTATGTTTTTATAACTTAAGAATGGTTTGACTAATCTTGAATTATTGAACCTGATTATTGTAAAGTAATAGTAAATTGTTGAGCCTGAGGCGCCATAGGCTTCAACTCAGTAACGAGGGGCGGTAGCCATGGATCGCTCGGCAGGAGCCTAAACCCCAGCGCCACGGCAAAGCTCGATTTCATCCTCCTCCGTCGACGTCCGCTGTATAAAAGCCGAGGTGGCACCAAAACCAAGATCGTGACCGGAATCGCAACAAGAAGAGAACAGAATTGACAGCGGGGCCGCGATCGAAAGCGGGATCATAATAGGAACCTACTTAAATCCTAGACCTATTTGGGAATTGACAGTGATACAAATTGGCGTCGGACCGGAATCAGGATCGAGAATGAAATATCATGCTTTATTACCGTAATCTGTTGATATATAAGATGAAGGAACGCATTCTGTCCACACGGGTATAGTCACGGGCGGAAGCTAGTCTCTTTATAAAATCATCATTAAATTTTTCCAATCATCTGAGATTTGGAAAATATCTCAAAATAGTAGTTTGTATATTCTTTTAGAACAGAAAATATTTATCTGATTTTTTTAAATAATAAATGAAAATAACAACATAAATAAGCAGCGGAGTCTCGGTGGTTAAGAGCCTTCAAACTAGAAGGTGCTGGCGTATTGATCAATTCTTAATTGTAATTGAAATTGTAAAACCAACTCACTTAGCCATTGAACCTGGACGTTGCCATTACATTGGTGATAATTACCGTTAGCAACCCCAAACTTCACTGAGCTATCGTCTCAGTCTAATCCAATCTCCAATCAAGTCCCACAATCTTTGACAAAATATTGTGGGTTGTAAGCTTTAGCAATGGAGTGATTAAAACTCACAAAACTAACTTAATGTAATCGTGGCTCCGTCCAAGTACACGTAGCATTGGTTTTCTTATTTTTTTTTTATTTAGAGCGATCTATCTTCCAATAACGTTTGTTGATAAGTATTTTATGTATAACTAGCTGTACATTCTGATCTGTTCGGATGCACTTATCGATTTAGAAATTCTTTTTGGGTATATCATTCTTGTGTCATCTGAGCATCATCAAGCGTTTGTGTAGATTCCAAGTGAAATAAAATTGTGATTGTATTTCTCTCCCTGTTTAGATTCGTTAAGGGTCTATCTTCAACTGCGATCACCGGTATATATGTGAAATTTTAATTGGTTACCGAAAATAAAAAATATATATCCACGTAGACACTTCCTTACATTATCGCCGAAACTATGTTTATGATCCGTCAGAAATATCACGTAAATGATCACGTCTCCATTCCTCACGATAGGAAACCCTCCCTACAAGCAGCGAAACGAGCGCGAAAGCTTTTCTTAAGCACTAAAGCAATTGCGGCGCTAAACAGGCGCTAACTCTAAAGGGAGATTCGTTCGACCTGCCCCCTTTCGTCTCGAGCTTTAGAACGAGTCGCGCCGCTTTGTAGCACTTAATGAGATCGATTTCTGCGCGGTCCTCTGTCGCCGGCCGGAGGGCCGTGAGCGCTTCAGACTGTGTCGCTCGCCGACTATTTATTTCTTGAACCGACATTGACGTCTTGATTTAGCACTAAACGTCCGGATGCGGATGCCGTAAAATATAATTTGTTGTCTCCTTATATTGTATAAGATATGCCAATTTAACTTTTATAGTGACTAGACTAGAAAAAGGCATACTTCGATGTCTCTGGAAAGGATGAATGAAGGTAGACTGACAAAATAATTTATAGAGCGAATGTAATTGAAGGGTGTGGCAAACGTCGATCTAGAAAATCTTGTGCAGACTAAAACAGTGGAATATTAAAGAAGGGACATATTTTAAGCATCAGACGCAGACGAGTTTGCATGAAACTATTGATGGATATCAGGAGAGCAAGAAAGATGTGTAAAGATCGTATAATGTAGAGATCTGTAGTTTTTGTCCACTTTTCTGGGAAATATATATAAGTTCATAAAAATTTAACTTAAAAAAGTGTCCATTTCCATCAGTTAAAAACTAAATATTCTGTTGAGTTTTTTTTTTAAATATAGCTACCAATAAAATATTAATTATTAAAACTACTGCTTTCACTAAAATCGTTACGTTGACGACACTCTCGTCATTCAGAGGTTAATAAGCAATAACTAACAAGACTGATATTTAAATGGACATTAAACATTAATAAATAATATTATAAAGGAATCTTCATAAATCCAACTAAGATATGCTACTTAAAAACGTCTCTAGTGACTACAAGGCTATCAAAACGATAATTTTGAGTTCGCATATTTTAAATATTAATTTTAAGAATTGCGTTCGTACGAATGAAAAAATCCGGAGCCCTTATAAAATTACTATGTCTGTTTGTATGTCAGAACCAATCTGTTCTGAAATCACTGAAATGATTAAGTCGAAAAGTTGCTAAACTTGAATTTCTGTGACTCAAACATAGACATGCAACGTAAGTAAATTAATTTGAATGTTGAGGTCACTTTTGTGGGGCAAATATCAAAAATGAAAAGGCTTGTTCTGATGGTATCAAATACACTACTTTATAATTTTGAAATAAATTGTCTTAGTTATTTAAGAAAACAGAGGAAGATTGGTCATTCCTCTTTTATCTCTGAAACTACAGAACCTAAAATAAAAAACACGGAAAGTAATTGTTTAAAATATGTAGATTTCAAAAAAAACTTATAAGAAATCAGTAGCCTTAACGTGGAAAATTTCTTAATATTGTGAGTACAAACTTCCATTAAAACTTGTTTTAGTTATCATAAACAAAAAATATCAAATTAAAAAAAAAAACGAAGTAGATTACATATTTGCCAAACAGAACCCTCTCTAAGCGAAAACAATTCGCATTAGTTTGTTTTTTTTACACGTTTTCCACATACCAGCTTTATTACCACACACTATATAAAGCTTAAATTACGAAATGTTTCCATATCTTCACCACGAAATGAGTATACGATTTATATGTGTAATATGTATTCAGAGTTACACACAAACTCCCTAGAAAACTGGTGATTTGAAATTCCTATAACAAATGAAAAAATGTCCTACTTTATATCGTTACCAAGAAAATATTTTTTTTATTCTTAGAAATATCATTTTACGCAACTTGTTTGTTGGCCACGTTAATAGGCACATTGGAAAACCTTTGCATAAGACACACCCAACGAGGATAGCTTTACGTTGAAAATACAAAGAAGCTGTTTGCTTGCGATTTCTTAAGAATATTCCATTCTAACAATCTCAACATGTTTTCACATCCTACATTATGCTTATGCAGTACACGAGCTGCAGCTGAAACGAGCCTTGAAATATTCAGAGGCCAACAGCACGGAAAAGTCGTGGGCGGAGCCGCCGGCTTCTTTATTACGGCAATAATTCTAAGGCTGAAATATGCAAACGAGGCTAGATTTGTTGTTATGATGATATCGCGTCATTAATTATGCGCCTCATGAAGTTATCATTAGAGCGGCGGCTCTACTGAATTATCATCCCCCGCCGCCGAGACAAATGGGGGCCCCTCCAGCTGCGCGGAGACGAACGTGGCGAGATATAAGGATACTTTTGGTTTTGTGCTAGATTTCTAAAAAAAAACAACATCAATTAGGTTTTATAGGTCTTTGCCGTGCAGAGAATATTGTTTATTCTCTAATCTAAGATTCACATCTATTATTTTTTTTGCTTGCTTGGAAATTTCACATTGTTTTATCCGCCTCGATATCTGTTAAATATACATTAAATGTTTTGAATGTATAAGAAACAGTAGACACGAAAGCAGTTTTCAGTTTTTGGTCTTGTGATTCAAGTATTTCGTTTTATATAACATCTAAGACTCTGAGAACCTTCAAGTAGAGAATATATTTCTCCCAAACGACGTAATAAATATAATATAATTACATCCGAATAACCACTTAACCTAATCGATATGTTGACGCGTTTTAAAAACTAGTTGTAAATAAATTAGTATATATTCAATAATTAGGATGTCGCTAGCACATATTAGATAATTAGATAGAATTTTGACTGTTTGCAAATTAGATTTTATTCATTGTCAACAGAGCGTGATTGACTATAATTCATATGTGTATGATAGATGACAATGACTATATTGACAAATAACAGCATAAGGCATCTTTAGTTCAAATATTGATCCATTTAAAAAGTACCAGTTTGCTACTCTGTGGATTTCTGCTATGTTTAAAGAATTAATGTTTTGGCGCTGATACTATGAAAAGGGAAATTTGTTCATTTATATGTTAGGTGTAATCTTTGAAACAACTAAATCTATTAAAGATTTTTTTGTACCAACAAATAAGCTGAATTCTCCCGCAGCAGTACAACTACTGATTTTTTTTCTGTTATCTCTCATGCATCATTGAATCCATCCATGTTTCAACGTTCAATGTTAGCGAATTTTCATCCACACATCCACACTTTGAGATTTATAGTGTTAGTTTAATGTGATACATTATTTTATTTTTCAGGTTACGAGGCACTAGATAATCCATACATATTTGCCTAACTCATACTACATAAATACTACAATAATGATTACACCCACATATGTCAGCAACTCAACTGCAAACACGACATAATAAGCATACTGTACGCAGGTGAAGTAACAAAGCGAAAAATTGATGTATTAACGATGGCCGCAAAGGGCGCGATCTTGATGAAGATAGGAATCGACAGCACCGGCCGAGATCGAAATTGAGACCGAGACTAAAATTCAAATCGAGAAAGACACCGGAATCGATTTCATAACTGAAAGAGCGATCGCTTCATTTAAAATATAAAAGAATTAAATTCATTCTTTGTTCGTATCAGCGGAAAAGCGGACAAAAGTATTTCAATTTATATACTTCCTGTACATCGTCGTCGAATGTGCGATATTTATGAGTTCCCTGAAAATATTTTGGTCGGCTAGGGTCTGGTCAGTATCAGCGCACGCGCCCCGCCCAACGGACCGAATAATTTCGGGAGCCGAGGATAATGCCGCCCTAGAATCGTAATCCGGCCGTTTCGCGTACACTGTACGAACTCCTTCCTGAAGATGCTGTATACATTTTCTTTTTCGAATACAACTGTGATATCGAGCGAAATTTCTGTTATTCGAGAAGATTGCTAAAGGATTTTCGATGAGAGGCGAGATCTTATTGCCACTTTATCTTCTATGTAACAGACATTGTTTCGGGAAGTGAATTTATCAGTGCCGTAAATGAAAAATTTTTTTTGAAATGTGAATATCTAATAAAAAAATACTGTTTTTGGACTATATTCAGTAACAACCGTCAAATGGTATAAGTTTTCATATAGTATCTGTGTATCATTTACAGGCTCAAATACCACTCGATTGATTGAATATGAATTTATTGGTTATCTTAAAAATATTTTCGGAAATTAATGGAAAAAGCAATTTTTCAATAAATGGGTCTTTGCATTATTATCATTATATAGGCAATAGATTGAAATCCTGCATATCTGTTGCAACAAATACCAATAAATCAAGCAATTTTTTTAGTTAAATATCGTTCTTGAATTTTTTTTCCAATATTCAGCTTTTTTATGCATTAGTCTGTTTTAATAAAATAATTAATAGATTTCTTTTAATTTTTTGACGCTCTATTTCTACCGAGTTATTTTCGTACATACATCTCGTAGATCAAAATCATATCATGAAAGAAGTGTGTGTTTACTTAAGTTTTTAGACTTTGTTTTATGTTTCAATGTGGCTATCTATCTATTTTCTGTGAAGCTACATACCAAACATAAAGCACACCACATCTTAATTTATTTTCTTATTCACCTGTAACCGCAGAGCAATAGGTACATTTTTCTATAAATGCTTTTCGAATGTAGTTACTTTGTAATTGTAGCCTATCGAGTATAGAACACGTGCCTTTCTTCTACTTTCACGATAAAATTTCTGTCGGGCCAACGCGTTTGCTGCAAAAATTAGATAATTAGGGTCGGATCCGTTAACAACAGCCGCTGCTTACCCAAGTAGGCAAAGTTTACCCGAAACGCACGCCGAGCGTTTGATTTTGACAATGATGGATTAACTGTTGTAATTTCGCGTACAAAGCGTAATGTATGTGTGAGCGATTGTTCATACGGATTCAGGATACGAGTACTTATTGGTATTAACGATGCAAACCGTTGTGCCTATGTTGCTGATGGAATCTGTAAATGTATACATATATATATATATATATATATATATATATATATATATATAATGAAGTTCCCTTTTTTGGGCCTCAATCACGTAGAAACTACGGATCGTACGGGACTGCCACCGTTTGATACGGAATCGTTTGTAGATGTATATAGGCTATTTAAAACTTAAGAAAATGTAAAACTATATTTATATGGATATTAGTCATATACTTGTAGCTGAACGGATTGTAACCAAATTTTGCATAGAGGTATATTATGTTCTTAAATAGGTTATAATAAAAATATAATAAGATTCTATTATATTACATATGACAACATTACCTTTAATGTTTGAAAAGTTTAAAATACCAGTAATAATGGTATTTATACATTTTGTTATCGCTTCGATGTTACTTCCAGTGTAAATCGTAATTTGTTATTACTACCATTAATGCCCAAGGGAGGACCAAGATCGGTATCGAGACCGACATTGAAATCGCTAGCGGGACGGTGACCGAACCCGTTAATGGAATCAAAATTAACATCGAGAATATAACCATAATCACGATCCAAATTGACAGCAAAATCAGCCGATATAGAAGATTGAAGGAATTCATTCTAATATATATGTCCACGGGAGTAAAACCGGGGTACATTTGAATAATAAAAAAAACTTACTAAATTTTAATTTTCGTCCAGCACAGCGGGCGGGTGACTGTTAATATTATATAAAACTAACTGGCCCGGCAGACGTTTTTCTGCACTTTCCTGTAGGTGACTTGCCCGTATATGCCCGCAGTTACATCAGCATGGACGTACAATGATTTTTTTTTGTATCAATCAATGTCAAACTCAATCCCGATCAAGGTTTTCGATTCCGATCCTAATTACTATTGGTTCTGATCCAGTCCCCACACTCGTTTTCAACCCTAGTCACGTTCTCAATTTGGGTTCCGGTCTCGCGTTCGATTCTAATTCTGGTCCGGTTTTCGATTCTGCTCTCCGTTTCACTTTTAAATCCGATTCCGTTACCAATCACAGTTTCTAATGCAAGGATTAGTATCAAAATAAAATGCAGCCAATGTTACTTGAGGATAGCATAGCTTTCTTATAAATAAATGAATTTTTAGAATATATATAATAGTTCGGTTCAATAATACAAATGCATGGTCGAAGCCGGGGATGAACGCTAGTTGGAATAGCACACAAAACATTAAATATCCCGCTCATACTTAAATTTTGATCCCGTCTCTATACTCGTTTTCGACCTCTCTTTTCTATAAAATGTTGATGCGGTGTCCATCATTCGATACCGCTCCTCGTCCTTGGTTTCGTCTCGATCTAATCCCGATTCCTTTTTTGCTCCCGATTTTGAATGCATCTCCGCTTTAGAATATAATAAATTATCCCATATCCCAAATTCAATAAATTATCCCATTTTCAAGGGTTCCATTTTCACGCAGGAATCTTAAAAATTGTCATAATAAAAAGTATCCTAAATGTTGCTAACCTTCTCTACCTTCCAGTAAAAAGTCGCATCGTGATCTGTTCAGGCGTTTCGAAGATACCCCGGACAGACAGACAGACAAATACAAAGTGTTATTTTATTTCATACAAACTTTGTTCTGACAATAACGAACACAACAAAAAAAGAATTATCCGATTTAGTGCAGGCGTTCGGAAGTGATATGCGTACATCATTTTTGTCATAATTTTTTTTTTATATAGATAGATGAATGAACTATTGCCGCTTGTCGATTTAGTTTTATTTTAAACAATTTTCTTACTGACTACGCGATTATCGTTAAAATACTTTTTGTGTTTCACGATAGTAGATGAATAATAATCAAGTGGAGTACTTGATAGGTATTGTAGTAAAGTTTTTCCTTGTATGCAACGTTATTGTCTTCAAATAAGTACAAAGTATTTTGAATGGGATTCGATTAAATTCAAATTTTTGACCATACATTCGATTTTAAGGGTTCCGAGCCAAAAGGACAAAAACGGAACTCTTACAGTTTCGTCATGTTCGTCCGTATGTCACAGGCAATTTATTTCAAAACTACAAGACGTATTGATAAAATTTCTAGTGTGTCTTGTATAAACCGCTACTTAGTTTGGTGATTAAATAACAAAAGTAAATATTTCTGAAGGGGCCACGCCTTACATGTAACAGAAGCTGAAAAAAATTTTTTTCAACATGAATGAGTGGCACATATGTCGACAGTTATTTTAAAAGAATTTTATGGTCTTTAAGCAATTTTTCTGATTACGTGAATAATTTCGGTAATAATCGCTCTAAAAGTTGCGAAAATTGTGTCGACGCTCTCTATTTTCTAAACCGTATGTTCAAAAAATATGAAAAAAATAACATAGGAAACGCTTAATAAATACTTTTAACAAAAATTATTTTGATCATGGTCAGATGGTTTTCTAGTTATTGTTGAAAAACTGGATTTCTTAATAAAAGGACATAAGTGACATGAAAATACGCTCTTTTGATGATGCACGTTGTTAATGCTAGTTTAATAGTAATAGTCGACATACCTATAAGTCTTTCTATTTATAGGCGACTAAAGTGCTTATAGCTATAATATGCGGGAAACATGTAAATAGTGTAACAATGTAGTTTTTCACCTATAGTATATTTATTTGTAATAATGGCTTCAGAACTCTAATAAACATGGTCCCAAATGCTATTGGCCGGTTTTTTTTTAACCTGGCCTGACTTATGTATGTTGAAATACTCAAGGGTAGAAGCGAAACCGTTCCTAGTGTTTAATATGAAATGTGAGAGCGCGGCTAATATGAAATGTTCCAAACTCGAGCAGACGTCACGGAGGGAATTCATCTAAGGCGTAATAGATTCAGAAAAAGATTAAAGGATATTCAGTGAGGTCGGATGAAAGAGTAAGACAATATTTCTTTTCGCTTTAATTCTGCGTCGGAATCGGAAATGTTTTATGAATAACTAACTCGGCGCTTACTCGGGCAAAGTACCCCCTGGGATCCTGAAATATTTTTTGACATTGAGAGGAGATCAAACAAGAGGATATTCGCGTAAAAATCTCAAGTTCGCAATCCTTCTCGGCTTGTTTCATAATATTAGAGGAAAGTTGACTTATTGCATTAATGTATTTCTGTGAACAAAGTATTTATTAAGAAACTGTCTTCGTTTTGTCAAAATTTGGTTTAAGCAACAGATATACTATTGTATTATTGAAAATATTTCAAAATCGCAATAAGGGTTTGAGGACAAATCAGAAATACTTCATGATTTAAAATTGAAATTTCAAATGAATTTAAAAGCTAAAATTAATAAAATTTTGATAAAATAACGTTATTGATTGGTTTTTAGTAAAGATAGAAACTACGACACTTCAAAATATTCAAGCAAAATTTTATGTAAAAGCAGTATTAGGATTGTACAAAACGCAAATTTTTGTCAATTACAATACTTTTCTATAAGATCATCAAAAACATCTTTTAGGTTTAAAAGCGATATCGGTGTTATAAATATTCTTCTAAACATACTATTCAATAAAATGGGCCAATTCGCTTAATATTTAATAATTAATAGAAAATCCTAGAAGATCCATCGTCACCAACCTAGCTCACGGGATCGGGAAGTTGAAATGGCTGAAGCTACATAACTCGTAGTTCTGAAAATCTTTGAAGAGGAAAGATTCTCTAGTAGACCACGTGTAGGTGTAGATATACGTATATTTGTAGCCCGGATATAATTTGTTAATAAATTTTAAACACTTACAGTTTTTGTTGATGTTTATTTCATAATCCTTGAACACACTCTGTACACCAACAATATTGAAAGAAGTGTTAGAAGACACGATTACGGGTTACAGTTACGATATATATATGAAATTAATTACTAAGTTATAGATTGGTTCGCTCCTTATTGATATACTTATGAAAACAATTTTTTGGGCCGTGTTGGAATTATATCACAACGATTTTTTTGACATTTCGACTGTCTAAAAAGTGTTGATACTCTTTTTAGGTGAGTAGTCCCTACACACGAACTGGAGGTCTAAGCGTTGGACAGCTTCAACTAGGGGGACTGACGACTGATAAAGGTTATAGGATACAGTTAGCTATAGGTGGGCCAATATTGTATTTGGTGGAAGGGAGATATGAAATTATATATGTACATCAATTAGCTTCCAATGCTTCTAAAGAAAAAAAAATGAACAACATCCTTATGCTTGTTATAAAGCAACACGGTGAAAGGTCTCTAAAAATTTTGGCAATAAGATGTTGGAACCCTGTGCTTGGGTAGACCATATAACAAAGGTAATTATAAAAGACTTTTACATTTTCACTGAGTGTGTATAATGTGTGGACGTTTGTATATTGTATGAAACTATCCTAGATCTTTCTTTATTACAAGCTCGGGCTATTTGCATCTAAAGAGACCTTTGAGAAAGGGAGAGGGATTAACCAAAGGAATTAAGAGAAACACCTATGTAAGAGATCTGGTAGCAATACTCTAAATATTTTTTCCGACTAATACTGACATTATTTAACAATTTTGAAGGTGCAACATAAAATAATAATTAATGCATACCAATCGGATGCAACAAGTGAACATTAAATGATTTGTTTAGTAGTAAATGAAGGATTATTAATGACATAAAATTCGTACATTCAGTTAAGATCTTTGAACTTACAGGTGTCACAAAAATTGTGTTGAGCTTAAAAATTTTTTCATGCCAAAAAGTATTTCCGGTCTGCTACGGTAGCCAAATTAACCTTTGACAAAAAAATTTGGTGTGACGACGCGGAAGATCTCTCGTGTTTATATTAAATTCACTGGCATGTTTTTGTACGACAGCAACGCCGGATACGTAACATAATCTTGTTTGAATAAAAAAACAAATTGCCAAATACGGAGAATTTTTCTCATCTGACAATAATGTGTTAGACAATTTTGCGAAATAAAGGGTAATTTCGAAAACCTTTATTGATGAAAAGAGAATAAAAGAATATGGCTAAATAGAAATTCTACACCATTTATAATAGTCCTTACCTCTTAAATATTTAATAATAATAATTCTAAGTGTATATTCATTATGCACAATACAAGTATGTCATGTTTAATTTATAATTTTATACACTTTACTTACCTAGATTTCTATGATTAAGTCATAAATATTTTCTTTATTGGTACTTATAATTTTTTTTATAACAATATGCGTGTTACAGAAAACCACTACTAGGGCTCTGTAACTTCTATACTAATGACAGTAAATAAAATGGTAATTCAGTGTTAAGAGCGTTGCCTTCGAATCAAAAGTTACCAGGTTCGATTCTTACTACGGGCGAATTTACCAATGAGTTTTTAACTTAAATCAAATTAAATCATTCCCTTCGTGCTTCAGAGAGGTGATTAAGCCGTCTTTAAAATATTGTTATAACGAAAACGATCGTTAATAGCTCCCGACCCGCACTGGACCAGCATATAGAGCCTATAGTGTTCAATTTAAAATTAATTGCTGGGACAAAATGTTAGTGGGCCGATTAAAACCCGAGGCAATGTTGTGTGATAGAACGGAATCCAGGGCGAGCTAGTCCGATTTGCACTTAGCAGGTTTTTTAATAGCTACTATATGCGCTAAGAAATATTGAAACACTTTGTAATCGGAGCTCTTACTTTATCCGAAAAGTCCATAAACGTAATATTCAACTTAGTTGGTAATTGCATGGAGTTTCTCGTCTCAAAGAGTTAAAATATACAAAGAGTTCATCATAATTTTAATTTCTTCGTATATAAAGTACTGTAAATACACAATTTTGATACAAAAATAACGATTACAATAGAAATACAACTCTTTTCATCGAGCCGCATGCCCTATAAATTACATAATTCCTTGTAAAAATAATTTGAGGCAATGACAATGATTTTTCATTTATTCCTTCCCCGAAACCAAAAAAAAAAAGCAGGATTTTCAGTAAAAATTACCGTTTCTTGTTGACAGTAAAAACGTAGAGACGGGGCTTAAATAGAAATCCCAGAAATATTCCAGTCACGTAGTGTCTGAGAATAGGCAATATATGAGCACGGTTTTGCAATGCGGTCACGGATATTGGATAAAGGCACAGGTGAAATATCATCACTTGTTGTACCTACATTTTCGCGCGCTGCAAGCCGTGTTGTGGTTATTTGGAGAGCGAAAAAGAATAAATAACATGATTTTCACTTACTCCTTTAGAAATATTCATTTTCCACTCTACGTTATTGTACACAATTTTACTTAAATCCCAAAGCGCGTACAACCGTATAGTATAAATATGAAAGTGTATTTTTATTATGAATTTCTTTATATATGTAGTAGGATTCATGATAATTTCTGGTGAGATTGACGGGAGCTGTTTTGGAACATAACTTTTTTTTAAAGAAATATTTGTAGAACAATATATTCTTGCAAACGAAATTTCAAAATATAAAATTTGGACTTCGAGTCCTCAAATCTGGTTGTTGAGGATTTTTAGCGAAGGGGATACGAATATCCATGAGGGCGATGGCCTAACATATTTTTGTAGGCACAAACCGAGTGGGTTAATTTGGAATCACATTATAAACCCATCGATCAGTTCACTCGTGACAAGATTATTTGAACGCGATACCTTTTAGTTTTTAGGGAACGTTTTGATTACTCCGCTATCACTTTTTAATCAAAATACGTGACTGAATAAACTGACTGACTTATATATCATAATGTTACAAATATTTTTCATTTTCGAAGCGAATTAAGCACGATATATATATATATATATATATATATATATATATATATATATATATATTAAGCTACAAGATCCTAGGCACATTAATGAGGTCTGCTATTTATGTATCAGCAACTGGCCGCATACAGAACAATATTTTAAAACTAATTTAAAATAATATTTAAAAATGAAAGTCCCTGGCTATAGAATACAGTTTGTTTCATGTAACTGTCAGTATTTTTACAATTGTGGCGTCATTTTGAAAATTATGTCTTTATTACCTTGGATGTAACTCGTGAAAATTTTCGTCCGATTATTTATTACGATTTACGGAGTAGACTAATTAAAAAACAGGGCAATCGATGAACTCATTTTGGCTTTTGGGGATGAAGCGCCATGGAAAACCACTGTGTGTCACTGATATACTTAGTTTAATCGTGTGCGGTATAGACCGCACACGATTAGACTATGAGTATAGACTCACAGACGAGTTTAAAGAACATAGCCCTAAATCGGTTGTTGTACCACATATATCGATGTTGTGCGGGAACTAATAATGCAAGATTGTTTTGTTACATATAACGAAATAGAGGAGACCGTGAGCATAAGTATGACGAATATACATAAGATTACGCGTATGTACACATTACACGAAAATTGTGCCGTAAAACAAATTGTATGCTTTGGATTCCACACAACTTGAGCATTGATCAAAAACAGGCTCATGTGGATTGGTGCAACAAAATGATAAAAAAATACAATCATGGTGCGTCAAAAACTGTTTATATGATATATAAAGGTGATGAAACTTAGATCTATGCATAGAACCTCGAAAATAAACAACAGCTGAACCCAAGAAAAGTGATTCGTGCCAAAAGCACTTTGAAAGCAAATGGTTGCCTGATTTTTTGTTATAAATGGACATATGGTTACAGTGCCACTAGATAATCGTAATAAATTAATTGTGAGTGGTACACGACCATTTGTTTGCCAGAAGTTTTTGAACAAATAAGAAAGAACAACTGACAATGCAGAATCATTCTTCATCATGATAACGCAAGATGTCAGACGTCGGTCGAAACTCGGTTTTTGAAAGGTCAAAAGATCGAATTAACAGATCATCCGCATTACAACTCTGACTTTCCACCCAACGATTTCTATTCATTCCCAAGCGTGAAGAATAAATTACGTGGTCTAAGTTTCTCCAGCCACAAAAGGGTCGTTGATGCGTCCAAAATGTACGCTTTGACGATGAGGTATCGTCAAAGCGGGGATCCTTTATTGAGGATAAAGATGGAAAAAGTGCTAGAAAAATTGGTTTCAGCGTATGCAAAAGTGTGTCCACCATCATGGCAAATATTTAAAAAAATAATAAAACCATATTAAATGATAGATGTTTGTTTCTTTTTGATATTCGGGACACATAAATAGCAGCCCTCGTACCTAGACCTGTAGGCAATTGGAGAAGTATCTCCGATTGCCTACAGGTCTAGGGTAGGCAATTGGAGATACTTTCAGTAGAATTGATCTGATTTTTACCCAGGATATTCTATTAATATTTTTACTAGTTTAAATACACTCATAAGTATGTAGTGGAGATAAGACCCAAACACCAAAATGGAATTGCAAGAATACAAAATATTGCACCAATTGGAAATCGAAAGAAGAATTCGTAAATCGGTATTATTATGCTCCAATTAATGAAGGTTTAATACTGTAAAAGTAGGTATAATACTGTAACATACTAATGTGAGAAAAAAAACAAAATAAAATGGTATTACAATGTATGTAACCAATGTAAACCTTCTTATGCAAGTTAACATCTATGTACATACACTGAAAGCAATTTTATCTTTATCGGGACATCAATTTATGTAGGAAACTACTGAAATGGGCAGTAATGTACGGGATGCATGGGAATGTACGGGAATGTAAGTATTTTAATGTAAGTATTGGACATTATACGTTCGATACAGAATCGTTTGTAGATGGTGTAAAGTTACTGCTTTCTTGAATTTTACACATCATTATCAATTTTCATAAAGTTGGGACGCTATTGCTTTCAGTCCAATTTCCAAAAATCGAGCTTTCATCAGATCTTGACGTTTTAGGATCATAAGAACCTATTCCAACCATTTTTGGAGTGAAGCTGTGTATCTATATGTTTGTATGTAAACCTTTTATACTTTTTGAACGTATTGACAGATCGAAACGCGGTTTGTGGCAATCAAGAAGAGTCTATTCAACGTAGACTTTCTGACAACTTAAACCGATTCTATTCACTATATTTTGACAAATCTCAAAAATAAATTTTAAATCAGCTTTTTTGCCCAACCAGTGGAATTGATTGCCACGAACTATAAAAATCGGCTCATCTGTTCAAAAGATAATTTTGGAGAAATTATGTGAAAAAATTGTTCAAAAGATCACATCGACCACTTTTAAATTCATCAAAATCGGCTGATTTGTTCAATAAATATTGTTGAAGGAAAATTTTTCAATTTGTGTTTTTTATTATATTTTAATTAACTATTCCGATAAATTCCAAAACGTAACCAATTGTTCTCCGTAAAAAAAAAACTTAGATTGTTGTAAAAGGAATTAAAATCGTTTAGTTTGAGGGTAATTTGAAAAAAGGGATTTCTTTTAAATAATAAGTATAATTCTTGTTGGATCGATAGTTTTAAGTTTAAAAAATTGCGTCGAATGCCGAAAACAGATCAGTATCAAATAAATGTGTATGAAGGATATCGAAGTTAATAAATAAAAAAAAATGTTTGAAGTTCAAGAGTTCAGTACGTATTACAATTTTGAACTTTGTAGTATTTTGAGCAAGAAGAAGCATTAAATCGCCTTTTTAAGCTTGATAAGCTCAATAATATACTGATCTTTTATTTTTGAACACTTTAAGCCAGAAAGTAGAAATAAGTTTCAGGGATGGTCTGCAGGGTGAACCGTCTTTCAAATTTTTAAGATCAAAAAGCTCAAAAATTCGCGGACAATATTTTTAATTTATGAAGCTCAAAGACACATCGATAAATATCATTGCGGGATATTTTAGGGATGGCCTACAGGGTCAAAAAGTTTCACAGAATTTTTTACTTTCTTAACCGATAACCGACAGAGGACGGATGACTGTTAATTTTCATAAAATTTTCATATTTTCACGTGCTCTATGTGGCAAAGCTTTAAACCATTCCGATAATGGCGATAAATCGTCGAAACACTCACGGCTCGGTGCCAAGTACTCCAAACTATGTAGTGTGTTCGGAGCATTGGTTGTGGTGGACCAAGTTTAACCGAGTAATGCTGGCTAAATTTGAGTTCGTCTAACACACCAGACCAATAAGCGCAAAGTTCATTCAACTTGAATACAATTCCTTTATGTGCTTATTTTCTTACGTCTAGGTATTTTAGTAGATTATGTTAATAAGAATATTCTGAAACTTTTTAAGTTACTTCGTAACTATTTATGTTTTAGTATTGTACTTTTAACTCTTCGACTGTTTATTATTTCATTGATTTCACATATGTGGAGGTAAGATAATACATTCGACATGTTTCATATGGATTTGGTTCTGAAATTGTTTCGATACCGATTCTCGTCTCTGTCTTGTTTTCGATTTCGATCTCACCCAATGCTTGTATCGTTTCCGGCCTTAATTCTCATTCTTTGATGTTAAATCAACTAAAAAAATTCCCCATTTCTATTTTATTAACAACAATGGATCAGATAGCTATTGAAGTATTTAGTGAACGATAATTACGTTTGCTTTTTATAGAGGCTATATTTTTTCAAATTTTTATGAAAACTTGTTGAAACATTAAAGCTAGAAATTGCATTAATAAACATACTGTCCCATTTTTACCTTAAGATTTATGGCATTTTTTTTCTTGAAGCACATAAATATTTTTATCAAAACTAATACTCGTAGCAATTATCATGTAAAGTTTGCAGGAGAGAAAAATAAATCGTTATAAGAAATTCAAATAAATACCTCTTCATAGTAGTGAATCGAAACAATTTATTTTTTTACTTGTATTTATATTTTTATTACTCGTACAAGTAAAATAAACAATCTGATACCAGTTGACTTCTTTCATTTTTTTATTTGTTACTATGCAACAGTCTTAATGTTAGTATTGTGTATTTGTTCTTCATTCCAACAAACATTTCATAAGAAACAGCGACAATAACTAAATTTGATGGTTTTAATTAAATTAAATTTTAGGATTTGGTACATCAAAGATTGCCAACGGTATTGTATTATTAAGACTTAACACTTCGCTGCATGTCCATCCATCTCTTCGTCTGTCTATTTGTCTGCCAATACAGCTATCAGAGGACTGTATCTTTGGAAATGTCATAAGGAGACACTTGAAATTTTCACAAAGTGCATATTACTATGACCGATACATTATGTAACAAAGAAGAAAAACAAATCAAGGTCAAAAAATTAAGAGGTCATCATATAAGAACGTGCTTTTTCGGCGTTTTGGGTTCGATCTTAATAATGACAATACTTAATAAAAGTGATTCTAACCACTTTGCCTATAATTCACAACTCTTAAGTAAAATATTAAATAATAAAAACCGGCTAAGACTGAGGCAGAAGCGTGTACTTTTTTCCTGTATCTTTACAGATAATTATGCTCTTCACAGATTCTTACAAATATCACATATTACTAATACTTTTCTTGGTTTCTACTAAATTATTAAATAAAAACTATTTGTTGTTAAATATATTGTACTGAGGTAAAGAACCCTTCGTGCGCGAATCTGACTCATGACCAGTTTCTTAAATGCATATTGTTTATTTATTTCATTCCAATAACGATTGTAACAAAATTGAAAAAAAATACCCAACTGAAAATATTTAATGCATAGCTCCTGCAAGTTTGAAACTTGACAAAAAAATATTTTTTGTTATATCGGAATTTATACCCACAAAACGGATTGAGGGGTTGGTATAATAATATTAAAAGTTATTAACTATAGCTCGGGCTATAATTTCTTGCCAAATTTCAAACCTGCAGAAATCGTCTTTCATAAAAAAAAATAAATCATCGTTCATAATAAAAATGAAAGCTAAAGAACAAAATTTTATATTCGTCTTACGCATGTATTTTACCCACGCGAAGCGGGCGGCGGACAGCTGGTGCATACATATATGCTTTACATGTCAGCATTTCGTAATTAAAATAGGGAGCATTACGTCATCGATGGAGAGGTAGGTCGCATTTGCATGGGTCCACATGCCGGCGGGCCCGTACATTACCGATGCAAAGGGCGCCGACGGCGCACCTGACCGGTAAAGAATTCATGATATTTCCAATCTACCGGTATTATAGAGCGCTCATATTGGGAATTGCTGTCGCGGCTACAATGCGTGAGTTATGCTATTGTTTTTGATGTCGTGCGTGCTGAGGTAAAAGTTCCGGCAGGAAAAAATTTGACCCATGGGGTCAGCGTCTTATGCCATAGTTTATTATATATATCTATATTAATTGTTATTTTCTCTATAAAACAATTATATATAATTGAATGTCATTAGTCAAAATCTCATAATTAAAAAGAAATGGAAAAATTTTTTCAAACATCTGGTATTTCTTTTCAAATTAAAGGCCATTACAAAGAACTTATATAGAACCGGAGTAACTGCATGCATCAGTTTCAATAGGTCAGTGGATGACGGCTTATAACAATTTTGTTGAAGAACAAAAGATGATAAAAGATTTCTTTCACGTATGTCGTATCAATAAAAAAGAGAGTTTAAAAATTGATTATTTTTTTTCCCTTAAGCAAGGCAAGTATATTGTTGTATTACGGAAAATATTATGGTTTATAGTCATACTTACCAATTTTCTGATTTTATACACAAAACTAATCGTTGGAAATAATGAGATTATTTACACTAATTTCGTTGTATACAAACGAAAACAAGTTATTTTTATTTACGCGGACATGCGTACAGGAGATATATTGCGTTATTCTTTTATTGAACGGAAACTATCATCTCTAATTTTATCCACTATCATAAGACGCAAGGTTGAATAGAATGAGTGTTTATTTTTGGGAAAAATAATTGGAGACAATTAATTGAAGTACTAAAAAAAAATAATTAAAAATCAATTTTTTCTCAAAAATGTAGGTACCATGAAAATGTGAATACTTATAAATTAATAGAGAACAAACAACATATTTAAATTAGGCATCAAATTAAGTATCTAACAATAAAATCCTTTAAATGTAATGACATTACATACACATTTTTGTGAAAAAAAATTTTAGGTAAATAATAATTAAAATTATTAATTTCTAAATTTTGTGACAACCCTTTTGCATTATATATAATTCATATGACAACGTTAATACTTAGGACGGTGACATCACCTTGATTAGGGCAGAGAGACCTTGTAGACCGAATAACAATAGTTGGAGAAAAGGGGTACAATGAGATCATTTCTGCGTTTGTCTGTTTGTCGTAGCCTTTTCTTTCAAAGAACATTTCACTTAAAAAACTGACAGTTCAAATAATTTTAGTTTATAAAGGGCGAGAATGATATATATAAGACATATAATAAAAAGGAAAATTGGACATTTTAAGTAATATAGTCAATGTGGAGGATTAAAAGGGTTATCGAATAGGTTTAAAATGAAAGCTAATAGAATATCTAAACAAACCAAAATACAAATATTATATAAGATAAAGTAAAATTTTATCAATGAATTGCAGATTCTTAGATACTTACTGAATAAATGTATAGAAATTCTTGAATATATTGAGTAGTTTTTTTTTTTAATAATGAATACCTATCTCATTACTCAATGATTCGATATGGCCATATTTCGTCTTAAATAACCTCAATTTATATAATTCAATACTTTATTTATAAAAGTTTCTTATAGCTTAATAAAAAAAAATCAAATTCATTTACCAATCATGTTTATATGTATAAATTAAATTCGATTAAGCACAGGCAGCAGCATGCAAATCGATTTGAACATACTTGTTATATGTATACGTCACTGGCCAATCCCGATTTCAGGACAAACTAGTATAGCCTAGGCTAAACTAGTTCTTCCTATACGCGATAACATTAACTAGTATAGCCTAGTCCAAACTAATTTGTCGTAAGCCCGACAGGATAAACCAGTTTAGCCTAGGCCAAACTAGTTTATCCTGATATAAATACGCACACTCCAGGATAAACTAGTACAGCCTAGTCTAAACATTATAGTATATCTAAAAAATCAAAATAAGTAGATAAACTGAATAAAATACTCCGTAATTGTAAAAATAATCATTTTTATTAAACGATAATGATTCGTTGTTAAAAGTTGTGGATAATTGGTAATACAAACAATCATACTATAACAAATAATAAGTGTTTTTTAATAGAAGCAATAATCATATCTGAATATTAAAATTGTTATTTATTTTTACATGGTGTGCTTTGTAGGCACTTGAATTGCAGAGCATCATTGCCCTTCTTGCACTGGCATCTGTTTGTGGACCAGTTTTTGGTGCAGCTGCATCTTACAAAAACTTGGCCTGATCCAACGGAATGTTTCGTAGCTGGAGTCCTTAACGATATTCCAGAGCCTTGGTTTACATCTGCTACCTCTAAAAAAGTTTGATTGCAAATGTCGAATTCTGATCTAAATAAAAACCTATTAGCTACTTTACAATATCATTAATGCTCCAGAAAGATAGATAAGTAATTAAGTAAGAAAAATTAAAGCCTGCAATGTAGTTTCTGAAGAATACCATATTTGGTGCCAACTTTGTAAAAACCTTCATTATTTTTCTGAAGAATAACTTCAATGCTGTTCCTGAGATCACCTTTGCCTTTGTCAACATCTGGAATTGGTATAGTCACATTATTTCCAATGTCGGCAGGTGGATGAGACTTGTCAGAAGTAGCTTTCATTTTCTCAGCCTGTTTCACAAGATTTTCTGCTGCAGTTGTTCTAGCTTTACGAATGCCATTTTCAAATGAAGAAACTTTTTCAGATGAAGAAGCTTTTTCTTAGTTACTAACTTCGGCAACGTTATCACCACTGTCTTCAGTCAGGTTATCATTGCAATCATCTTGTATTACCTTCCTTAAATCATCTTCATCTTGAATATCATTTATGATTTCTTACGGCAAAGAAGAAGTCAAAAGTCCTACTCTGGGTTTTATACCAAACAATGTCTTGTATGGCGATTGTTTTATCCCTGAATGGTAAGCGCGGTTTTTCATGAATTAAACATATCTCAAGCCTTCTGACCATTTCGTTGTAACGTTGCTCTTCATCCAAGAACCTATCACATTCTCGATATCTTGATTGACACGTCCAACAGAGCCCTGGCTTTGGCTGTGCCTGGGTTTTCCGTGCACAATGGCATGTACAAGTCTAGACACGTTTATTCAATTACTTTTGACTCTGCTAAATTGGTTTAGACTAGGCCGTACTAGTTTATCCTGGAGTGTGCGTATTTATATCAGGATAAACTAGTTTGGCCTAAGCTAAACTGGTTTATCCTGTCGGGCTTAGGACAAATTAGTTTGGACTAGGCTTATACTAGTTAATCCTATCGCGTATAGGAAGAACTAGTATAGCCTAGGCTATACTAGTTTGTCCTGAAATCGGGTTTGGTCGGTAACATATATAACAAATAAACAAGAAATCTATAAATGGTAATCTCGTATAGATTAAAAGAATGTCGTTGGAAAGAAATCACAACTCATGATATTCTTTGATATGGTCAAAAGAATTAAGGAGATGTTGATCAATTTGCTTACATTCGTTAACTCTAACATCCGTCGGTAGTTCTAGTGCCTACCGTTTTCCATTTTCATGGTTAAACCACGAAGATTATTATCTTAAAACGTCATTCGAGTGATTCTCTGGTCGTTCCCTAATAAAATGCAAGCGTAAGAACGATTTTAAATCGTCAAAGTTTCGACATTACGCCCCGAGACAAGCCCTAAACGAGTCATAAACATCCGGGGCGGCCGATACTTCCCAGCTAATTTTCGTCGTTTGAGGATTTCCCTTAACGACCTCTACAAATTGATGATATCATGAAAATCTCCTGGCCGCAAATTAACGATTGCCGAGGGAATTTCGTTCCTAAGTAGACGGATAAGTTATGACTTTATTTTTTAAATGTGAAATTTCTTATCTCTATTTTAATGGATAAAATATGTATGAAGCGGATAAGTATTTCTATACGGTTTTAACTGCCACACGTGAAATTGAATTATGTATGTATAATTGGATTACAATATTTGATCGGCCAGCTAAAGCAATAGTGGCCTTAAAGCCAAAAGGAAAGCCTTAAACTAAAATATATCAAGATCAAATATTGACCGCAGTTCAATCAAATAAAGTTTTTCAACGTGGTAGAGCCATGCTGTAGTCAACTGGCTGCAATACGAAAATGGACGAGGTCGGCTGGTGAGATACCACATTCTCATAGAATACAGACGTGAGATAACAGCTTTCGCTGTTGTATTTCATTCTGTGAATGAGAGTTCCAGAGGCCTACTTCTCTCTTTATAACCCCAATCCTCTCTACTTCAGCCTGTTGCCGCCTCTATTAGATACACTATTCCTATCCAAGAGGCCAGCAACGCACCGGTGACTCCTCTGAGGCTGCGAATGTCAGCCACCAACTACTCTCTGGTGACTCGCATATTTGCTTGCCTCTCAAAATTGCTATTTGAAAATAATTGGGAGGGTAAGCCTCAGAAGTGGTAAAACAATCAAATTGTTTATTATACACATGTATATATTTTATTATATTATACTGTACTGGAAAACGTCGAAAATAGAACAATACTGTCAGAAGCGTAGCGTGCATTGGCGGGGCCCCGTATAAAAAAAAATGTTTGGGGGCCTTTATGGGAGAAGATTTTCACAAAGGAAAGAAAAATATTGTGAAATTAAATTTATTTATTATAACCATTTTACAAATAAAAATCAAATTTTAAATATTCATCCTCCTTGCCTTTTTCGGAAAACTGATTTATTAAATCATTTATGGCTGATGATGATTTTAGTTTTTCTAAAGTTTCTGCCTCTATGGGCAATAGTGAGAGGTCTGACAGCCGTTCGTGTCCCATCGAAGTTCTTAAGTAATTTTTTATCAGTTTTAATTTTCTTCAAAAACATCTTTCTGCAGTTGCGGTTGTAACTGGAAGGGTCAAGAATAAAAAGCATGCTGTGATTACCTCGGGAAAACTGGATGCAAGACTATTGAATTTTACTAGCAATAATTCAATGAGTTCTTTAATGGTTAAGCATGTTTTTAGAGCCTTTAATTGGTCGCAAAGATTAACTGAGATGTCTTTACTGTATTTAGCCGATAGTTTTCCGGAAGCGTTTAACATCTCTTCGTTTGAAGAAGATAGGAGTTTCTCCGGTTGTAATATTTCGAACATACTATTCAGGTCGCAAAGGCTCTGAAATCTTTCTTTAGTTTGAGAAATTAATATATCTAAACAGCAATAGTATACATTGACTTTGAAATAGGATTCCGGGTCGGAAATTCTCTCATCTTGTGATAACTCATCAAAAAAACGTTTCGTTATCTTTCGCCTACTATTTTTAAAAACAGTTGTTACACCCCACTCTTTAGCTAAATCGTTGGATTCCTTTAGCAAACTATTAAATGAAATCTGATTTCTTAATTGGCACAGTCTATTTAAAAGATTACTTAATAAAACACTAGATTTCTGTAAGTCATTATTTTCATGCTGTAGAGCTTTAGAAACGGGATTAATAATTTCAAATAGTGAAGAAAAAAATGTGACGAGCACTAAAAACTCATAACTCTCTAAAATGTTAATTATATTTTTACATTGTTCACGTTCATCTTTTTTATTTGAAATTAAATTTAGTTGGTACAAAGTTTTCATGATGAGTAGAAAATTTTTCTTTACCGCTAATAAAGCGTCGTTCCTAGAAGACCATCTGGTAGGACATACCTTTTTAAAGGTAATCAAATATTTTTCAGATGAATCGTCACTTAGCATAGCCCAGCGTTTTATACTATTGCCAAAAAAAGTATATATCTTTTCTAAATTATCGAAAAAAGTCGAGACTTCACAAACATATGTCGCAGCATCGTTTAAAACTAAGTTTAAAGCGTGCGCAGCACAATGAACATAATCGGCATTTGGAGCATGCTCTTTTATTAGGGTTTGTAATCCTCCATAAACACCCGACATTACATTCGCTCCATCGTAACCCTGTCATCTACATTTAGTCAAATCAATTCCATATTCTTTAGTCAAATTTAAAATGTCAGTTTTCAGACCTGCAGCACTGCAATCGGTTACTGCTATAAATCCTAAAAAAGACTCACAGTTTTTTATTTCTTTAGGCACATTATTATTAGTTTCTGTAACCGAGATATATTGAAAAACTACAGAAAGTTGGTCAATTTTTGACAAGTCTAGTGTTGTATCCAGAATTATAATCAGAAATAGAGCTTTTTAATTTCTGAGATAATATTGTTCCGAACGGTGGTACCAAGCAAACTAATAATTTCATTTTGAATCGTAGGGCTTAAATAATTTATTTCGCCTTTCGGTTTTAGAAGAAGTTCTTTTAAAGTTGCATCATAGTTAGATAGCAGACGTAAAATTGCCATAAAATTTTCAGAATCAGAATCATGCCCTCTCAAAGATAGATTACAAGATGCTTAAGTAATTCCCGTCGAATTGAAGATGAAGTAAGTAAAACGGGGAACTCCCGCCATAACGATGTACAGTGTTGCCAACTTTTGAACGCACGATTAAGGTGGGAAAAAAAGTAATTGCTTTATAGATTTTTGTCATTTGTAAAATAAAATAAATTAGGAAGTTTTCATTTTTTTTTCCTTAACACTTTGGGGGCCCCCGTGGCCCGGGGGCCCCGTATAATTGATACGGCAGATACGGCGGTAGCTACGCCCCTGAATACTGTACTCAGTATAATACACTTATGCCATATGATTAATTAATAATTAATCACATGGAATAAATACTGCAAATTTTATTTAAGAGACATTTAAAAAATAAATAATAGGAATACCGAGCTAAAATGTACAGAATTGCTATGTTAAGAAAAATTATATATATAATGCTAAGACAAATTAAAAATATATGTATAAAAAATACTTGCTTAGAATCTTTTCTATTTTAAACAGCTCATGATTTCTTGCCACTATTATGATCAATGAAAACTTAATAATACAAAATCATTAATAGTTTTCAATAAGCCAATTAAATTTTAAAGGTAAACAGGAATAAAAAATGACGCACGTGTAAGTTTTTGAAACTTATAAAATAAAATATATCAACATTAAGTACGGGTAAATTTTATCAAAAAATCTATATGGTTAATCCAACTTAAACCGAATGCTGTCTTGTTTCCAATACATGATTCTTATTACTAATTTTAATTAAGCAGGTTTAATCATTAATGATTATGAAACTCTTCTAGCCAAAAATTTAATGCAGAATAACGTTATTTCGACTATCAATTAATTTCTTTGAAAGATCTAATACTTCAAATAGCTGTAAGATATAACCCAAATTAATTATCAAATTATAAGAGCTTATTTGGGCCAATTAAGCGATCGTGTGGCTATAATATTAACACGTTTCAAAGAAATTCCCTATTCAGGGTATTTAAGTCACCCAACTCGCTAGAATTTAAGGCTCAATTAATAAAATTTTGTCATCGAATAAGCTCATTAGTAAAAAGGTCTATACCGTAATAATTCTTTCGTAAAAGTCTGAGTTTCATGACTTAACTACACTATAAAATAGTATTATTGTTATAAGTGAAATTCATAATTGTATTTTAATATGATTTTGTGTTAAAAATGAAACTAATGTATGAGACGAAAATTAAGTACAGATTTTCTCAACTACCATATATTTTTCAGCTTCTATCGTTAAAGCAGTAATTTTTCTAATTATTTCTATATAAATTACAAGTTGATCCTTATGTCTTCAAGGCAAGCTGTAGAATTTGCATCTAGATGGAAAATTTTAATATATTATGTTGACACGACACCGCGGAGCTACACCTTACAAAGTTAACCCGCGAGTGCCTGCTAATAAGAAAATAAAAGTAAAGTGAAATTAAAAAAACATAATGGAAGTAAATATTGAAAAAAGATGAACTTGAGTCATTGGTGTAACTAAGTTACTAAAGAAACCATTAGAACACTTGAACTTCTGCGTTAAATTAATGAACGAATGTTACACGCACGTTCTGTCCACAAATACTTTTTTTTTACGGTGCAATTTTTAAAATGGAATTTTCCTTTCGATGGGTGATATACGACTCGCATAGTTCATATTATTTTTCAAAACAACATGAAGTGTGGGAGGATAGGAGTATTGGATAATAAGAGGATAGAGTAATAGTAGTACATAATGCGACAAATCGAAAATGGCAACAAAATGGGTTTGAGGTATAAACTTAGCTAGCCCATTGAACGTTAATGTCGAATGGATGTGAAAGCGATGAAAACACAATTCAAATAAATGAATTGGACTGTACCCAGTAAGGTAGGTAGCTGGGTCGGTGGATCCCTTCATCTAGTGCAGGTATAGGCAACTTTGACATATTGGGGGCCAAACTTTAGTGTGCAGATACGTTAGGAGACCGCGTTAAAAAGTAAGTGCATTTTAAAATAGTGTTCATAATTCATAAGATATCAGGCATAAAATTTTTCAAAAGGTCTCGCGGGCCGGAATCGGCCCACGGGCCGGTTGTAGCCCACATATGGTCTAGGATATTGTCCAACTATATCACTCTTATCGTTGAGCTAATTATTGGTAGTAACTTGAACACTGTTTAAAATAAGGTGTGAGTACGAAAAGATTGTTGAAGGTCTGTGGACGAAAAGCAGCTACACTAAATGAACGTATATACGTTTTACAATAACACTTTTCATATTCTATCCAAGAAACTTAGAATTTAGTAGCTGGATTCTCTCACTTCTCTCTTTTTTCTCTGCGATTTCCATATTTTACGAAGGACATTTACGGCGAAAAAGTTCAAAAGAATCATTCACGTATTTTACCAAAGAGGTTGCATTGCTAGCGTACAGAAAAGATAAACAAATGTAAGAAATGGGTAAGGAACTATATAAAAGTCGATATGTAGACATTCCCTATGTACCACAAAACAACTAGACCTACTTTAATGCAATTTTCCGGAAATCTTTAAATTAGCCCTGCAGGTGGTTCTGTTCAATTTGACAGCAATTAAATCAACAGGTTTGTGTAAATACGGGCCACCAGAAGGGGTGGTAAACGCTGTCCATGGATACTCGTGACTTCGAAGGGGTCATCAGTGGGTTGCCGGCTTCTTGGGTAGGAATAGAATATCTATGATGGAAGGGGAAGAAGCTGTTGGAGGGAGGTTGTGAAGTGACGAAAGGGAAGTGTGCCACCGGAAGTTTAACTCGCAGGACGAAATACAACAACGGAAATTGTTACTTACACCTGTGTTCTCTGAGATTGTGATTTTGTACCGGTCGAACGGGCCCATTTACATGCTGCGGCCTACGTGCTATGCTGCGTGCTACGTTGACCATGGCTCTAGCACAATATATGGCGATTTTGTGTCATCTTTTCCCAAAAAGTAAATACATTTTTTCTTGGACGTAGCAGGCCACTATACATATCTGCTAAAACCTCGTCGCATGATTACTCCATCATATCCACCAGAATTCATCTGACGACAGACAATTACTGCTATCTGTTCAAAGCTGAAACTGTAGAAATAATTATAATAAATAAATTAAATAAGCGATACATTATATACAACGTTACGATTGTGTTTTATTTTCGTTATATCGGGTTTTGAATTTCCCACTGATGAGGCTGGATATGAGGGAGGATATCTCTCAAGATCTTTTTATTTCCAAGCGAGGAACCGAGACCTTAAGTCATCCACGCCAGCCCGATGCGGACCGACCAGCTGCTAACAACCATCGTACAGTACCACGCACGAAACTCTGTCACTGTGAAGCTAGTCAGGAAAGCGTCGCAATGGCGTAAAATAGGAAGGCAGGGAAGAAGAAGGTAGTGTTTGGGAGCATTGATCCTGCGCATTGGATCATTCGCAGACAATTTAAGGCGGCAGAGTTTCGTGCCTTGTACTGTGATCGAAGTGATGTCAATGTCGGAACCGACAGCTTAACATATTATCCGAGGCACTAAGCAAGTAATGTAATTTGATTCAAAGTAAAAACCCACTAGTCGATTCACCCATAGTCCGGATCGAACCTTTTACGTTTTAGTGCGAAACTGATGTTCTTAACCACTGAGCCACCGACGCTCCTTCCTATCTTATTTTTGTGATATTTAATTTTACTACATATCTTTTTTGTTTCATAAGAAAATCTTTTTGAACTTACCCATGAATAATTAAGTAAATAATATGCAAATAAGAAAAAAAGCGAACCAGTGCGGATAGGAGTCGTTTGTGCAACATTCCATTAAATATAATATTCAAATATACATATATTTTTTACTTTTAGTGTGCTGTATAGGTATGTTATAAATTTTAAAAAGTATTCTAAATATTATTAACAATTCGCAGATCGAAGGCACGGTATTTTAGCCGATCTCAGCACAAACATCATAAATTATAAATCTCGCTAACTATGACTACGGTTGTACTTGCGAATATGTAAATAGTTTGTCCTCTAGAAAAGCCTAGACCGCTGAGCAGGTTTCAACAAATAAGAGGTCTTTGAATTTGTTCTGGCACATAAAATTCTCTATGGTATACGATGTCGTAGAAAATTCTATATGACAAACGCTGGATGTTGTGAATGGAGTCAGTCGAGCTAGTGAATTTTTGATCTTTTCATGAGAGAAGGCTCGTGAATTCCCCTCTCTGCGCCTCCCCACCTTCATCCCTATTGAGATAAATCATGACACACATGCGTATAAATACAAGTCTTTTTGTAATATGTGGGCATTATTAGTCTTTAGCGTAGTGGAAAAGAATAGTTGACAGTTAGATATATATATAACCCTTAGGCTTTGTGTTTAAGAATGAAGTATCACTAGCGTTATCTTCTTTAAAAATTAATAGTGTTGAAAAATTGTGAGCTAAAAATTAAAAGTTGGGTACATTTTATCTAAAAAAAAATGAATAAAAATAGTAATTATAAAAATAGAACTTTTCAGTATTTTATCCTAAATTATTTTTTGAACTAAAGAGTTATTATACCGACATAAGAATAATATTAAAACTTCCCCAATTCATTAGATGGATAGAAAAAAGCTTAAAAATGATAAACCGACTACAGAAGACGACTAAAAAGCAGAAAAGTAGAACATGTTTCTGTTCGAAATTATTTTAAAACTCTGACAATGATTTCAGGAATTTAATGCTGAAAAAAAATATTTGTTACAAATCACCACTCTAACGGTCACATCTTGATATTTTATATACAAAAGGCTAAACATTGCTTTTATAGAGTGAATGATTATTATATTTTCGAATTTATTTCTCATTTACTTTTATTTTCATATTATATTCTGTTGTTGAAGAAATAAAATTGATAAGAATTTATAAGTTTTCCATTTAATTTTTATAACATATATTATTTTTGAGTTCATCTTTAAGAATATCTTCAGTTAATATTTCCATTTTTAAAGTGAACGAAACGACAAAAAAGCTTTCATTTAGTTTGCTAAATCGATAGAATAATACATAAAGTCAAATTGATAGAATGTAGAATGATACTTGAGATAGACTGAGATGAAGTAATAAATCGAAAAACTAAATTAAAAATTTTCCACTCAAGGGTGTGTAAGCATTAAGTAACATCAATAACTTAAAAAAAAACGTTAGTTTCAATGCGTAGATAACATTTAAATTTTTTAGAACTGAACACTTAAAAACTCTAAAATAAAAAAAACATTTAAATTAAAAAATAGAACTCTTGCTAATCTTATTATGTATATTGCATTAATTTGTCATTTGTTTTTTGCAAATTGGCAAAAGAAAATTTTTGTCTAACTTCAATACGAATTTAAATTGAAAATTTTAATGCAATGATTTTCCATGACTTTTGTTGCCGTTTAAGCCAACAAGAAAGTTATAAAAATCTTCACATACCGCCAGACAAACAACCAACTGTTTGGGGATGTTCGGTATAGAAATTCTGGCTCACCCGCCTTACAAACTCGATCTCGAACCATGCGATTTTCATTTATTTCTAAAATAAAAGAAAAACTTCGAGGAAAGTGGTTTACGGACACCGAGAAAACAGTGACTTCATAAGAAAAAGTCGGCGACCCCTAAGTGCGAGTGCGCAAAGTGTTTCCACGTTGTACAAGTAGGTACATCGAATTCAGTGATGTATCAATCTCAACGGGCGCTATTTTTAAAAACGGTAATAGTTAAAACAACTTGCTAGTTGCTCAATTTTTGATTTTCTAAGGACTTTCAGTTTGACCCACGTACATGCTGATATGACTTTCGATAACCACATCTACAACGAAATGCTAATAAGAAATGAAAATAAGGTTTTGACAACGATAGGGAACAAGCTACATGATTCTGAAATGCATAGTTCGCAGTGAACAGACGGAAATGACTGAAATTTATCGATAATTATACTACGATTTTCGTAGCGTTACGAAAACATGTAGGTAACAGAATCGGTCTCTCAGTTACTTCCAGAACAAAGTCATGTCTTCTATCTTGATCTCAACCGACACTATGAAGTTGTGTACAACACGACACTATTGCGAAACAATAATAATAAAAATGGCTTACAGTTTGCTAAGTTTTTAACTTTCTAAGGACTTTCAGATTAACCCACGTACATTGATAAATTGATTAAAATGTATGCACACAAAAGTCGATGCAAATAAAATATCGAAACCTATTATTAATAAAACATTTACTATTCATTGTCCATTATTAATAATTACGTGGAATTATTTCATTAACATTATGCACTTCATTAAATACGTAGGATACTTATCGACAAAAGATATATTAAAAAACGAATTTCAATAAAAATATTATTCATTCTTATAAATTTATAAATGAATATTAACAATTAACTACAAAAACGGCCGAGGATTAATGTTACGCCTTCCTTGTACTTAATGTTACTGCGTAATAAACTTTTGTTAAGAGTGAAATATTTTTAGTTTTTATAATTGACATTCTGTATTATAAAATAATAAAGACCTTAAGTCTTTATTATTCATATTGTTGCATAGGTTAAATATAAAAATTATTTGCGAGTTTCATTACATGAATAATTCGAAGCGGCATGTGAGGCAAATATTAAACGAAAACAAAAACACGAGTCTAAGAAAACCAAAAAGTGAACGTTAAAGATATAAAGGAAATGAAAACCAGTCTCAAAGTTTGTAAGCACTCTCCCAATAGCAGTAGTAAGAGCAATTTTCCAGGTGGTGGCGCCACGACAATGGCTTAATCCAGCTGAAAGGTGGAACGGACAGGGGCCTATACCGAATTTTCATTGCTCGTTGTTATGAAGCCTGCGAAGCGACGCGATATTATATTTGCAGCCGTGACAAAGTGACTGCGGTAATAACTAAATTACTGTAATATAATAACGTATACTACTCCGTGTGTTTACGGTATTTGGTCTTACTTATCTCTAATTGCATTTGATCAGGAAATAAAGGTAAAATATCTTATGATTTCATATAAAAATGTGTCGTCTCGAACGGTGAAATACCACGCTTTCATAGTATACGGAAGTTATGTAGGAGCTTTCACTGTTGTATTTCGTCCATTGAGTGAGAGTTCCGAAGGGAAACTCCCCCTTTTTTTTCCCTCCCATCGACCCGATTCCCGTTAGATATCCTATTTTCTCCCAAGAGGCCGGCAACACACTGGTCATCATTTACTTTGTAGTGGTTCGCCTGTTCGTTTGCTATACGATAAAAAAAGATTTACTTATTAATTTTATTTTATCATGCGCATAAGTTCAATCATTTATATGCGCTACATAACAAAAAGCGAAAATCGAAACCCAATGTTGAAGTAAATGATAACGGCTATGTCGTCTCTCTAGAATTTCATCTGCAAATGGATCTCATATAGCTAGCGGTATACTCTGCATAGATCTAACTCTTGGATAGGTTACAATCTTGTAATAGCTTTTAGGTGCAGGACAAACACGCCAACTCAGCTTCTAGAACGGCTGGCCATGGGATGCGATGTCTCTACATATTATGCGACTGCGAGACTGTCTTCAATCTTTGTACTTAATGTTTTTCATTTGTAAAAGTAACTCGGACTTAAATATTTAATGTTGATAATTGAATAAGGATGGCGAATGACTATCTGTCTAGCATTAAAGTTAAGTGGTCTATACTGTATGGTATATATACATAAATATTAATTTTTTACTTTTTCAGAAAAATCTTATTGATGGCTGAAAGATAATGATATGGATTACGGTTAATGGACCGATAATTGATGTCAATATAAGATTCGAAAAATTGTTTATTAATTAACAGATATTAATATTAATTCTTGTCATTTTTTCAGATTTTAATATGAAATTGATTAAATAATTCTAAATTACGTCATGAAGGAGATAGTTCATTATGAAAGTGTTATTTTTGTGAATGCTATTGTATATGCTGATGACCTAAATGCATATCATTGTTTTCTCATTTATGATGATTGTCTTATAAGAAGACCTAAATCGTTTGGCTGAATACCTGCCGTGAAAAAATTAAACTACTACTTTACTTAAAAAAAGGGTAACTATCTTACGTTTTCTCGAATCCTACACAATTTGACTGAGGCTCATGAAACGGAACGCGTCACTTGGTGCAATGCCATGCTTACCAGATTCAAGGAAGGGGTACTATACTTATTACTATATCCTACACCAAATTTGGTGTAGGATATAGTAACAGGTGACGAAATATGGATTTATTGCTGCGACCCCAAAACAAAGCAGCAATCGACCGTAGGGGTCTATCGAGAGGAGGCGAAACCAACCAAAGTGGCGCGTGAGCGAAGTGCGTCTAAGCGGACAATTGTTTCTTTTTTTAATAAAACTGGACACGTGGCTATTGTTGCTTTGGAAAATTACCGTACTGTGAATAGTGATTGGAACACGATTATTTGTTTGCTGAAAGTTATTGACGAACTCTGTAAAAATAACCGTAAACGTCGTAACATCTTGCACCACGACAATGCTAGTTTTCACAGGGCCAAACAGAAAATCAAATTTTTGAACAAGAAAAACATAGAATTCGTGAGCGATCCTGCATACAGCCGCAGACTAGCATCTCGTGACTCTTTTTTGTTTCTAAAAATTAAGAATCAATTGCGCGGTCAACAATTTTCTTCACCAGAAGAATACAAAAAAGATGTTTTCTAAGTCACCAGGGAGGAGTAGCATAAATGTTTCAAAATTGGATTATTCTTATAAAAAAGTGCATTTTTACTGACTGAAAATATTTTGAGTAACAATGAATTCATTTTTTACCATTCACACAAATTTTTTCTCATTCATTTCAGAAATGCTATCAATAACCAACATAAAATGAATATAGCTAGTATTCCACGCTGGTCAAAATTAAATGCTTATAATCAATATTATTATTAATAGACAATAAAAGCGGAACTTTCTTCGAAATCGAGAGCAATATAGCAATTGGAATTTTATTGAAAACTACGGGCGCAAATTTCAAACGAATTGATTATGAATGTACTATAACTTTTTATATCCGTGTGTACTACAGGGCACACAGTACATCGGTTGAGATAGTTAACATGAAGGGTATACAGTTGCCCCTGAAAAATTATGTCGGGCGCTGTTAATAAGTCAAAGTTCCTTTGGAAGTTTTCTAAGAAAAACCGTTAGCTAATAACGAAGTTTCCGCACGTGTTGATAAATTACAACATTAGCCCGCAGTCATTTTGTACCTAATGGATTTGCTCCGTGATCGCGTGAATTCGGTGGTTTTTCTTTTTTATTTCATTTTCCCTGTGAATGTTTAATGTTGTTTCATTGAATTAATGAAAGAGAAACGACGAAGTTAAATCTGTTTTGCTGAATTGTTGCGTACCATACATATGACGTTTTTCTACAGTAAGGTTGACTCGAATTGCATGACATGTAACAACATGTAATGTCGTGAATATACGGCTGACACGCGATGTATTTAAGTCACAAAAGGACGCAATTATACAGCGTTAGGGCGTGTATGAAAAATTGGTACAATTATTGTACAATAATTCGTTTTCTATCAAATCGATGCTAAAGAACAGCTGTATTGTTAATATTATTTTTATTATAAATACGAGTATATCTAGCCCCATATTGATAGACCACGTAGTATCAGTAAGTCGTGTGTTGCTTTGCTATTGACGTAACTTATAACTTTTGTTTCAGTCGCGTAAGCTCTGCTTGATGTGGCAGATTTTTTTATAGAATTTTCGAGGAGCAAACAAGCTTGCGAGCAACCACAGAGTAGGTGGTCATCGCCGCCTATAAACACTTTCAACCCCAGAGCAGTCAACAGTGCGTTCCCAGTCTTCTCGGTAGTAATAGAATATTTGATGCGATGGGGATTGATGCAGAAAGATTGGGGTGATATAGGACAAGTGAGCGTTCCACATCCTAGCAATTACAAAAAACTAATAAAAAACCTTCGCCAATTACTTTTTAATTTTTCTTTTGTAATATGATTCGAGAATCGTTTTTTTAATAACTTATAAAAAGAAAAATCTATGCAGGTGTTCATGTATCTTTTTGAATACAGTTCTTTTTTAATTTACTCGATAAAATCATGAAAATCCTTGCACATCAGATCTCACCTCTCTAAATTAATAATCTGTATTAAAACTAAGTGACCGACTGCTGTGATTGATGTACTGTTTAATATAGTTGTGTTAAACAATAATAGTAATTTTGCACAAACAAACATCGAACCTGTAGTCAATATTAGAGTTTCCTCTTTGAGGAATCAAGTCGCTGACCACTCGACCCTCACCGAGACTTCAAGCATGCTGTCTCTGCTTCACAATAACTATTATAATTCTTTGGCCCCCTTTGGAAAAATACTCAATATATATCGTATTTCAAGACGCTATATTTTAATTAATTTAACCACATAGTATCCTATCTTAAAAAATAAAACTTCGAGAATCCGTTTCGGTTTTGAAGAGCAAAATGGCGATCTGATCGTATTTGAGTTGCAAAGTAAAATTAACATCGTAAATTAAACATATCGGTATGTTTATCAACGCTAGGTACGCTATTTCTATTTTTATCCATTTTTATCTGGGTTATTAAATTTTATTAAATTAGAAAAATTGAATAATGAAAAAAAATAAAGATAATTCTTCCTTAATTTCAAATGAAATAGATTAAAGAGTAACTAAACTGTCACAGATAAGCTGAGCTTGGTTTAAGTTAACGCAGTCATAAAAAAGTTGTCCATTTTGCGTATGTATAAATTGAGTTTTATCATATTTCAAGTACTAAACTAATTCCTTTAATGGCTCAGCTGTATTTAATTTTTCATGTCACTTGCAAATTTGCTGATTTCTTCCTAGTGAATACTCAAAGCGATGTTATTAGACATCCAGAACAAGGAAGACGGCGCTAAAGGTTAGCCAATTTATGTACGCAATGGCAAACCAAGTGGAGCGAATGGCCAGTAATAACCTACGTTATGAGACTGTGTGCATGGCAAAAAATTAAATACACATTTCCTTATTCCTCATTTTGGCAGCTACCTATATTGTTATACAATCATATAGATTACGTAATATATGTGATGTATTTAATAAGTTAATACGATTATTATTTATACGGTTCCATATTTTTTGATAGTAATATTTGTTTCAATTCAGTGTATTTGTTTATGTATTGAAAATTTGTTTCTAGAAAGAGTAAGATTCATGGCTTCTGCAACAGCGACTTTTAACGAGTACATAAAAGCTGAGCAGCGGAAGAATGAAGTTAGTAAAGTTGCACTCTGATAGCGGTTAAGCTTTATGGTAATAGCGAGATGCAGGCGAAAGTTTTTAGTGGCTTTCGTGTGGAACTTTGGGTCACGATAACTGATATTAGTTACTGAAAAGAAATTTTATAAGGATTTTTTTACTATCCATTTATAATTTTAATATATAATCATTAACAAATGAGAATCCCCCGTATCGAATGGGTGTTCTTTACTTGATGTAGATTTGTATATTAATATTACGCGAGTATCTAATATCAATTATCGTGTCGTTCCTAACTAAACTTAACTTTATTCTACTTAAATAATTAGATGGATGCCCTTTAAATTACATTAAATAAAACGTGAGTTGTCATATAGCACCCGACAGAAGTGGAACGTTTTAGAGATAGATGTATTTACAAAGTGGTAAGTTGTATTTTACAAATTAAAATGCTATTTACATTAACTGTACAAAACGACATTTTATTTGTATTATATATTTTGAAGAAACTCTAATTTCAATGAGAAAGAAAAATTACGGTTGAGTATACGAGATGGTTTTTAATCTCTGTATGCATTCAAGTACAATTTTTGCCTAGATATGTGTACATCTGTGTATGTACGCAAATATACCCATGTAAACAGATTAAGTAATAAAAGAGCGACGGTGGCGGTATCTCGAGTACTCTTTCTCCCTCACTATAGACAACTAGGTACTGTTCTGCCAATAGAGTTCTAATTTCCGTTAGTAATTTTCTATACTTTCTAATTTTTTTTAATAAAGCCCTCGTCTTAAACGTGCATTAAGATGAGGGGCTTTACGTTAGAAGTTTCGCTGCGAATTTTATAGTCTTCTTAAACCTTTAGCAACACGCACGCACAGTCAGAAAAACTATTTGCAAGAGACTTTAGAACTTTGCAGACGATGATAACGTAGATTAGAGTCTACAGGTTTCAATTACGTTATGTTTGAAAAGGTTCTGTTTTACATAATTGTCTTGAAAATTTGGAGTTTTGGTATCGAGCTTTTTGCGATTAAATGTGTTTCATGATTTTTAGAATATATTCCATATTGTCTTGTTGGACAAACGGGTATATGTTTAATTATTATTTAGAAATGTAGCTTTACCGCGTAATGTGATAATGCCTTAAAACTCAACCTCCTCTTCGAGAAGTTATAGTCACGTTTCCTTCTTGTGTTGCAGCAAATAAGTCAACAAAGAAAAACAATAACATCAATACAAATACTTTATACACGATCGGATAAGACATTCTAGAAGCTTTCGTGCTCCACACGAACTAATTGTTCTGAAGATAATAGACCGCGGCGGGAGGCGCGGAGCTACTGCGAAGTTCTCATTATGAGCGACTTGATATATTACAGACCGCTTCAGTAACGGGATGAGTGCAGAATTTTAGTTCTCTTAGTTTAGAAATCGATTAATTTTAAGACTATAAGCCATAATTAAGTTAATATTGTAGTAGGAGTAGTTGACATAAGGGGTATCCGACCTCCCTGCTTGCATATGAGGGTTCGCGGGTTCGCGTTCAGTTTCAAATTAGAATAGAATAAAACATTCGAATCCGAGCTCGCGCATAACAATTGAGTAGAACTAGAGAGAAGTACAGAAAAAGGGGACGAGGGCTGATGCCCGAGTTTACAAGTTTTATTGTGATAAAGAGTGAATTGTTATAATAAGTTAATAAGTAAAAGTTTAGAAATAATAGAAGGGAAGATTGAAGAACTGATCAATAAACATATCGATCTCGAAGGAAAATACTCTTTAATTTCGAATACTAGAATCTTTGGTCTTCATAAGAGACTTACCTCTCGTCGAGTTAAAAAAACCAAAGGCTCTACATTGGTGGAAGCGCCGGGTAAGAAGAAAGCAAAAATAAAAGTCATACAAAGATTCTAAAAATGGCGACAGTCTTTCAAGGTTTGCCCAACGAAGATTTCGGCGAGTTTTACGAGAACTACGAAACATTAGCTGCCCTGAAGAATTTGACTGAACGGCAGAGAAAAGCGGGCTTGACTCTATATACGGCCGGCCCAGCTAAACTTTTTTTGAAAACAATCGACGCTACGGCAATGACGTACGATGAAATCATAAAAGAATTCAATGAGGAATTCAAATGTGAGATCAATTACGCACAAATATTTTATAACATACAACAAGAAGATGACGATCTAATGGAATATTTTTATAAAGTAAAAAGGCTAGCTACGAAGGCAAAAATCAATGAAGAAAAGACAATCATCATGACATTCCTGCGCGGTTTGAAAGCGAATGTCAAACCATTATTTGCGGCACGAGCTTATAAATCGCTCGCAGATCTAAAATCAACAATTACAAACTACAAAGAGGTTTACGAAGAAAATCGCGAGACCATTTATGACTTGCCTATGGAGTGGGGAATCAAAGAAAATTCCCCAATGCATCCTACAACCGACAAGGAGATCAACGTGAGGCCGCCAGAACCGGCCAGAACGAAAGCTCGACCTTATTGGTTTCGCGACCGTGGCGACGAGCGACGCTACGCAGCACCGTCGAGACCGAATTGGCGCCGAGCGGACTACGGAGGCGGGGTGCGACCTCAACCTTCTGCGGGACATCAGGGAAACGCGAGAGGGCAGCGGCAGTGAATCGACTACAAGGCGGGCAGCCGCTGTCCGATGAAGCCACCCGCCATCTGAATACCGGCAGCACGTACGTAAAGGTTGCGGTAAAAGAAGGTAATGTACACGCTTTGATAGATTCGGGAGCCGACGTGAGCTGTGTTAACGCAGATATAATAGACGTTAATTGTGTTAGTGAAATGTTAGATTCCCATGTAGTATTGAAAGGGGTAAATGGGGCAATTTTACAATTTACCGGGGTTACGTCACTTGATTTTTATATAAATGAAACTAAATTTAAACACACATTTTATGTTGTGAAAGATTTGCATTTAGATTTGATTTTGGGTACAGACTTTATGAGACAGAATGCAGTGGTCTTAGATTATAATGAAAATAAAATTGTTTTCAGTAAGAAAGGATTGCATGCACCGCTCGTGTCTCACATGCCGGCGCGCACCGAACAAAAATTGGCGTCAGCAGTGATGACATATTTCGAGGACAGGGTCTGTAGGAATGAAAATCACTTAGCGGTAGGCAATCTAGCTCTGATTTCTATGCCAGAGAAGCAATGGAAGGTAGGTGATTTGGATGTAAATGAGGAGTTGTCTGTTTGTCAGCGTGATAAATTACGAGCAGGTTATCTTTCTGGAAATCCTCTTAAGGATAGTAATGAAGTGAAGACAGTAGAGGAAGAAATGGAATTAGCAGTATATAGGATTTCAGCAGAGACTCTGATAGAGAGGCAAAGAGATGATGAATTTTGTAGACATACTGTAGAAGCCTTACGTAAAAATGGAGGTAGGTATAGAAACTTTCTTGTGAGAAATGAAGTTTTATATAAGAGAATAGGTTGGTTAGGGTATAGAAAAGAGGTAATAGTTTTACCGAGGTGTATGCTGGATGACGTGTTGAAAGAAATGCACGATGAACCTTGGACAGGAGGACATTTCGGATTAACGAAAACATTAGCAAAGTTAAGGGAGAGATATTTCGTAAAGAATGCTGAAAAAGAAGTGGAGAAATATATTGCTTCATGTCGTGTATGTTTAGAAAGAAAGAAAGTGAGCAATCAAGCTAGTTTGCAACCAATTGTAGTACAGGGTTTTTTAGAAAAGATTGGGATTGATGTAGTTGGGCCTATTAGAAGGTCTATACGTGGTAACAAATATATAATAACCGCTATAGAGTATGCCTCTAAATATGTTATCACAAAAGCTGTTCCGCGAGTTACTGCTGAAGCGATATCAGATTTTTTAATTAACGAAATATTTTGTAAATTTGGTTCTATACAGGAAGTAATATCCGACCGAGGTACTGTCTTTTGCTCGAGAATAGTGAGAGACACGATCGGAGCATTCGGGGCAATATCGCGGTTTGCTACTGCGTTTCACCCACAAACGAATGGTTTGATAGAAAGATTTCATAGGACGCTTTGGCAACTATTATCGATGTATGTCAACAGTAACCAGAGAAATTGGTGTACATTTTTACCTCTAGTGACATTTTCATATAATGTAACAGTGCAAAGCACTACAGGGATGTCTCCCTATATATTAATGTACGGCAGAGAGCCAACCTTCCCTTTAGATAATGTTCAATTAGGGAATATAAATAGATCATATAATAACATGGTTCAGAGACGAGAGTTTGTGAATAATATTATTAATAAAGCTCTTGTAAATATTAGAAACAAGCAGTCGAAACAAAAAATTAGGTACGATAGGGATAAGAGATGTTCAGAGTTTTATGAGGGAGACTTAGTAATGGTATATGTGCCTAGAAGAGTGATAGGTAAAACCTTTAAATTGATGCGACGTTATAGAGTACCGTATAGAATTGTAGAAAAATTATCAAGAGCAACATATAAAATAGAGTCCCTCAATAAACGCATGCGGGATATAGTTCACGTATCTCGCTTGAAAAGGTTTCAGTTTAGATTATAGGGAAATGTATTATATACAACCTATAAATAGCTATAGGATATTGACATAAATTTTATATGACATATCGTCGTAGTAACAGGTATGTTTATGCCAATATGACATTATTCACGCTGAAAAATAGGTATTGTAAATTCTTTCAACTGATTTATAACGAAATAATGGAACAAATAAATACGTGAATGATTATTGCCCCGCAATCCCATTAATGATTTTTTGTTAAATTAATGACAAATTAATAGAAAGTTGATAACGCAACTGTATGAATTTTGTAATTAACATTTTGTCCTTTTTATGTTACATGTCCTGTGTGAGAGCTGGTGGACCTCCAGGCGGCCAAAGCCGCATTCAGCATCTGAAGGCACGGTAAAAAAGGGGAAAGAAGAAAAAGGGGTTACCGTGACCTGTTTTTTTAATTAATAAAGGTTATGTGAGGGAGGTGAGGTATTGAAGCGAGATTTCGTTTGTGAAGGGAGGCGACTATGCTCGTAGAGTTGCGACGGTTCATCCGTGCGGTTCGCCTTCAGACACGAACTGGATCTGGAATGACGGTTGATGGTACGATCAGAATTGTTTTCTCACATAACACATAGTTTCAGATGCTGAAAAACACTTGATGGCGGGGCGGCGCTAGAAGGGTGCTGGCCGAGCCACTGCGGCTCAGTGGCGGCCGACATCTTCTGGCAGCCCCACAAGCCTTCGGGACGTCCACCAACTCTAATTTATGATACATAAAAAATTTTTAACTTGAATTTTTATACAAGTAGTATATTTAGTCTTTTAGAGTGGTCGTCTACCTTTTTATGTGGTTTTGGTAGATGAATACATCCTGGCAGTAGCCAGGATGTATTCATCTACCTGGCTACGTGTCTTCATGTGACAGTGGTGATCATATCTTCACCGTAAACATTTTCAAATCCTGAATCGAAAGCCATGCCAAAGGATGTAGTGTGATCTTGACACACCACTTTACATGTGCGTCGTTCTACATATAGGTAGGGATTACTTTGAAAATGTGAATTGTTTGAAACTTGTAAAAAAAAAAATACTTTGATTAGATTTTTTTTTCTAGAAGGAGGGGGATGATGTAGTAGGAGTAGTTGACATAAGGGGTATCCGACCTCCCTGCTTGCATATGAGGGTTCGCGGGTTCGCGTTCAGTTTCAAATTAGAATAGAATAAAACATTCGAATCCGAGCTCGCGCATAACAATTGAGTAGAACTAGAGAGAAGTACAGAGAAAGGGGACGAGGGCTGATGCCCGAGTTTACAAGTTTTATTGTGATAAAGAGTGAATTGTTATAATAAGTTAATAAGTAAAAGTTTAGAAATAATAGAAGGGAAGATTGAAGAACTGATCAATAAACATATCGATCTCGAAGGAAAATACTCTTTAATTTCGAATACTAGAATCTTTGGTCTTCTTAAGAGACTTACCTCTCGTCGAGTTAAATAAAACAAAGGCTCAACAATATACTCATATTTTAACGGTTATATTTTTTAAATATCTTACCAATTTTTAAAGTTACAAGAACTCGATTTTTCGCTCCGCGCTAAGTACTATATCAATATTGGTGTTAAAAAACACTGATAGACGTCATTCAAAAATATCTAGAGCCGGACAGATGTAGATGCACCCAAAGCTGATCGTTATCTCATAATCTCTATGTTATTGACAGTCACGTTTTAGCCATGCTTTCACAACTGAATAATACTTTACGTTCCAAGTCCTCTACAGGATGCGATTGATAATGCGTCTTTTTGAAAATATTGATAATCTCCTCCTTTTCTAGAACAACCAAAGTAACTATAACAAAAATATGTTATTGAAAATATGATCATAAATAACACAAATTAAATAAGATACAACTTTGCTTGGCATGTGGGTGAGTGCGCGCCGCGCAGGGTGATTTAGTCTTTGACTTTACACATGTATTCGTCACATTTAACCAAACAAGGCAAACTAAGACTAATTGACGCGTTAACGACACTTCAGATAACTTACGGACTTGCAGGCGGCAATATCACCTCTGTAAACTCACCAACAATAAGTCGTGTTTGCTTATTCGATAGCAGTTAAGTGCATTGTTATTAAACAGTCAAATATTAATCACACACAATTTCGTTTCAAAAACGCCAACATCATAAACGTAACACTTTGTAACAAAATACTTAAACCTCTAAACCCTTTTAAGTCTTTAAACCAGACGCGATCTTTGATTGCATCGCAGTCGTTACGGCGGGTTTTTTAGTCTGAGGGGGAGGGTGACGCATCGTGCGCGCATCACTCTTGTAAGATTACACGTTCAAGTTTAGACCTATTTTTCTCAGGAACGGCTACGTCAATTACTATGTTTTTTTTAGCAAAATTGTTCTAAAGAAGAAGAAGATTGTAAATATTTGCGGAGAAACGCATGATCGATTCCATACTGTACACTTCCACTCAGGTTTTTACGGGCATATCCAGAAGAGCTCAAAATGATTTAATTTCTAGTATTCCCCCTATAATACAGAGCATAATTAGCACAAACATAAAACAAATAAATGATACTGCAACTTATTGCAATTATTATTGATAAAATGTAGGATATCAGAGGAAGAGAATAGTTCTAAGTTATATTGCTAAATTTTGTAGAATCCTTAATAGTCGACCGATTTATAAAATACGTACATGTTACTTTGGATCACACGGCTATTTTACTCAATCCAATACTTTTGTATGTTCTTGAAGAATATAATTGTGAATTTAAAATAATAGCTCAAACATGGCGCAGTAGTTTAATCTTCCGAGAAAAACTGTGTTCAAACTAAAATAAAAAAAGTCCATTAGCTCTTTTTGTTTGGTGTTCTGCTCGTTTAAATTTGAATCTTTCAATTTAATTTTTTTCTCCGTTTATACGAAAAGATTAGCTCATTACAGCAAATTGATCAAAATATCACGTTTGGTTGAACAGTGGTTACAATTCACATATCATATTTATAATTTATAAGAATTTTAAGTTTTTTTGGAAATATATTTAAAAATAACAGAATCCACCCAGATTTACTTTATAAATAAAATACTATAAGTTTTAAATCAAAAACATGCAGTTACATTTTCCATACGTTTAATATACATTTTATTTAATTTTATTACATGAAAATGATAATAGAGTGATAACGATGGCCTTAAATAGTACTTTCGTTATCAAATAGTTGATTTGGTTGCCCAACTCTTAGTAATTAATTCAGCCGATTATTTGGGTATCTAATATAGCTAAAGACGGCTCAATGACGACGTGCGTTACAATGCGTTATCAGGTTTTTTTTTCAATAATACTAGCAATAACTGAAACATATATAAGATTTAGTTCCTATGACCGCCACTGATTACAAATAGTACTTAAACCATTATACAAAAAAATAAAGATGGCGTCAATGACATAGGTACCTACAATCACTTGAATTTTCCCGATTGTCGTCGTGTATTTTTCTTGGTATAACCTTAACATAGTTATTCCTCTTATTCATATAAGTTTTTGATAAAATATACATATATATATATATATATATATATATATATATATATATATATATATATATATATATAAATTCGCGATTACCAATTAGTTAATAAATACTTCGCATTAAGTTTTGGTACGTATTTATACTGACTTATCGTTACCTGTTTGCATGATATCTCCTTTCGATTTTAGAAGATAATTTTGGAAAGCAAATTAGAACATAAAAAAATTCGTCATCAGTCAACCTGACTCTAGAATGAAAATGGGCGACCTCGGGCGGTAAGGTCCACACTCGCGCAGAATACAGACGCGAAGCAATAGCTTCGGCTATTGGATTTCGTCCAGTGAATGAGAGTTCCGATGGTTCGTTCCCTATCCATCATCCCATTTCCTCTTCTTCAATCTCATTAGATATCCCATTCCTATCCTAGAGGCTGGAAACTCGCTGATGACTTCTTTGAGGTTGCGCGTATGTATAGGTGACGATAAACACTAACTCTCTGGTGGCTTACAAGCTCCTCGAATATACTGTAAAAAATATGAAATCAATACATTACATGTATTGGATCGTGACTAGGCGTGTCGGGCAAGATTTTTTACAAGACAAGAAGTAAACTGTAAAAAAAGTTGCTCTTTATTAATCGATATTTATATAACGATTAAAATAATTGAAAATGCTAGATCTTAACGAAAATCAATTTCGGTGAACTTTGATTTCATGCTTTAACGTAATAAAATTTCGTTGTACACTGGCATCGCAAACGTCTGTTTGTTATAACATAAAAATAAAAAATGAACGAAAATCATGCAAAGAAAACGCTTAAAAAGCGCCTCGCATTTGCCTTACATTCGACAATGTTCTTAAACCTACCGATACATATTCACAGCGAACAAAATGGTAACATTTTATCCGGGCAGGTACTACGCGAGCACGTAATCTGCTCGCGCTCGCAGCATCGGCGGTCTAAGAGCAAATCCCCATTTGTCATAGCAATCTCTTTAGCCGAGCGGCGGCGCTGCGCGTCCGACGTTGTGCAAACAGTCGAGCAAAAAAAAAGCACTTTTATGCCGAAAAGAAATACAATTGCGATTCTGTCCCGAGAGCTGTAATTGAAAATTATGTTTCGCTGGTATAGTATAGTGGATTTTTATTGGTATCGCGCACTTTTGTCTTTCAAATGACGCGCATTTTATTCTACACTCGTCGGTGTTATGGATCATAAATTCTTTAGTAGAGGCGAATATTAATAAACTGAAGTCGCTGGCTAGACTGGAATAAATTTGCAGTAATCTCTTTTAGTGTTTTATAGAGCCTGTAGTGTTAATTTAATACGATGTTTAGACTTTTTCTCTCTGCAATACTAAAAAATAAAAAATTCAAATTTAAGTTTAATATTCCGAATATTTCACTTGTAAACAAATTCAATAATCGTCCATATTAAACGTTTTTTCTAGTTAAAGCGTTTATTCTGTTAATGTTGTATATATATTCCATAATAAAATAAATATATTATATTATCGGTTTTTATAGTTTTTTACAACAGTAAAAAGTTAAAATCACAATTAATATAAATGAAATTATGTTGCTAACATATTCACCTTTTATGACACATTGAAAGGTATGTATTAATAGTAGAGGACAAGACAAATATAATGACAAGGGGTATTTAATTTAATCGTTACCATGTTTGTCTCAAGCGCTCTCAAGTACAAAACACCTTCAGCCGTGCGAATGACACGAATCATAACTAAATGCACACATAAATGCATTTAGTTAGGACAAGATTTTGAAATAGAAATTTTGAAGATGAGCTTTATTGTAACAGATATCCTGCCGACCCTCGCTGTTTTTAAATTTATTGTGAATTTTCCGATTTGGCTAGTAATTCGCACTAACCTCATTACTACACAAGCTTTTATATTGTGGGGATAGCAAATCTCAGATGCTTATGCAATTGCTTATCATCGATACTAAAATTCTATTTAGTAAATAGAAAATATAATCCTGTAATTAGGATAGTCGTATTTTTCCTTTTTGAAAATAAAAAATAATTATATGGAAAATGAAAGGAATCTCGCTGTCATTTATACCGATAAAGTCAGTTATGTATGCATTTTGCTCCTTAAAAGTCGTTAGTAGTGTGTCTTGTAGCAGAACAGTCAAAGCATGAGAATTTTAACGGTAGAAAAGTAGATAGTAGAGAGCGACCAATATATATTCATGTACATTAAATGTACAATGTACATTAAAAACATAAAATAAATATTTGTGTAAGGCCCTGCCCGCACAGCGATATTTCACTACGCGATTTTTTTTTCTCGCAATTCTGTAACACATTGAATCTTATGGAAGTAACCGCACTAGCGGTTGAAAATTCACGCGAAAAAATCTATGACGATACAAATTTACGTTACGGATTTTTTTTTCGCTTCTTGGAGCTCTTCTTATTAACGTACTGAACAATATCACGTCATAAAAGTTTAAAAAATATATATACTTTGCTTATAATAAATTTTTGATTTCAACAAAATCACTTTAATTTTTCAGTTTTTGTTAAGCTGGATTTTCTCTTACGATCTCGAAACCAAAAGACAGTCTGCTCAGTGGGTGTCTCTTGTCTAGGAGATGCCTGCTAAAGTAAAAAGGTCGAAGATTCGGAAAAAAGATGGTGAGTTCTGTCATCAGAATGACAGGTTGTAGCGTACACTATGTATATGCAAATAAAACACTCGAGCGCAGCACGCAAACACTCCTACTCACTCGGCGGTCGAAACGGCAAAAGCGCGGCGAGCCGCGTCCCCACTATGTATGCATTACACTGGTCATTGTACAACAATTATTGTAGAAGATAAAAAAGCGGTCACTGCCCACTAGTACACTAACAATTAATTTCCTCTTGTTTTGGAAAAGTTTGAAAAAACGACTTTGTAGTTGGATTATCTTTTATCATGACCACGCTTCACCATATACTGCTAGGCAAACAATTAAGTATTTATGGACATTATATATAGAAATATTAGCAAACCCGTCTTGCAGCCCCGAATTCGCATCATGTAATTTTTGTTTATTTCCTAAAATAAAAGAAAAGTTCGAGAAAAGTGGCTTACGGACGCCGAGGAAGTGGTGACTGCATATGAAAAGAGCGTCGAAGCCACCTCTAAATGCGAGTGAATAAAGTGTTTCTCTCAGTGGTTACATTAAACGCAGCGACGTACTGAACTCAACAGATGCTAATTTGAAGAACAATAATAATATAAATAAGTTGCTATAATGTGCTTATTTTTGATTTCGTAAGTACTTTCAGATTGACCCACGTAGTAGGCTTAAAAACCAATGTTATAAAATGGAAAGTTGACCCTTTTCGATCTATGTCCGCCTGCATCAAATGATAAAATTAAAAATAAACGAATATTTAGGTAGGCGAGTATTAATCTCCGAACAGATCGGCCTTTAAGCTCGCCGGGTACACAGCGCCCGGAAAAATCCAACGAGAGTGCCACTCAGGGAAATCGCTCGTAATAAATCATTATGGAAAAATTGACAAATTCGTGCAGCGGCGCGCTTTGAAGTGGGACGGGGGACTGACTTCTGGCGATTTCCCAGCGATCCATCTGCCGCGGGAAATCTCGCGCCTTTCGAGGGAGAAGAGAAAAAAAAACGTGAATCGTAAATGGGCTTTAATGGACCGAGAGAAATATCGCTCTCGTAGGTTTGAAAAGGTATTTATCTGCTTCGAGAGTATATCAAAAATTATGAAGGAGTTCCTAAATATGGATTACGTTTTCAAGGAATATATGGCAATTTATAAACATAAAACGATTGTAAAAGTTTTTTTATGATTCGGTCGCTAAATAATTCTATTACAGCGATACCAAAGCAGATGATTTGTAGAATGTTTTTTGTTAAAATTGTACAAACTCAAAAAAAGAGAAATTAATCAACATTCAGTAATGTAATCTATATATCCATATTAATATTAGAAATACCAAAGTGTCTCTGTCTGGTTATCTGTTACTTTTCACGCTTAAGCCGCTGTACTGATTTTGAAAACAATATGATTAAGAGATAGTTTGAGTTTTTATATCTCCCTCGAAAGCGGAATCGATAAGAGAAAATCGTAGGATAGGAATAGAGAACAAAACCGAGTCGGAACTAACTGTGAAATCGGAACTTAAATCGTAAACAAAATCGGACTGATATTAATGATAACAAGATTTCACGATATAGAAAATTGGGAATTAATTGTATATGCACGCCAGTAGAGCCTTGAGCAAAAGCTATTTGTAAAATAATTATTTTAAATTTAAGTTTATAATTTTGTCAATAGAAATTAATACATTTAATTACATTATTTAATTACACAAAAAAAAATCTTTCGTAAGCCCAATTAGAATACACTCGAGATTAAAAAATTATAATATTGACAGAATCAAAACAAAGACGCTTTGAAAAGAAGATAGTATCTAAGGTCTCAAATAAATGTAGAGAAAAAATGCTAGATGATCTCTTATATTTCAGAGAGATAACAATGAAGAAATTCTGTCTGGTGAGAGAGAATGTGGTTGACCTAATTTCATATGGGATAATTAACTTCGACCTAAATAATTAACAATTCCCCCGCGCAACGCTCCTTTGCACTGACGGCACAGCCGTGGAAATTGAGTTGTAGGTAGTCTCATAAACATTGTACTCGGTTCTATGAAGTGGGATTTCCCCGTTTCGTCTGAAAGTGATCCGCTTGTTTGATGTTAAAAAGCCTTTCGAAATGCCGGCGTTTTGGATTTAGTACGTTGTTAGTAGGTTTTTGCCGCTACTCTCGTAAGAGGACGGACTTCGAAAAATGTTTTTAGTTTGATTTTGTAATTACCTAAGAACAAAAATGATTTTGCAAGTTTAGTTAAAAACACATAAAATATAATGAAAATGATAATAAAGTTAATTCAGTATCTGGTGTCACACTAAGTTACAATACCTAGGGCGTTCTATAAGTATAAAAATGATATATACATATAAGATATATACATACAATGAACAATAGCTACAAAATTTTAGTACCTATCCAAAAACTGTTACAGTTAATTGAATTAAATATTTAAAAAGACTAACATTAAATTTAAAAAAAATGCGGACGATAGTTTTGTTGCTTTAATTTATGTGCTATGCCCATGAACAAGTATTTGAAAAAAAATCTCTATTTCGTATCTTAGTAAATGACAAAATTACATTAAAACGTATTAAGAATCTACAGTATTTTAAAAAACAACCACCATAATTTAATTTATTATTATTATAAAAACTTTACCACAAATTACCACTTGTTCATAAGGAAGTTTCCTCGTAACGAGAACGAGCAAGATATTATAGAGTAGCTTTTATCCAAATAAATTATACTAAATCACAATGAAGTACTTTACAAAAAAAAAACAAAGCTGTCGAGGTAGATACGTGAAAGAATATTTATTTTGTAGTTACTCATGCATAAAATATTAAACTATTTTACGAAGTATTTTTTTAATAAAGATGATAAATTTGAATAGGATTAAATTTTATATATATCCAAGAACCCTATTGAACATGCCATATATTCAGAGCCCTCTCAAAAAATCCTTGACTCTATGTAGTCTTGAAATTATATCCATCACCATTTTTCTTATACAGTTCTATATTCGTTCTTAAGTATGCAAAATTTTCATGTATGAACTAGGATACCAGAATTACTGATAATATTTCAATTTATCCTTGCTGGAAGATCCTAGTTTATGAACCGCCGGAACGTCCCGCTCATGTCTTTAAGTCACCAGTCTCACATATTGAGTATGAAAATGACACGATTGAGAAGACCGTACATGTTTGTGGATCTGCTAACCTTTTCATGCTATACACATTGTCTCCTTACTGCGCGACAATCTAAAACAATCACTAACTATTAAGTGCGTTGTTAACGCGGCGTTATTTTCTCACTAATATTGGTTTTGTTCTATATTATAATATGCTTAATATTGTAACATATTCAAAGTTGTCAAAGTTCAAGTATTGTTTTCCTTGCAATCCTTTTGCTGGCTATTGAATGAAATGACTTAAGAAAAATACTGTAATGTCAATTAAGCTAAATTAAATACAATACAACGGCCGCGTCAATATGGCGACATATTAACAACCTCCTTAACATTGGGTCCAAAATAAATTAAGTTGCATAACTACCTACATAGTGTGAATATTAAATAAGAAAGTAAAAGCATAACAATGTTATTTTTAATTCAAAATGGTAAATTAGTAAGATATGATGTCAAAAGCGATTCATTAATGCGCTGCCCGATGAAATTGGTTAGCATATATTTTATGAACATTAGACACGAAAAGCAATTCGAAAACAAATAATTCAGGGCAAAATATTAAATTATTTTCAACGACAAAAGTAAGAAGTACGCTTATTTTATTAGGATTCACTAATGACAAATATGTTTTCCCGTTTATGTATATTTCATACTTGATGTTGCGTTATTTCACAATAAACATAGACTTATATAGTTCGTTTCAGTGTGATTTCAGAATCACACTGAAAAAACGTGAAACCTTGTACTGACTGTACCTTGTACTGTAAAAAAAGCCTTGTACTGACACAAAGCTTATTTTTTTAGTTAATAAAAGATTAAACAAACCAGTTTTATACAGTTTCTATATATTTTTCAATATGACACATTTCCAGTATCGTAAGACGAAATTGTTCCTATCGTCAAGGTGACAAATAGCATTGTTTATCTGGGCACAAACTAAATTTATATCGTAACTGCGTATACTGCGTGACGATTATAAAATAATTGCCAATAACGAGCACACCAAGGAAGAAAATCGCTAGTGGCACCAACGAATCTGATGTCCCAGTATAAGACAGTCATCTTTAGGTGCAGTGACAGTCTGATAGATGTCGCGGTCGTCGCGAAATCTATTGCCCGTATTTGAGTACCAGAGTTTACCCTGGTACCAAAGCACACAGTGGAAATCTGAGGAGGTGGCTTTTGACTTTAGTAGTGTTACCGAATTAATGGCGTAACGAATTTCAATAAGTACAATAACAAATCAAATAAGTACAGCCGTCGAAAGCGACAGCCGGTGCAGAAGTAAATGGTAATGAATTTAAGGTCCGACAGCCGCGCGTGTCGTGTGTGCTGACAGTAGACATGAACAAAACTAACCAACTTAAAAACGTAAATTTTCCATTAACGCACTAACATCCGCACTGTGGACCGACTGTACGTTCACAGATTTGAATATGTAAATCCAATTTACGGACATCAAATGACTCGACGCTGTGCATTTGCATCTACAACCAAACAGGGAACTACCGGAACGTGTATAGACAACCCTCGTTAACCGCGTGAATGTCAAAGGCAGAATTTCAAACTGTTTAGTTTAAAATATGTTGAAGTCGTTGCCTTTAGAAGCGAAGCATTCAAACGCGCGCCTGGGCAGATTGGAGAACAAAGTGATAAAATCGGAAAAAAAATGGAGAATACGAATGCGGGAAAAATTAGAATAGGAGAAACGTAAGCCAAGCATTTATTTGATACAGAGCGTCGTTGATTGACTGAATATCTGAATACTTCACTGAATGATATTGAACAATATAGCTCAAACCTCTGGATATATAGGGATTTATTACAAAAAATAAGTGATAATGGACGTGTCCCCTTTACAAAGAGACAAGTCCATTATTATTCCCTCATTTAATTACGAAATTATAAAAAAGGTCGTTAAAACATCTGCCTGTACATTTTTTTCTAATTACGCCTCACTCAAAAATTAATAGACAAATAATGACACAACTTGAAATTGTCGTAATTTATCGTTTGGGCCAATATTTATGAAAATGTATTTTCACTGAGAGTTTCTTTAAAAGTTGGATAGCTTCTAAGCATAATTTTTTTCTACAAAATTGAGAAAACCCGGTCAAAATGGAAATTGTACGGCTTTATCCAGCGTTCTGTACCAATAAGCGAATCAAAACAAAATTTTCAGTAGCTCTAAAATTAAATCAAAAAGGGTGACTCATCCGCCTTTATAATATAAAATGTATGATATTATATCGAAGGGTATACGAAAAACTCGTATTTCAGTTTAATGTATTAAAATCTGCAGATAATTTTGTTTTGTAATCACCTTACGTGATTGTATGGAGATGAACATAAAACAACTATCTGTATATTTTCATAAAAATCGATGAAAAAATACGGGCAGGCGGACATGAAAAAATTTAACATAACGTTTTTTTTGTTTTGGCCACCAAACTCTAAAAATGGAAGTATTATTAAACAAGCTACAATTTTTATTTTATTTGTTTATATTTGAATCTGACATTCCGCTTGCCATCGATTTGTATATTTTTTGTGTTTTATTAAAATAGTCGCCGACGAGCACAATTTCATTATCCATGTAATTATGGATTCAAAATCGATCTGAGTTCGGATCGGATCCACGATTGTTATCAATATCGCAACGGGAATATAAAATAAAACGGATGTAGAAGACGAGAAGCAATATGAATATAAGGAGTTATTGGAGCAGTTAAAGGGGCAAGGTTGATTAATACTATCTATATATCTTATTGTGTACGGTGTTATTTCGCTGGAATTCATTATTAAACACCTGCCTGCGACATGCAGTAACAATGCAGCATGCAACCCACCGCTGACCCTCAAATCTGTTCTTCCATTACGAATTGTTATCCAACGAATTGAATATTGATTCAACAGTATTGACAGATATCGAACACCTAATCAAAAGTTAGTTCTATTTATCTTAAGCATCAATTAATTAGTTTCCATTTGTACGTACGTTTTATTTCAATTAGGCACATCTCCAGGAACATGCCATATGTATAGTAAGGAGAGCAGATGGCAATTTTCGGACACGTGTTTGAGACAAGCTGGAAATTAATTTCATGATGTCTGAATATAAAACGGAATATCTGAACGGTATTAATGTTACCCCAGTCCTTGAATATATATTTAGTAAATTTTTTTTGCAAATATTTTGTTTAATCCTTCATATTATTAATCCAATAATTAATCCAATTCTTTATATTTTTAGTCATAAATTTAAAGGTGTAAAAGGCTATAAATGCTTAAAGGACTTTTTTGGAAAATCAGTGTGCGTAAGTTACTGTTGATTTACCTGTACCCTATGTCGTATCGCCGGAGATTCTGTCATCCCCTAGTAGCATCCCGCTTACATCTGCCGTTATACTGGATTCCAAAGGTAAGACATGTTGAATTATGTTACTTTCACGAAAATAGTTGTGGTATCCGAGTATTAATAATCTCAAGTTATTAAATTTGGACTTTGGATTTGGATCAAAAAACTGCGACAAGTAGTTTTGACCGTCCCCTCTTTATTAACCTAACACTATCTGAAGAATTCTAAAGAAACCGAAATAGGTGAAAGTCTGAGGACGCAAAGTCATGGCATACGATGGATGCATTAACATTTCCCAACAAAACTCACTCAATATTTGTTGAGTGGCTAAAAATGTGCGTAGTCTGGCGTTATAGTAGTGGTGTGACAGTAGAAATCCGAATGGATGGTTTTGCCTGACGGTAAAAGCTCATAATTAATAATGCTTTCCAATCCCATCATATAGCATCAACTTATTGCGAGTTAATCTGGGTTTCGCTGTAGTCTATGGAGCTAGCTGGCCATGATCTTTTTCGAACGCTCTTGTTCTAGGTAATCCCTTTTTATCACTTGTGATCAATCTTTTTAAAAACGGTTCAGTATCATGATTTTCAATAGAGAATCGAAAATTAGTATACGATTCATTAGATTTCTTTCAGTGAGTTCATGTGCGATTGAGCTTTTTTGTATATCCAGCTATTTTTAAATGGATTAAAACTATTTTGTAGTCAATTCCCAGTTCTTCAACTATGTCTTAAAAATGTAAATGCTTATGTTACTCTACTTTTTCCAAAATAACATCGGCTTTATTCGTAATAGGTCGACCAAAACGAGATTCATCTTTGACATCAAATTTACCGGACTGAAAACATTCGAACCGATTTTGTGCTACTCTTACCGACACTGCATTAGGTTCATAAACGTTGCAAATTTTTTTTGCGGCTTGTGTCACATTTTTCCCTTTATTTGTAATAAAGCTTTAAAATGAGTCGAGTCGAATTTGTACGTTAGATTCACTGATTTTGGTGGACAGAAAAACAATAGAAAAATGGCGAAACACCATTTTTACATTCGATTTTTCTTTTTTTAAAATGTAGTCTATTTAAAAATATCAAAACTAGCCAGATACAAACAACACAACCAAAGAGATCATACTGCAACTTTTTTTCTATAAGATAAAATTCATCTCTAACAATAAAAACATATCGACGTTTACATTTCGATATGTTGTAATGTAATATATGATATCCAAACGGTGGTAGCTTAGATATTAAGACTGTTATCTTCGAACCATAAAGTACCAGGTTTGATTCCAGGCCATGCGGACGAATTGATTAATCATTTTATAACTTAAGCGGAATTAAAAATCATATTTTGTGCCTCCGAATAAGCACATTAATGTGTCGGCCTCGGAAATTGTCACCGCGCTAGTGACAGTAGTTGTTAGGAACTTCCGACCTACACTGAGCCAGCATGGAGGACTTAAGGTCTATACATTTCAATCTAAGGAAAAAATCTGTGGTAGTATATACCTTAGTAACTGGATAAACATTTAGTATCACATGATGTAAGATAGTTAAGCATTTAAATTTAACATGAGTGCGTCATTTTAGAAATTAAACTGAATATGAATCGCTATGTGAACCTGAATATACAATAGAATTCGAATTTTCTTTTCACTAAAATGAGAAAAGAAAATGTGTGAAGATAACTAAAGCCGCCATCAAAAAATCTAGATATAAAAGAGGCCTAACCGTGAGATGAAGCGGGAATATGTAATGAATCGTGACTCCGTGAACGTGCTACGCATTTTATCTAGCGTATATTATAAAGAGATGACTAATGTGCTAAACGAAATGCTAATATCAAGAAAAAAATGTTGGTTTAATACCCTTTTAAAAAATATTTTTTTATTATATTCCGTGTATATGTGAATTTTTAATAAGAAATTTTTATGTACAGAAGTATTCTCAATAAAAATTACTAAATTAGAAAAATATACATTCCATTGAAAAATTTTAATTTTATGAGCTTTAAACCAGTAATGTACGGTGCTGACTTCGATCCTGTCTATGGACAAATCCAGCGATGATTTTTTAATTTCTTTCAAAATAAAGTATACCCTCTGCGCTTTGGAGAAGAAGATAAGGTGTCGTTCCTCGACGTTGTCATAATAATGATGACAATGGTTGCTAGCAGTCCTCAATCTGTACCGTGCCATTGTGGACGGCTTAAGGTTCAAATCCCTCTATCTGCAATAAAAAGATTGTGGGAGAATATGATAGAGTAGTGGGATGAATAAATCTTGATATAAGAACGACAATACACGGCTATGAAAATGCGTTTTGATTCAATGAAACTAATCTTTTATGTGGGATGGAATGGAACTAATGGTACTAATGTTTTATGTAGAGCCATATTGGCTATCGCTATATCAGAATGATATATCGCTATATCACTTCGAGTATGGAACAACAAGAGTTAAAAGCATGAATGTGATCCAATCGCAAAGAGATGTATATAATAATATGCCATATTTCTGAATCTCTACACTACAGTGTTGGAAAACTTATCCAAACGTTTAAATTGAAAAAAAAAATGATATTAAAATCAGAGGTGAATAGGTCACTTGTCTTTGTTTTGCCGACTATGTAACTGATTTAGCTCGGTGCTATATTTGTTAAGCTACACAGAGTTTTTAAAGACTGGAACTAAAAATTAACATATGTAAAATGAAAATTATGTCGGACACTCTGTTCGTATCCACCCTAGATATAGTTAAAAACCTCCCATATAAATTGTTGGTTTATACTTTAGACAAACTATCTTGTTAGTTAGATCCTGATTCGGCTTAGACGGGCAGCATCTTCAAAAATTATGCAGCTTCTTTAAATCTACAATGTCGCAGTACCTAAAGTTGAAAGCTTTTGCTCAATACATATTGCTAATCATCGTATGCGAAGGTCAAAGGGTATCTCTTACTATTAATCTAATTAAAAAATCATTGATTTTGCATGAAATAACAATATCTATACTCAGAATTCCTCTGAGAGATAAAATTCGCAACAAAGAAATCAACAAAAGGACAATAGTAATCAAAAGGAATCACAAAATCAACAAGTAGCTCTACAACGACCTGTGGTAGAGTCATGCTGTGGTCAGCTTGGCTTCATCACGAACATGGCTGACTAGATAAATGAGATACACGTACCACACTCTCAGACAAAACAGATGTGAAGCATCAGCTTCCGATATTGTGTTTCGTTCTGTGTGTGAGAGTTCCGTTGACCCACTTCCCCCTCCCTCAGATATTCTATTCCCTTCTAAAAGACCGGAAACGCACTAATTCCTCTGTGATTGCATATGTCCCTGTATGCAATCATCATCTGCTAAAACTAAAAAAAAAAAACAAAGGGCCGACTACATAGTTCGTAGAAAGAATAACTACTTTGGATTTAAGATTCTCAAATGGCAACTATGAACTGAAATCGCATTGTCGGATGACCTCCCACTAAATGAAATGACGATTTGACAAAGACCACGAGCTACCGTTGGTCCTATGACATGATCTAGAGCCGGAAATATATATCCACTAGTGGAAAAAGTATCAATAACTGAACCAAACAAATTTTGTTATTAGCGTCGAAACATGATGACTAAAAAATGATTAGACAAATTAAGACTGATCAAGGGGAAGATGAGCGTTGACATAACGCAGGGTTTGAAGTCGTATGTCATCTCATGCCACACTCCAATATTCTTATCAAAGCATTGAAGCATATATTTCATTACGGCTTATCATTATATTGACCTAAACATTTAGAAATTAGAGACAATCAAAACATATGCAGTCGACAAAAATGACTGAAAAACGGCCTCTCTTTGTGCATTAAATCACAGCGTTTTCAAATTATTGTTTTTTATTGGTTAGACAAAAGTACAATAAAAATATAAACCGTCATTAACAAAAGACTTAACGTGATAATGTATAACAAAGAATATGTTCCATAAAATGTATATAAGCGAGGAAAATAAATTGAGAAAGGGACCGGGGTATCGAGTATTGGATTGGAATTAGGATGAAAAGCGTGACTGGGATCGAAATCAAGAACAGTCCCGAAACCAGAATTGAAAACAGCAAAGGGATCGGAAGTGACAGTAAGATCCTACAATATAAAGAAATGAGGAATACGTTTCACGTGTACGCGGGCGAAGACGGGACTCACAGCTAGTTTTTTATATTGCCGGATCTTGTCGTTAATTCCAATGACGGTCGCGCTCTCACTTCTTATCCCGGAACTGCTCCTAACTTTAATTGTGGTCACTCTATTGATTCTAATCCTGATTCTGTACTCGATTTATACTCGTACTCGTATTAATAAAGTACACTTAAAATGTACTTTATTAATACGGGTTTCATTTTGAGAGTGGAAAAATCAAGAGAGTTATAGTGCTTCGCTATAGAAAATAATATATGTCTCGCTACCACGTTACTTCTAGAGATGGCTCATTATTTAAGTGAGGTTTATTGATACAGGCGAAAGACCCCAGTGCGGTTCTCAATTTCTATTCGTCCTGACTCCTAATTCAATAAAATACACAATAAAAAAATAATTACAAAAACGTACTTGTTTAAAAACCAAATAATATTTTTTATTCGACATTATACAAAATTCAGAATTTCATGCTTATTTATGTTAGGTACGTTAATTGCGGTGAAATTCATAGAGCAATTCTAGGCGGCGTCTGAAGCTAAGCCGTGTCTTAGAACGGTGATTTCAATTTCACAGCTGTTTATTTTGATTCTAAGACTCGACATCAAAGTTATGTTTAGCTATAGTCACTGTTTTGATGATTTAAGCAGTGTTTAGATAAACTAAAACTGTAGTCTGTGTCAAATTATTTGAAATTTGGATTATTCTGCGTAGAGTAATAGACACAGGTAATTAAATAGTTTATGTGTTCTTTTATCGCGTTTTTTTTTCGTTTCGATAAATTCTCCGTTAAAAGGCATTAAGAATTTCTTTTGTATAATTCTCCTAATGAAAACATTGGCAATAATGTAAACACACTTAGCATTTAGAAAACTTTGGAATGCTAGCCTTTAACCAAAACCATAGATCTGTGAGCTGAATGTTAGAAGATACTACTTGTTTGAATTATAAATCAAAAAATGATTTTTAAACTCATTATGATCGTAAAAACACAAATTTTTATCATTCTGCAATCCTACACAACAGGATAGTTTTTTCCAAGTACACGCCTAAAGCTGAAGAGTTTGTTTGTTTGAACGTGTTAATCTTTGAAACTATCAGTCGAATTGGAAAATATCTATTTTGCATTTAATAGGTCAATACTTGATAATGGCTATAGGCCATCTTTAAAATTTGTTTAGTTTTATTTATTTGAACGCTCTTATCTCTAAACTTATCAGTCGGAATTGAAAAATGTTTTTGTGTTTCATATTTCAAGTGGCCAGGAAAGCTACTAGCTATTCAGATATTTTTTGCGTTAATCTCTGGAACTACAAGTCGGGCTTAAAAAAATATTTTACACTTGATAGCCCAATTTTAAAAAAGTTATAAGTATTTGTATCTCTCTTTTGTTTATTTAAAGGCGCTTATCTTTGTCACTACCCTTCGGAATTAAACATATTTTTGTATTAGATAGAAAATTTTGGATGAAGACTATGTGCTCTCTCGATGGAATTAAATTTGGTGATAGGTTGTGTTAAGTAAGGATCTATCAAGAAAGGATTTTTGAAATTCGCTATTTATCTGATTAAAAAGGGATTAAATTTTGTATGAAACTTTTATAAAGCGAGGTACGGCAATGAAATGTAATATAAACATTGCCTATTAAAAGTGACGAGACATGTAGTTCACAATTAGATGAGATGAAATGGGGTTGTATAATGTATAAAAATGAATATATATTTTGTTCGCTTTTTGGTGCTTAAATCATTCATACAATTACTATGAAACTAGAGATATGTTGTACTCGCGAATGGAAAGATTTCTGGAAAAGAAAACTAGTATTCCTATCTGATGTTGTCTGTGTATTTGTACAATTTAACCGTACTACTGAAACGATTCTAAAAATTACTTCATTAATAAGAAGCTCTCTGAGTAAAATAGACTATTAACATTTCGTTTTGGCTTCATCTGTATATTTATGCTATTACAGATTCTATAACGTAGAAAGCTACACTATCCCCGAGTAATACAACATTTGCCACTGCTTCGTCCAAATTGGTATTGTGACCAGTAACGGTATCAAAATTGGTAGCGAGACGAGAAGCAGAATCGAGAACCTGCACAGGGAGGTTTCTAAATACTGAGAATCAAACCGGAATCGAAATTGACTGTGAGATCAAAAATGGAGTCAAGATTGAGACCGGAATTGGTATAAAATCAGTACTCAGGGGATTAAGAGCGGAACCGTGATCAGAATCAAGATGGAGACTAACTGTCATCGAGAATAGGACCGAGATCAGATTCAATAATGAAAAAGCAATTAGTCACCATTAAGATTGTATTCAGTCGATGTACTAGATAAGAAATTCAGTCCGTGTTTACGCGGGGGGAACCGTGGGCAGAAGCTAGTTTCATATATACACAACACACTGTAAGACAACATATATCGATGTGCAGCGAATTATGATGTACATTTTTACTACAAAGAATTTTTTTTAATGGTTTATTTTGGATTTTTTACTTTTAAGATAGTATATAGTAAGCTTTTTAGTAAGTATAGTAAGCTTTTTTACTTTTAAGATAGTATATATTAAGGTACTTTGCATTTATTTGATGATTATACCGCCTTTTTCTCTCCTAAGTTACACACTACGTTTTTAACATCTTTTTTCCATTTGAAATACAAATGGTAATTATAATTGCTATTATTAGTCATTCATATTTTTTAACTAATTTAACTTTAATAGAGACACAAGTTTTAAGAAAAGTTCAAGTGAAATTGAAATATCGATATCAAACAGGTAATAATACAGTTAGTATCAACTATTTTGTTTTTCAAGTCCATAATTATCTAGCTATCTTTTCGTTTTGGTCGAATTTTCTAGCTAAGACGCCGCTAAGACTACAGAACTTTTTCAATTGCTTTTATGACAAGATTTTTTTTAAACAAGTCTGAGAAAGCTTAGCTATCTATGTATCTATGTACTCAATCATAGATTGAGTTTTCTATGCCAATACAGTTTTAGATAGGAAAGCAGCACTGTGTAAATATCATCTTTAGGGTTACTGTTTGTAATCCCATTCTAAACCACCAAATTATTAATTAGTATTTTTACTATTTGATATAAATAGCCCAAGTATTTTACTTCGTCTGTGTGTTTGTATGTTTATGTGTGTGTGTGTGTGTGTGTACAGAAAAGACCTATTGCGGTGCTCGTGTATACTAAAACTCGACCCATTATTTAGAGTATTGATTTCATCAATTTTACACTAAGGACGAAGTAAATAATTTGTTACAAGCCTTTAATTTTGTTTTTAACTTATTATTGAATTTATAACATTGTCGTCTTGTACATATGTTACAGTTACAACTGTAATACTAACAAAATAGAAAACACTTAATCGTTCGATTTTAACGCACAGGAGAGTCTCAATAAGCGTTGAGTGCTCGTCGGCCCTTTGTCAAATGGAGCGAAACAGATTTCGCGGGTGGAGCCTTTCATGGTTACATTCCATTGTACACGTGTCTCTGACCAAACATTTATTTTTCTTTACCTGCGTCACATAAAATTCCTTCTATTTTAAGTGGATTTCTATAACGGCTTAAAACTAATATTGTATATAGTTCTATTATTCTATTATTATTCTCGGTTCGATGTATTTATGGAAGTACAACTATCTACGCAATGATGCAAAATTTGCTTTCCGTAAATCAATTTCAACGATACTTTATTTATTTTCATTAATTATGCATTCACCACGAATTTTCTGTAAAACGAAAAATAATTATAATTGTCACTACATGATATTATCGTAATAATTTGATTGACTTTTAAGTAGTCTAATATTTTTAATTTCATTTTACTTACGAGTAGTGGCGGATTTGCAGATTTGCCGCCTATAGGCTAATCAACTTTTACCACCTATGAATTTTGATACTTCAATACACAATCACGTAAATTACATTTTCCATCAATAAAATTTTAAGTTTATAATTTGTGCTCCATCATCCTCGTTACATCAACTTTTACCGTATGGTTAGCATCATTGAGAACTGAGGTACCGTGTCAGATCCTTGAGAATTTATTTTGTCAACTCGCAGTCGTCCAAACATCAATGATTCAATTAATTTAAACCAACATACTATAATCTTTATGAGATATTGAACTATTTTTTCATTTAAAAAAAATTATCGATTTTCGTCAGTATTTTTTACGCATGAAAAAATTTTTTTTTTTTTATTGAATTAGAGAATTTGCTGATTCGACCATCGATATTATATGAAAATTGAATTGTGGAACCGAATTTCATAATATTAAGAACATGGATAAAAAATTATAATTATCAGTGAAGTGAAAATATGGCAAAATGAGTAAATTTAAATTATAATATCGAATCGCTTTTGCGATATTCTAAAAATTCATGATCATTAAAGTAAATTTTACAAAGCGTTTAACAATTTTTTGTGTAGAGACGTTGAATTTTTAGCACTTAGCTCTATATATAGGTCTATATTTCAATTTTGTTAAATATTTGAATTTCTGTAAAGTTTACGAAACTCGTATTTTGTGTAAGTATAATATTTTTTTATTTGGTAAAGGAAAATAAAAAAAAATATGAGAGCAATTTGCCACCCCTCAAAATTTGCCGCCCTAGGCCTTACTCAGCCTGCTAGTAAATCCGCCACTGCTTAGGAGAACTCTAAAAACTTACTTTTTAGTGCATATTAATTTGTTTTAGAATAGTTTTTTATTAAGTTGGTTTTTTTGTTAAAATTTTGTTAATGTATTTTTTAAATGTCTTTCAATAACATCCTCTGCAATCGAGTAAGAAAATAATATTTGTCACCAAATTTTGTACACGAAAATCTTCTGCTAATTTTTGTAATGAACTTGCAATATTATATGGCAGTTCACATAAATTTGCCTCTATAGCGATGAGAAAAAATGACGGAATATTATGACTGCGATACCTACACGCACAGACAAACGGACAGACGAACTGAAAACAGATGAAAGGACGGACAGACAGACGAATATGTAAAAATTACGTTTTTGTCTTTGACTATGAAGCTCTACAAAACGAGCAGACAGATATATTAACATGTTATAAAAGATATAATAATATTGGACTATGGGATTGATTCTATTAGTTTTACCCATTATACCCTTCAAATGAAGCCAATACTGACGCTACCCGTATTGTTAACAAATACATTTTTAAATGTGTACACTTGTTATTGTAACGTTATATTCTTATTATCGACGCCAAATATTATTTATGAGATCACACTCTGTTTGTTCCAACAGAAAAGAAAGACATAATTTTTATGAAATAGATTTAACTCTTGCTCGACCACCCATTAACTTCACTTTGAACAAAAGTCCCTGTCGCGGATTCATTCTAAAATCTTAGTTTGCAAGTAGTTTTTCTTAAAAACGGTTTAAAAGATCATTCTTTATATAGTCTCGGCACAATTTGTTATGCTAAAAATTCAGTTTTACAACGATACTAATGCGCTATCTATCGGAATACAAACAAAACGTTGTCGTTGTTCGACCAAATACGATACAGCGACATCTATTAACAGTTCCTGTTCCTTTGCGTTTGTAAGCATTATATTTCCTTTCTAACAATATATCTGTCGTTGTACACGTTAGAGGGCAAAGTAATTAAAATTACAAAACAAATTGTGTTACATGAATACCTATTTTAAAATCAAGCTAAGCCAATCCCATTTAAATTATGTTATTTTTTAATAACTCAAATCAAATAATTGATGTTGATTTTATATTCTATCCTGTATTAATTTAGCATACTTTATTTACCTTGTTTGCTTATGTACGTAGCGATCTCCCTACGCAAAGGATCAAAAATAATTTAAAAATATTTTTATTTACTTTTTGAAGAATTGTTTTATACGCCTCTTGGATATCATGGCGGAGCTACGGCAACGCCATCGGTCGGTTAACCGCGGCAACTCGAGGTCGTTTTTCTCATAGACGTGACCATATGATTCGCATAAACGTTACTGCACGTTTTGATGTTTATTTATATTGTAACAGAAGAATCGATATTATGAGCCAAACTATTATTAAGTGTGGATTTCAGAATATCTATGCAGACTTTTTTCGCGGAAAATCTGTGTCGAAAGGTAAGTAATTACACGAAACATGAAATATTCTTTCAAATCGCTGTATATGTAATTTTTACCACGTATTCATTTCATTATAAGATAGATTATCGTATTACTTATAACTGGATGTTCAATTTATTAAAAAAAATATAGGGCATAAACTTTTCCAAAGCCATCACGTTCAGGAGGTTGTCGAAATCCGTGATAGTGGAGGAGGATTCATCCATGGAAAAGTAACACCACAGACCAGAGTGAATAATCGACCGTACGACGTGAAAGTGGAGGTATGTATTAATTATAAAATGAATTCATAGTTGAGTAATAATCTAAACAAATATATTTTCAGCAACTTTTCAACCATCCATGCAATTTAGAAATGGAAAATGAAGATATATTTCTTTATCAAAGAAATATATACTGAAGGAATAAGTATTGTTCGGAAATGTGGAACCGATAATAATTTCATTTATTTACTTATTTATTATTTTATCGTTTTGCATCCACAATATATTATATATACTAAAACAATTAAATAAAAAATAACTTGCACGTAAAACTCTAAAAAAATGCAAGATTTATAATTAATCACGATTAACATTCTGCATGTTGTTTTCGATTTTTTTTGCGCTGGTTTTGGTGCGTGAATTACTTAAAAACATGGAATACGGTCAACAGAATAATGAATTTTGAATACTGCATATTTTGCTTAGCAATTGCTGTTTGTACATACACGTTAGTGTGAATTTTTTGTGTGCCTTTTCCCGCTCTTCCCGTTTTCTTTCCTATAGGAACTGAATGCTTTTCAGGTGAACCTAGATCGTACGGTACGAAGGACAGAATGCACTTGCAAGGCGGGTTTATCGGTTCGAGGTTTTCGGTTTTCAACTTCCCAACTTCGTTTCGGAAACGAATAAAAAGTTAATTCACGATTCCGAGATTGGGAATTTTTGCACCCCACAACACAACAGTACCTCGTACCACCCATTTTTTTCTTTTTTGAGAGCACTTTTTCACGCATTCAACGTTTCCAATAACGTAAACCGTACAGCTGATCGCACGCGAAACGCCCACGAGTTGCCTAAGTCTGCCACAACGCCGCGCCACTAGCGTTATCCAAGAGGCCCATAGATCGAGCGTTAATCATTGTTGAAAGGGTTATAAACTGAGATCTGAAATGTAATACAAGCGCGATTTTTAAAATATATAGGGTGTATGGTGCGAGTTTTCCCCTTTACATATAATGGAAAAATTGACAAAAATAAAAAAAAAAACTTTTTTATAGATTTATAAAATCTGATTGTGTTAGTAATATAGAGTGTTCGTAACAGACGAAAATGATTTTTAAAGACGGTAGAAATGGTGTCATTGAGTCATAAAACAAATATTTATCATAAAATTAGTCAAAAAAAAAAAATATTTAAAGACAGACGATACAAATTCATACATGTATATATATATATATATATATATACATGTATGAATTTGTGCTTTGTGCCATATTTTTTTCACTTATCAAGCACCCCACGCTTTTTTCACAATAATACTAATCTTTTTTCGTTCATTTATATTTTCTGCCTATATTAAGAATTATTTTTCGTTTTTTAGTTCGATGTGATCATCAAAGCGTGTTTTTTAGTTTTTTAAACTATATTTATTTTCCACTTTTTAGTTCAATGTGATGATTAAAGCGTGTTTTTTAGTTTTTTTAAACTATATTTATTTTATACTTTTTAGTTTGATCGATTGTCAAAAAAAATTGTATTCCGAGTTCTTGTGAATGTTTGGACGTGACGCACATTTTTTTTTTAGTATCGTAAATCTACGACAGAGGGTGTACGGATGGGAAATTCTTTCCGAACAGGAGAGTTAGGGTCAAAGTGTTAATTTTCAAAAATTATACTGAAGTCGATAGTATTGTAAGCCTTTGATAGAGGGCGGATGATTGTAAAATTCTCTTCGAATAGAAGATTTAAGTTTGTGGTCTTAATTTCTGAGAATAATTCAGTTTTGACGTTTTTTGCTATAGAGTTTATTATGAAATATTATTTTATCATGAATACATTTTCTTTATAGATGAGTTGATTGAAAATATGAACTTTTCTACTTAATTTCTACATCCAAAATTTTAATTATATTCATTTAAATTTCAAAAAGAAATCTTCAGAAAACTAAATATTTTATCAACATCAAATTATGACATTGTATGAATTAATCCTTGTACCTATTTCTTATATTAATTCTGTTTATACGTAAGTCCCTATTTTGAACTGATTGAATTTACATCGATACCAAATAGAATTACCAAACCAAACTAATTAATCCTGGCGATCCTGACCAGGACAATTAGACAAACTTATCAAATTATTGTATTGTCACCGGTCCTTGATAAGTCTACAAAGTTTCAATAAAATCTGACCGTTAAAAGTGGGTCAAAATCGAGTGCAAAGAAGTCGGTTACAAACAAACAAGCAAATAAGCAAATAAACAAACAAACAAACGAACAAACATACAAGTAAAGCTAATAAAAGCGTGTTAAAAAGAAGTGAAAGGAAACGGCAAGTCTAAGTGCACGAAATTATTTAAAATTATAAATTTTTTTTCATAAAAAAATAATACACGTTGTTTTCAGTATACACTATTTTGTTTTTAAAATTTATAATTTTTATTAAGAATTATATTTCATGAAGATTTAGATTAGGTTAGATTTATTTAAGAAAAATTTGAAAATTTTACAAGAAATGCATTTATTTACAGTGCTTTTAAAATTTATCGATAATTTTTCAAAGTTTTATTAATTATATTTAATAAAACTTTGAAAATTTATCGTTATGTAGCTTGAGATGTGATAAAACAAAATAATTGGGATAATTGAAAAATAAAATATTGCATTACTTACGTTTGTTAATTATACATATTTCATATTGTTGATAAAAAAGTGAAAAATCAAAATTTTTCAAATTTTCCCACGAATATATTTTTAAAGCTTTTAAAAAACAGTTCTACAAAGTGAAAATATTTCAGGTTTTTAGTTTAAAAAATATCTGGATTTTATGTTAACTTTCTATTAGTAAAAAAGTAACTAATTGCTAAAAGAATATTTAATTGAAAAATTGCGCTGAAATTTTTTTGCCAGCAGAGTGTTAATTATTAATGTGCCTAAGTTGTACTTTTTTCTATTCCTCAATATTCATATTTTGTCGGTTAAAATATTTTTTTTTTGTTCAAGTGTTGGTAAACTAGTGCGGCAGCCAAATCGTATAATTTGTTTTAGGAATTCATCGGGTCTAAAGAGCAGAAAATTTATAAAAATTGTGGGGTGTTATTTAATTTTTAAGATATTAAAAAAAAATAAAACCACCTTTTTTTTATTCATTGCATGCAAATTTGCATTTTTTTTTTTTGCCAGGCATTACCCGTTTCTACAATCAATTACGAATCGAATGGACACCTTCTTTTATAATTTTGGTCAGTCTCAGCCCAAACTTTCAAAGATGGCAATTCAAAATACTCAAAAACATTCAAATTAAAAATTTAATAAATTTTGGTCGAATTTTGACTACCAAACGACCAATAGTTTTCAGTTAGTTTGTTATCATAATTAGTCCAAAAATCCATAAAACACTATGCCACTTTAAAGTTGTAAAAAATATTAGCGGAGATGTGATCGACATACAATCCCAAATTAAAAGAATAGGAATGCCAAATAACAAAGACAGGATAACAACGCAGCCGGTAGATTTCGCAATAAATGCAGGACCCATTTCGTCACCAAACTCGACCATTTCTTTTTAAATATGTATTTTAGTAGTCATCGCAGGAGAAGTAAATATAAGAACCATATGTGCAAGTAAGATAACCAATGTTTACCTTTGCGTTTAAAATATTGATCAACTTATTACGTAAGCACTCGATGTTGATGTACTTTGCTATCACGTAAATATAGCTTTGTTTGGTCCAGCGGTTCGACCGTTATCATGATCAACGTTTAGTCTTACAAATTTTACTAAGAGTATATTCAATGTCAAAGAAGCCTATGGAAGCAACTTTGTATTTTAAACCGATATACTTTTGGTAGTCTAAACTACAAGTACAACGTACGAAATTCCGCCGCTGTGAAGTTAGTCACGAAAGCGTCGCAATGGCGCAAAATGAGAACGCGGGGGAGGACAAAGAAGGGTCGGGGAGCGCTGAACTTGCTCATTGTATCATATGCAGGAAATTCACAGCGGCAGAGTTTCGCGCGTTAAACTCTACTACACGTAATTGAGCAAATATTTTTGAGTAAAAAACGATCAACATCGGGTGTACCAAAAATCACTGGTACAACTAACTCGGTAAGGATATGTATATCTATATACGTTGCATAAACATCACGTGACAGCGTGACACAACACACAAGTGACCTTTAACTAGGCTCGCCACATATATTATTGCGTTTTACTTATCTTTTTCCTCACCGCATACTCTAAAAATACAGGTTCAATGCGGTGTGATATTTTAAACGTTGTAGCTGGAATTTGATTTCGAAATTTTTATAAAAAATTGTTAATACAGAACAGTTTAATGTTTTTTTTCTAAATATATTTTCTCAATCTCGTATTCTAGGCATCAACATAGGATGTAATATTATGATACTTAATCACAACTCTATCACATTATAAAATGTCTGTAGCATTGACGATCATAACGATGAACTCTCTAAAATGCTGCTTAGAAATAAACCTCTGTAAAATAAATACAAAATTTATTTAGGGACCTTTACGTAGGAATTTTATGTTCCCTCTCCTAGCTATCTATCGAGTGCCCGCTACAGATAAATGCTTCTCAGACAGGACATTCCCATCTCCAGTTTAGATTTGTGTTTTCAATCTAACCCTAGTAATGCGAGTTCAATGAAGAATGTTTAATAGGCACTGTGTAGTGGCAATAGTGGTTCTATTACGCTTGATTTTATATTTATTTACAAATTGTAAGGGGATGACATGACGTATAAAGCTGTTTTTAATTTACAATATACTCCCAAAATTAATCTCAAAAATCAGAATTTGTTTGGTTATGCAATAAGTCCATCTTGGGTCACTGATCTCTATATTTACTGTATCAAATTGTAACCTTTTTTTTTTGCGACTGACAAAACCGGTTGTGACAGATACAAAATCTCACGTGTAAAGAAAAATCGGAACCCTTATGGACAACTCTGATAAGGATTCGTTTTTCGTCCCATATACGGAATGCTAACATTCAATGTAGACGTGTGCCGTGCGGCAGGACGTCCGACGTCGCAGGCACGCGCGCGCAAACGCGAATACTTTATCGTGCAAACTAGTTCATAGTAAGAACAAAGTAATGAGAGTATTTTATAACAGTAATAATTATTTTAATTATTTAACGTGACAACAGTACCTAAAGTGCAATTTTCTCTAGAATTAATTTTGGAAAGAAAAATGAACTTGTTCTTGCACACTGTTGTGATATATTTAGTGTTATCTTTGGATTTCAATTTAGTTGAAAAAGTTAATGGATCGTCTAAGGTGATAAGTAGTTGACAAATGAAACAAATTATTTTTTTTGTAATTGAAGATTAACATATTTTTTTTGTAAACAGAACAAGTGGTGCAAAAAAAAGACAGGTAAACACCTCCCGAGGATCTAACACTTTTTTTTCTCGGTATTGTATTAAATAATATTATGGTAATATGATTTAAAGACAGAAATAAAAATCAGAGTGAATTAGATTTTTTAAAGTTTATTTACTTTTTTCAGATGACTGCCTCTGCGACCCAAAAGTAAGTAACTAAAGGTTTCTTTCGATTTTTTTCCGCAATTTTCTTGTATAACTGAAAAATTTCAAACCACGTTTTCGTTCGTATTGTATAATTATATCTATTAACATCACACCATTTCATAATATGTGATAAAACCACATAGTGCCTACGAAAATATGAAATAAAATTATTAAATCATCTACCTTGAGTTATGATGGATATCATATTAATAAATCGACATATTATACAAAAATAAATAGTGATAGTCGCTCATATAAACATGTTAACAAAAATAGTTAGTTGCTTTTGAATTCGGTGTCAGCTACTAAAATTTCAAACGTCGTCGCGGCTCAAATTTAATATTTTTCTAGCTCAGCTCTTCACGTTTTGTATTTTCGTAATTATGTTAAATTTATTTATTTCTCATTAATTTATGTGTTCGTCAGTTCATTTTCTTTGTCTTGTTTTATTTGGGATCGGCTTTAAAATTTAAAAAAAGAGCAAAGCACTTATAGCACTGTAAATATAATAAGCTTTTCATGGTTATTTTTTTTGAGTATTTCCTATTAATCAATTTTAGTAATTAGAAGTTTTGAGATTTCCGACAATTCACCGATGTGAATTTCCAATCCACCCCGTTCATCTGTAGCGCCAGAAAGTTTACTGGCATTTTAAACTTCATAAAGGGTTATTCGATATATGTGATATGTTTGAGTTGAACATTCGAATTCATATTTTAATCAATGTAATATTATTTCAGGACTCCAAGTCGTATCCAGATGTATCAAGACTGCCGGGGCCTCCTGGTGCAAAAGGAGAACCGGTAAATATACAGATGGGATGATTTTACCAATTTTTTGCAAGAATATTATTTCATCTGCTTTCAAACTTATCATCTGTGATGGATTTCCAGGGGAGTCCAGGCGTACCAGGCCTTCCAGGTTTACCTGGTCGAAAAGGAAATCCGGTAAATGACGTAGTATTATTTCGTATGTTAAAAGAGATTATCGGAAAATTCGTAATCTCAGTCGGTTTTAGACTGTTTATAGTTCAAGATGAATTCCTTACAAAACTTACCATATTCGTCCCTCTGTCTGAATGTCACAGTCACATTTTTTAAATTATGATAAGACTAGGTACAAATTAAATTTAAGTAAGTCGTTGATATTTATAACCTCTGGGCAATCATCTAATCTATCAAATTTAATCGAAATTCAATATCTACATTGTATCCATTCCAATAATGGTTGAGTACTTCCCAGTTGAAGTTGTTAGCGAATACATTTATGTGGGACAAACTGTCCGTTTCAGTAGGTCAGATTTCGTTAAAGAGGTTATGCAAAGAATTCGACTCCAGCAGTCAAGTATTCCGGAATACGAATGGCGTCTTCGAGTCCAACATACCTCAGTGCTTAAACACTTTGAATTACGAGTGTCACCGGTGGCGATATACAGATTCTGGAAGTTGATCTCTTTTACTATAAAACTCATAATCAAACTCGGAATCACCAAACGTGAGATAAAACAAGCAACCGATGAAGCTTCGTTGTGACACAAAATACTAAACGAGGAAATTCGCGAGAAGCCAAGTAAGCAACACAACTCAAAGAACCATAGTTTTTAAGTCAATGGAATAATCTTCTTTAATTTTGGACAACTCTTTTTAAAAATCTTAAATACTTACAAGTACTAGCAAGAATACTGGCAAGCACTCGAAATTACTACGAAACTAACAACAATGTACTGATTGATGGACTAATTGTTCACACGTTATTGTCACAATTGATCACCGTAATACAACATATTTTAGTCCCTCATGGAGATCTATCCCATCTCTATAAAAGCATATGAGCGCCGTATCAGTATCCATATGAGTTTCATATAAAATGACAAGGCTTTGACACAGAAGCTTTTAAGCTTCTGTGTCAAAGCCTTGACACAAAGCCTGACTTTGACAATGAAGAAATAACAATTGCATGGCTCATTTTATGAGCCATGCAATTGTTATTTCTTCATTATTGACCTGTTCGCTTACATTTTAAGACTTGTTTAAAACATCATCATGCACACTATAGCCATACTTGTAATGGAGCCGGTCGTGCGGAGTCTTACACGAACTTGTTCTAGAGAAATTTAAAGCCTTATCTTTATTTGGCACTAGTGTTGAGATTTAAATGACAACCGACTAATATCTATTTTTCTAGACGTATTCAAATTACTCGTAAGTATAATAATAATGTAATGGGCTAGTGTAATTAGTTACACCATCATTAAATTTTGCGTATAACTAAAATTTAAAATGAACCTTGATTGCTCAGTGATTAGAAGTCTTGCCTTTAAGCCGGAAGGCGTCAATTTTGATCCTGAGCGTTAGAGTTGATTAATCACTCCGTTCACTTTATACCACTAACTATCCGCCTCAGAAAACATGTCAGGCCGTCGTTCCCAAGCGTTGTCACCACATTGGTGACGGCGCTCATCATAAGCCGCCAGTCTCATTCCTATAAAATGTTTGTGGAAAGGTACGCCTCGACAGTGACTCGATTTATGCCTGACACCACAAAAATACTAAACGTATCACTGTACTACTTGAAAATACTTAAGAAACATTGGTACTCTTTAACGCTTCTTAATTGCACGTTTACTTATCAACGACATATTGTCTAATACACAAAACACTTAAAAAAGTGAGTAACGGATGCTTAATTACCATATTCAATGTTAAGTTCATCGTCACGTCAAACCTTAGAGTTGTAATGATTTTAAGGCTTTCACAATATAAGCACATATTAAACTGATAAGCCTTTTACTTATAAACATTTATGTATTCTCATTAAATATTGATAAAAGACCTCTCCATCAATTTTTTATTTCACTCGATTCTTTATAAATTAATGTGCGCTCTGATATTTCAGTACCTAATCACTTGTTGATTCTTTAGGGTGAAAAGGGTGCACCAGGCATGTTTGGATTAGACGCTCCATCAGGAAGAAAGGTAAATTTATTATGTAGTGTTTTAGAAATGAAATGTTTTTAATTTTTTTATTTAAGATTTTATGTGATACCAAAACATTGGCATTGGGTACAGAAAAAAAATTAAACCGTTCAAATATTGCAACATTACATACATACAAAATTTTGCAGTAACGTACAACAACTTAAATCCGAATTTAAATTGTGTTCGTTCTTAAATATATTATGCATTGAAAATACCAGCCATTTATGTCTCATATATAAACATAGTTAGACATAAAATTATGGTAGCAAAAATAGAATAGTTAGGGAGCGTCCATTAATTAAGGGTGGCGTTTTTTAGCCATTTTTGGACCCCTTCTCGTTGGTGAGATTTCATAAGATTTACCTTGAGACCTTCCACCGCCCTTAATATCACATGAGATATTTCAAAATGCGCACTTTCAGTTTAAAAATGCTAATCTGTGTTTAATCGCGATGGATTTATTAAAAAAAAACATAATTTGCTTAATTTTTATTAGTGAGGGATACTGGAACCTTCATATTCAATGGATGTGAAGTTATTTGCTCCTACAGCTTTGCTGATTTGGCAACTCTAAACCGTTGTCGCTTGCATACAGAAACTCAGTAGCTCGATGAATGTTACTGTGTAGGATTCAGCCACAATTTAATGGAGGAACATGCTTTATTTAACCCAGTTTCCTCGCAAATTTTCATTGTGTTTTTGTGGGAAAAAAAATTACGTAATATTTAGCGATACCCCCATCACCCCCTCGTAAGATTGGGTGAGATTAGGATCGATCCGATTTCCCAAAGCGCCTCACATAATCAATGAACGCCCTCTTACTTATTTACATAGAAAAATATGACGGTCAGAGAAACATACACTCAATATTTTTGATGAAACTAAAAGAAACTCCTACTGGGTCATCTATTGCAATCTTTTTATTTTTAAGCAGCACTCAAAATTTTTTTTAGTGCGCTCTGATTAGACTAAAATTCGAGAAATAATATGCGTATCGGTACGTATATACTTGAAAATGTTCTTCTACACGATAAATAAATGCATGCATCACCAATCACATAAATCTATTATGTAAGTAAGCGTAATTTTCAGTCGCTCGAGAGCTATTTGGTAGAGTTAAGAAAATATTTAGTAAGAAATTATGAAAGGCTATATTTTTTTAACATACTCGTATCATTAAGAGAGTAATAATAATGATACGCAAATCAGTGACAGGCAGAAGTTTAGATAACGGAAGGGATATCATATCAGCCAAAGGATTGCTTACTAGTTAGGATACAGCCAGGCAATGGAAAACTATTAAGGATTAGCTCTATTTAGAAAAGGTTTTGTGTTAGAGAGGCTGATGATAGACAGTGATTATATGATAATTATAATCAATAATCATTAATTGTTAAGTCAAATCTATAGCAGAATAAGTCTAAAACGCATTCAAAAATGTTTTTTAATTTAAAAAAGTATGTCTCTATATCTTAGAATAATGTTAATTCAAATGTCTCGGTAGTTTTTTAAAAGGTAAGGAATATTTTACTGGCATGCTTCGATTCATTTATACCTCGCAAGTATAAGCGCGAAAGTACCTTCTCCGACCATTTGATTTTAACAAAAATCAAATCGTTTAGATCGATCTGGTAAGCTGATACCAAAAAATAATAAATTCGTGTGTGATTTCTATATGAGATCCTTAAGCGTAGAATTCTAAAAACGCTATATAAAAATTACTATTCTGGTTCTGATCACTGAATTTGAATAATCGGATACTTTTCGTCTCGTCGATTTTCAATGAAATATCTATTGTTAGGGCATGATGGGAGTTGATGGCACACCAGGAACACCAGGGAAGGATGGCTCAAAGGGCGATAAAGTGAGTTTACTAAGACAACAATTCCTCACATTTATGCTTTTAAGCAAAAACGATTCAGTTGTTTTCGAACTATTTGTACTAATATTTTTCTTCTTATTGTTTTTTTTTATATCCACATTTGCTTGTGCATTCTGTTCAAATTATTGTTTATTTAGAACGTATTGCTTTGAAATATTATATTAAATGAGTATTAAAAATACCAATTACTCCGTTTTAATTGAAAACATTACAGTTGAATCGTTTGAAATTTTTGAGATCAACAACTGAAACAGCGACTCGTCCAATTGCTGAAATATTATCGGATGTATCTGCGCTTTTAACGGAAGAAGCTTTAGTAAATGATGCTTACAGCTGTGTTTAAACGTTGTTCTCGTTGAAGGGTTCTCGAGGTGTTGACGGTCAACCTGGTACCCCAGGTCAAGATGGCATGAAGGGAGAAAAAGTAAGTGGAATAATATAAATGGAATATTAGTTAACATTAGGTATCGCAATACGTGCAAATTTATAGTAAAAGCAAGAATTATCTTTTCATAAAATTTACATTAAAATGTCCATTAAATGGTTAATAATTTTTCAATTGATTACCTTCAAGTGTACATATTTGGACTGTGTGACTTGATTCAAAATGATATCGATTTCATTGCAAATCTAAAATTCCACCTTGGTTCAACTTGACTCTGTTAATTTCTTTTTATTTTTTTATAAAAACGTAAGCTACATCAAAGTTGGTTAGGCCATTTGGAGGGTATAAATAAAATAGAATGACAAAATAAATTTAAGAACCAATTTGTGTAATCAAGGTTGGCATAGGTCGCTCTATAAAATCTTAAATTGACCAAATTGATGCTATAATAAAAAAAGAACAAACTTCAAACATCTGAAACAGGCGAGCTTGCATAAAATGACTGATTGGATATCAATGAATCAAGTGAGGTTTCAATATATCCAAAGGTCCATGTGAATATTTGTACTTTCTGCAAGTCTTTGAGATGAAGGCCTGAGGTTAAAAATGGATATCAAATTCGTTTTTAGTGGCATAAATAAAAAGTTTCCAAAATAAAGAAAATACACATATTATTTTAGGTTAGATTTTCAACAGGGGTTCTTCATTGAATCACGATACCATAGCATGTATATACTAGAGCGATAATTGACACTTAACGCAACACATATTATACTCATTTTCAGTGTCTTTTGAATGTTCGAAGACTTATAATGCCATAAGGTGAGGCTTTGTATTTCGTATTTTCTTTAAACTTTAGGGTTATGAAGGAGTGGAAAATCCTTGTAGGGTATAGGGGATATAGGAGGAGAATGCTTAATTTTCTTATATTACATTGTTTTAATGTCTTGGAACTATGTTGTTTAGAATTACAAGATAATATATTTGTATGTATCGCAAGAATTCTTTTCATACAATATGTTAGGTGATGTTTGTAAAGACAACAAAAAATTATTATCCATTAATGTATTCTTTTATTTATTTCCATATTTGGGTTCACAAACAGTGATATACGAAAATTGATAATGTAAAACGAAGTATACATAGATATATGTGTGTGCATATCGCCAACATCCCAAACCACGGAGAATTATCATACATATTTAAGATTTTACGTAAAAAAAAATACATACAAAGAAACATGGAACATCGTATAGAGAAGTCAAACATCAACTGTGCAGTTTTAGGTTTTAAAAATGTTTTTTTCTGAAGGATCCAACAGTCGACGCGATGACGTCGATGACGTTATAATGTGTGTTGTAAGCATTTACGAGGGGGCGCATCGGTGACCGTGCGCCAGCTACTGTACGACAGCGGTTAATAGCAAACAAATGGTGCGGCCGAGCTTCTCATTGTTGGGCTCGATGAGGAATATGATAGCACAACGTGCCAATTATAGCCACGCAGGCATATTTCTTTTTAGATAAATTATACAACATCACAGCGTCGAGCTGGAGACGTCTGAAGCTTAAGTTTAATATTACATTTCTCTAGTAAAGATCTATATGAAAATCTAACAGAGCCACACCTGAAGTGCATTGTTCTCAACAATCTTTTTTGTACCATTTCTATGACATCTTTATATTAATTATAGTATGGGATCCATATTGGAGCAGCATATTCTAGTTGACATTCTTCATATAATTATATTTGTTTCTCAAAATTAACTGTTAAAATCGAAATTCGTTTATTTCTGCTGCACGTTCATGATTGAGCTTAATTAACACACGTAGGTACAAACAGGTACCAAATTTCACCTAGCTTCGTCCAACAGATTAACAAAAAATAATTCATATATGTGATAAATACTATATAGACAGGGATAATTTAAAGTTGCATTTTTTTATTTGTTTTTTTTTACAAAACCCAAAAAATAGTAAATAAAAATACATTTTTACGAGATCACACTAACATAACAAGTTTTAGATACTAATTACTTAACTAACTGGTGTTTAGTTTACCTGTATTCTGCACGGAGTGTTTTGTAATCATTTATTTGCATCACATGAAAAGAATTATTTTGGTTATGATAAATGCATCCTAACATAGTCAACTTCCGAATGTATGCACATAGTGACGATAAAGGACATACAGCTGACATCAGGAAGAGGCAAATAGGAATTTATTTCTTTAGTAACCAAAAATTGGACCTTGATAAATCTGAAGTATTTATAGACAAGTTTATGTATAATTTTTTTTTGTGAATATTTTAAAGAACCTGTATTTTTATCAATGATTTAGGGTGATAAAGGTGATCGTGGTGTTCCCGGGTACAGGGGAATGGATGGCTTAAAAGTAAGTTTAAATTATTTTTATTTATAACAAAAACTGTAAAGAATATGATCAGTAATCGTTATTTACTATCACTATCCAATTGGATTTATTCATTAAAGTCATTCCCATTCACGAATTAATTCATTTGCTAATTATTAAACTATCTAAAGCATATCTAATTAATACAATATCTCAACAAGGAGTCTGACTAGTATTATGCTCGTACAGGTATTCCGAAATTTTGACATTATACATATATAATTTTCCTGAACAGGGTGCGCAAGGTGAAAAAGGACAGCCAGGGTCTGCTGGTCTTCCAGGAATCAAAGGAGAAAAAGGAATGAAGGTGAATTAATAACATAGATATTTGCATGATCAGCAGTTTCTCTGCCATTGGTAGTCAGATGTATTTTCCAACTTTAGAGATAAGAGATGAAGTGCGTTTTTATGGATAGTCACGATAAATCGTTATGCTCAACGGCGTTCTCCAGCATCGCTATTCGAAGACGAAGCGAATATACCGAAAACACATTGGTCGTTCCAATAAAAGCTTTAAATAACGTATAACGGAAAATTTTTTTTTTTTAATTTCATTGTTTTTTAACTTAACAATTTGTTACAAACAAATTCTAACTACCGTCTTATATTTTTTCTACAGCTAAATATAATAACAAAAATAGCAATGTATATCAAAATCTAATAAATTTTTGTTTCTATTTTTTATAACACTTTTGAATACTATATGATACCAAAGTTGAACCGGACACTTGATTTGTCAATTAAAAAATTAATATAACTTACAAAATATTGGAGATACGATAATAAACATTCAAGTCGTTTTTATAAAGCATTAATTAATCTTCAAAATAAGCTGAAAACCAATTTTATAACTATTGTTTAAGAGCTAGTACATGCATTTGTTTAGTTTAGTATTTTGATATATATTGCTATATTTGTTATTGTTTTAGCTCTAGAAAAAAATATAATGGTAGTTAGAATTTGTTTGTAACTTATTGTTAAGTTAACAAACAATTAACCTGTATAGAAATGCTAACTATGATTTTCAAAGAGAAAATCATTCTAAGTATTTAAGCAATCGAAAGATAAAAAAAAACGATTATAAACAATGTATTTTTTAATAAATCATTATTTTGTCAAGACAACAAAATTTTTTCTCTAAATATTCAATTTGTCTATTTGTTTATAACCAATTTCTTAACAAATAATGTAAAAAATTTTTTCAACGTTACTTAATGCCATTTTTGGATGCAAAAACAGCGATAATATTAAATTTGTTTAAAATTTTTTTTTTAACAACATAACTTGAACTTTTCGTTTTTTGTTAACTTTAAAAAAATATAATCAACAAAATTATTAACTTTTATACGCTTTGATTGCGTGATCCTTCTAAGTATATATATAAGAAAGACCGCACAGAGCCAAACGTTTTTAGGTTCATTATTTAAACTTTTATGTCGTCATTTATGAAAACGGAGATTGGAATTTTTTTTTTTAAATAAAAATGTTGAGGAATATTAAAAAACATTTTTTTTCCAACGGGCATATATATATATTCCTTCAAGTATCTGGATGATATCATAATTTATTCAACATTTTAAATTCATTTTTGTTACTATAAAAATATATTTTATATGCTACGCTGTCTTTAGCGGCAGTGCACCCATGCCGTAATGGCTGCGCGTAGCCCTAATTTCAGCGTCAAATTAAAATTATTAATAATAAAGGGAGAGTTTCGGAAGTTGTAACTGTTTTTTTGGAAATTTCCTCCTTTTTAAGAATCTTTTTTCAAAATATAGTAAATATTAATAGTTTTTGAGTTATTAACAAAAAACTAAAAACCTTTTTTTTTGATCTTATTTTGTTAATAACAATTGCATTTTTTTTGTTCAGTAAAATCCTCATACTATATTTTTTTAGAGGTTGTTCCGAATTCAATGAGCTATTGCTCATATTTTTAGCAGCTTCATGTCTATTTTTCACGTTTTTCAACTTGTTCACCGGACTATTTGACCGATGATCAAATTTCAAAGAACTGCTCAGTTTTAGATATATATTTATATGTTATTGAATTTTTGAACTACTATGAGTCTTATTTCGAAAATCATATCTTCCTTCAGGGTGATGTAGGTACGGCAGGACCACCAGGACAACAAGGTGAAAAAGGAGAAAAAGTAAGCTTTTATTAGCGAGTTATTAATATTAGGTTTCTTCTATTAGTCCGTAATATATCTGTTTTCCAATCCATTCCTTCCTCTCCTTTTCTCTCCCTCTTTGTGCTAAAAAATTTCTTTTTCTTTTTATTTATTTGTGTAATTTAGATTATATTATTTTCCGCTTATAAGTGCAAAGTTTTATCTGAAAATATAGCTATACCCCTTAATAAACCATTTTGATGTTTACAAATTATGACTTCTTATTGCTTTTTCATCTAATTAAAACATTTTCGAAATTTATTTTTACTATTATATTGAAAATAACTTGAAAATGTAGTTTAATATGAGCGATGTAATTTCCTGACATTTACTTACTGTGAAATAGTAAAAAAAATTAATGTTAGTAATGATTTGATAATAATTTTGTAAAGGCATTTCAAAGAGTACAATACTTTAAATTCTGAATTAACTACTTAATACATAGCCTAATGTACACACACGTAGTTGTAGATTAATCATACATGTCAAAAACAAATGATTTGAGTTTAAAATCAGCTTTCTCGTAGTGCTAGCCGGTACCACTAAGACCTATGTGATTACTTAAAAGCATAATTACTTAAAAGATAAAAGAATCTTTTCCAAGTAATTCATAAAACGGTATGTTTAACGGAAATGTAAAAAAACAAAATGCATGTAACTTATAAGAAAAACGACAATTTCGTGGGTTTTTGGATTATGTACAAAATAGAGAAATCATATAATTATCAATTCCAATTGATCCATTTAGTTGATCCAAACATACATACACACACGGACATGGCTCTGAAAACGGACAGAAAAGCTTCCCAAGTCCTCAAAACATTGGCAATTGATGAAAAATCGATTTTAGAAAATCGGACTAAAAGCAATAACTTCCTTCATTTTAGGAAAATTTTCTATTCTCTTAATGAGAAGTTAAAAGTTATGAAAAAAGTACAAACAACATATTTCCTTTTTATCAAATAAAAAAGGAAATGCTTTCAACTCGATTCATTGGTCTCCATAGATTATTGTTTATAATTTTTTTGACTATTTCAGGGCGTTGTTGGAACATCTGGAGCAAAGGGTGTCTTTGGAAAAATAGGACAGAAAGGAATGAAGGGTTTCGATGGTCCACCAGGTCCCAGAGGCTCCCAAGGGCCTTGCGCATGTTCTATAGCTAACGACAATGAAAGCGATAATGAATATGGTATAAGAGTTAAATACTGTTATGTTGTAAATTATTTAGATTATTTATGACCTTCCGTTGAAGCGACTTTAAAGTAAAAAGTAATGAAAAAAACGTTTATCGTCAACTCGGTGTATTGGTGAACAATGTGATTATAAACCTTCATAGCAAAATTCCCATTTTGTTATAAATCAAACACTAAATATTAGAGTTCCAAAACTAAAAGGTCGTTCAAGTATACTGAGAATGATGGAATTTCAGTATCCGATTGTATGTATGTATGGCAAATTTTATTTCAGTAACTACTATCAATATAGTTTACAGATTTTTTGCATTTGCTGATACATTTTATTCATCTCTATGAATTTAGCGAGTTATTCATTATATAGATTTAAAAAGTACATTTTCAAGTGCTCAGAGTTTTAAAGATAATAACTTAAAACATCATTATTCTCTGTCTTAAGTCCAAAATTTTCTAACCAAAAATTCTAAAATAATGGTAAATATTTAATTTTCAAACAAAACAAAATTGTAGAAGCATGTAATCTTTCTTATTCCTAAGCAAAAATAAATAAGATTATCAATTCTGTACTCGAACTGTTTTGAAACATATCAAGTTACACTGTATAATAAAACGATTAACATATTATTATAAAGTGTAACGAGTTTGTCAATATGTTTAATTAAGTTTTAGGTTATAAATTAGATAATTAAAAAAATTGTAAGTAGAAATATTATGAATGATTGAACATTCTTATGGAAGTTTTCTATCTTTCCGCTTAAGTGAGGCTGTTGTCTTTAATAAGCAAGTAATAATTGATAACTGAATTACCACATGCGTTAAAAATCGCACATGGACGAGTTCCTTTGTTTCTTATGCGTGTTGGGCGCGCTTACTGATACCAGTACTCAAGTACCTACTTCATTAGTTGGTTATAATTAGTCCTGTGACATATGAACAACATATAGCTCGAAGTTATTTTGGAAACATCTCATAAGTATTATCACAAAACTACGATATCTTACGGTATCGTATAACATGAAGTAATATATTTTTTAAATATACTTACAAAAGTATACATTCAACCAAAAATAATTATAACACTCTTCTGTTTATAGAAGAGTGTTATAAGTTTGACGTGTACATCTGTATATCTGTCCGTGGCATCTTAGTTCTAAACGGCTGAACCAATTTCGATTTTGTGTTTTTTGTTTGAAAAATAACTCGATCGATAGGGTTCTTAATTATGATTCAAGAAAATGTAGCCATTTGAAGATTATCAGCCCTTTCATAGTTGATGAAAGAATGTGAGCATCTTCTACGGCTCTGATGGAGTCGACCTAAATAACTTGTTTGAAATAATGCTTTGTAATCACCTGAAACTTGCAAGATACCCAACTCCTTCGACAACTTCGACAGCAGAAATATTGTGTTTGAGCTCATTAGAATGATATTAATGAAAAGATTATAATTAGACAGACTAGCTTTTACTCGCGGCTCCGTCAGTGGACACAGAATGAATTCTGTCACGTTGTGTATTGACCGATCAGGTTCTCATTTATGATTTCGATCGCTGTCCCATTATCGAATTTGATCCCGATCCCTCCATGGATGCAACTTTGTATAAGGGCGTACTCTCATTTTTTTTGGGTAGGTCAAAAGTAAAAAAACTCGACAAGTAGGAGAAATTTAATGCTTTTTATTTACTAAACTCATTTCAATAAGAACCTACAAGGGTTCTTGCTAAATCTAGCTGAAATTTCGTTTTCAAATTTATTTTGTACTTCTAGAACCTTCTTTCTATGCCAAGATCAGAGGGCCAGAGTGAGTCACATGCCCCGCCTTGCCCCATTGTAGGTACGCCCCTGCCCTCGATTCCGAACGTGGTCTTGCTTTTGATTTTGAACCCGGGCTGGATATAAGTAAATTCCTAATGTTGTCTCTTAAATACATAAGACGCGTTAGTGTACGGTACACAGTACAGACTACAAAAGTGGGGGGTGACTTAAACGTATCAAGTTAAAGAATGATTACTGTTTGGTAAGATAGAGTGCTGAATACATTGTAGTATATGAATGGCGTAGTAAACTGTAAAAACTAAACAACGGTGAAATGAGGTAATAGTGTTTAAATCGTGTTAAATATTGATAGTAGCTTTAAGACAGATTTGAAAAGTATTTTAAAAATTAAATTGTTTTTAAACAATAAAGTACAATACTTACTAGAAAATAAAATAACGAAATTCTGCTTCTGGATCTATCTGGAGACTGCCATGTCCATTTTTTCTTTGTATTTATTTTAAAAAAGCTATTCATAAATGCTAGGTTGTTTTCAAATGTCATGACAATCATCCTGTCTCCATTTTTGCTTCTTCTGCCAAAACCGAACTTGCCAATTATATTATCTTCTCCAGTTCGCTGCGTTCCTATTCTGCCATTAAAATCTCCTATTACCATAACGTTCTCGTTCGTTTCTTGTAGGACTGTTGACAGTTGGTCGTAGAAGCGGTCCTTGGTCGATTCTTCATGTTGTTCAGTGGGAGCATAAATTTGAATAATTGACCATTTATGTTTATATGCTGGCAGATGTATATTTAGTACAGCAATTCTTTCTGATATACCCTTGAACTCTTCTATGTTTCTTTCTAAGTATTTTTTAACCATGAAACCAACTCCATAGCTACCTTTTGTTTCGCCTTTATAATATAAAATGTATTCATTATGGTCTTCGATGCTCTCTCCTAACCTTCTAACTTTGCTCAAACCTAGTATATCCCACTTAATGTTTGAGAGCGCCAGTTCCAATTCGGTTAGTCTCTCTTGACTTTTCAGCGTAAGGCAGTTTAGAGTGGCAATATAGAGCTTTCTTTTTTCATTTGTTTTTATACCGACGCCATTATTTTTTTCCGGCATTTCAGTTGGAAGGGCGTCGCTATCCCCCACGGGACCAGCCGGCTTGGAGGAGGTGTAGTGGTTTTTGTTTTCTGTTTGAGTTTTTTTCCTTTATATGTTCTGATCTTCCGGTTACAGATATGTTGTAATTGCTATTCTTTAATTAATTCTGACGTCGAATGAGATCTATTTTTGTACATTTGGCCACATAAGATTGGCCTTAAAAAGATTTTTTTCTATTATAGTGCCTTACAACCTGTGGATAGCGTGTCTACTAGTAATATATAAAATTAAAAAGCAGAAAAAAAACTGAAATTTAAAAACCTCTTGACGCAAACAATATATCGGAAATATAAAAATTGAATACGTATTGGATTAATTTTAATTCATTTTTCATTTAGTTTAATTAATTTTAATATAAGTAGTATATTACATACTACTTATATTAATTTTGATCCAAACGTTGTCACGTCGGAGAACCGTTAAATTGATTTAATATAATGAAAGAATACAAATAAAAATATTAGAGTATGGATTTTAAATACATGTTAAGTAACTGGGCATCGTAGGTAAATATCAAAACCTCAGTATCTAATCTAATTCTGAGTCTACTCCTAATTAAGAGCTCAGTTCCACGGCACGACGACGTTTGGATCAAAATATTACCTACTACTTATATTAAACTTAAAAGGCTAATACGTATTTATTTTCTTACATTTTAAAGATATTGCTTGGGTCAGGGATTTCTCAAACTTTTAAATTTAATTTTATATACATTAATATTAAATTTCAGATGAGGTAGGTGTAGCCGAAATGTCAACCGGTAAAGTGGCTAGAGCTTGTAAATACATAGAAAATCCTGATTCAGCTAACGGTACGTACGCAAAACGAAAAAAGTCAAAATTATAACTATTGGAACTTAAATTTTGGAAATTAAAAATATAGTGAAATTTGAAAAATATTTCAGAGGAACTTCAGCTATCAAAGGATGGAACTATGAATAATCTGTTCAATGCTTATTGCGAGGGCCGTAAAACTTGTCTAAAACCCAAAGCACAAAATTCGAATATAACATATACCGAGACGACGCCCTTCATGTTGAGTAGTTATAGGTTTGATCCACGTTATGAAGTGAGTATGAAAACTAATTTTAATATATTTACTATTACTTGCATATCCATAGTAAAAGCTAGCTGAATAGTTTTATATGTTGGTATCTTAAATAAATTGGTACATTAATCCGTTAGCGCGCCCTGGAGGACGATGATTTTGCGAAATCAGATAATATGCGAATATGTGGATTTATCACTCTCAATAACAAAACAATATGCTGAAACGTAGTGTTATAAATCAATAAGAAAACTGAAACCAATGTAGCATCTAATATGAAATATATGTGCTTTCTATTTTCTGAGTCAATTTTATAAGTAGTATCTTAAAATGTAGTGCAATTTATGTTGGAGAGAGATCAAGCTTCGTAGGGGTCACTGAAGTTTGTGTTTGTATTTAGTATGGTCTTTGTGTTGTAGCTATTGTTAATTGTAATATTATAACGTATAGGCAACCGAGCTTTGCTCAACATCTTTCGAGTTTGCCGTAAGTGAGTGGTTGAAAAATTTGTTAAAGAATTTAGTGGAATTTTAATTTCTGTGTGGGCGTTAGGCTGAAAAGTTCAGTACGTATATTAATAAGTTGCAGAAGTTGCGTGCGTCAATGCAAGACACCGCGAAGTTGATATCGAATCAGAATTTATTTATTTCATGGTTTCATTTATGTTATTGTATAATAACTACCATCCTCTAGTATTAGAGGATGGTAGTGTTAAACTAAACTTTTCCGATTATTTTGAGAGAATTTCACGACATATTACTTAATATTTAAAAATGCATAAGGAAATTCTTTTTTTATTTTATTGACTCCTAACAAATATTCTCACGCCCGTACGTAAGTACACATACTGTTTTTATTGCTATGCGTAGTTTGTAACACCAATCATAACAACATTTTTCCAGGGAAGATACCTATATAGATAAACTTGAAAAGAAATACTTTATCAAAGAACAAATGAACTTTGATACAAACAACTAAGAATTATAAGGCCCGTTTCCGAAACAGCTATATATAGTATACAGAGGCAGTCCCGGATGGACTTCCGTGCGCCCTGTCGGTCGTCTCCAGAGTAATGTCCCTCTTTCGTATTTTTATTTGTATGATAAATGTAAGTGGTGAGTGTAATAAGCAGAGCGCAATGAAAATTTCAGGAATGAATGAGAAAAAAATACTATGAATGTTAAAAAATCAATTTGTTTTTTCTCAAAATATTCTCCGTTAGCATAAATGTACTTTTTCATACGAATAAATCAGCTCTGAAAACATTTATGCTACTCCTACCTTCGTACTTTTCGACAGCCGCTTCTTGTGATTAAAATTGTTGACCACGTAATTGGTTCTTAATTTTTAGGAATAAAAAAATTCACAAGGTGTCAGGTTCGGTTCTAACTTCTATGTTTTTCTCCTTTAAAAGTTTATTTATATGTTTGGCCGTGGAGAACTGGCATTGTCGTGATGCAAGATGATACGACGTTTACAGTTATTCTACGGAGTTTGTCAATAACTTCCGACAAACAAATAGTCGTGTACCAATCACTATCCACGATACGACAATTCACCAAAGCAAAAGTAGTCATCCGCTTAAACGCACCTCGGTCGCGCGCTACTTTGATTTGTTTCAGTTCATCTCGATAGACCCATACGGTCGTTTGTTGCTTTGTTTTGCGATTGTAGCTATAAATCCATGTTTGCTACCATTGCTACGTCTCACACCAAATTTGACGTCCTCCCTTGAATCTGGTATTGGGATTGCACCAAATGACATGGTCCGTTTTTTGAGCCTTAGTCAAATTGTGTGGAATCTACAACGAGCACATCTTTTTCATATCCAAATATTTGTATAGGATTAATTGTACTTGACTCATGCCTATGCCTAAGGATGCCTGAATTTCAAGATAGTTCACGTCTGTCTGTGTCGATCATACAGTGCACACTATCGATGTTTTTGTTGTTACAGCGATGGACGGGCGAGCATCACCAAATTGGTCTCTGAGATTGACACGACCAGGCTTGAATTGTATAAGTCACTTAAAAATAGTTGTCTTTTTTTTAAGTCACGTTCGTATATGCGTTATTATAGACTTATATTACAGGTATATGGGGAATAATAATTACCAGCTCGTTGGAGAACAAGTAATGAGTATGATTAGTGTGAACGAGCATGAGTTAGATAGTGGATAGATCAGAAAGCGTTTCTAATTCTTCTTTACACGACAAGAAGACCGGGAAGAGGATAAATATAATTTAAATCGTTTTGTTAAATTTTTTAGATCGAAAAAGAAGCATTGTTATCCTTACAAAGCGTATCGACAAGCGCAGTACAGCACCTCAGAATCAAGTGCCTGAATGCGTACGTATACAGCGACGGCGACGACCACAAGTCGCGCTCAATATCTTTCGTCACGTGGAACGACGTCATGCTGAGGTCGCACTCGACAGAAGACAACCCCCACTACGTGTACACGGTCGACAAAGACGGGTGTAAGGTATACCGTGGTTTATGTGAGCAATACGGCTGTGACAGAGCAACCGATTACCAACCCCATTCGATTAGCTTTGAAAAATTTTCTGGTAATTTATTAGATATTCATCTAAAGAAGAGCGACAAAACAAACGCCTAAATTCAAATATTTTAAAATATTTGATTGTATCAATTAAGTAACTTAAAAATTAGTTTGCGCCGAGTATGTTTGTTTTGAGCTTATATACAAATTGTCGTCTGCCTTTCCCAGTTGATTTTTTTCAAAACCAAGCCATCCAAACACAATGTAATTTTGATATGAACTTTGTTTAATTAAGAGATTAGTTAAACAAAGTAAAATAGAATATTTATTTTATTATTATTATCATTAAAATAACCACATACAATATTTTCCCGTTTCTGAGTAATGAATAAAACAGCGCTGTTGTATTAAACATTAAAGGCGTTTATGAGAAAGAACATATTAAACACTAAAAGTGTTTCTGACAACAACAAAGTGTAACAACTATCACGCTTAGTAAAATAATAATATCGTTGCAGGATTCAGCGCAAGAGTGGAAAGTGACAGAATTTGCGCTAGAGTCGAAGAAAGCCGAGCGCCTGCCCATCACAGACATATACGTGAGGGACGTGCGAGGGGAAGCACAACACCTTTATATCGAACTGGGCAAATTGTGTTTCAATTGAACTCATATATAAATACAAATAAAATAACTTCGTATATACATTCACCTTCAATAGAGTTATAAAAAATAAAATATATTTTTTATGTTGCAAAATATTTTGATTTTAATTTCCTCACTACAGTAAAACGCACGAAATTTTGCTGCTGTGAAGTTAGTCACGAAAGCGCCGCAATGGCATAGAACAGCAAAGCGTGGGAGAAGAAAGAAGGGTCTGGAAGAATTAAACCTGCCCATTACACCATTCGCAGGCAATTCAGAGAGGCAAAGTTTCGTGTGTTGTACTATACGTGTGTAGTAAGTGGAGACTTGTACCCAGTACTGTAAAATTATAAATAGTGTTATAATTTTTGGTTTAAACTCCTGTTTAATTATATCACGACCTTTACAGTCGGACTAACACAGAAAAAAGCGTATTAAAACGTCAATTAAAATAAAATGACGCATTCCTGTTTCTGGTTCAATAAAAAAAAACATTAAAAATAGCGCTATTTGCGACTTCCTGTGTGTGTGGTAAAAATTTTTCATGTGAGTTTGAATGATTAGATATATGAAGAAAGAACTTTTTTTTGTTTTACTATAACACAGAAGAAAGTTACTTAAAGTTGACAGTCCCTAACATTCTACCGATATTGAGCGTTCGAACTTGCGCTTTTTTTGTGGTAATGGCATAACATAAGGTTGTAGCACACTGCATAACAAAAAATTTTGGAAAATCCAAAAGTGTATGCCTCATGTCGTTCAATTTTTACAAAAAGTACGTTGAATTAGACCGTGATCTTCAAAAGGACTTAATTTAGGATAACAATAAAGCCTTTGGAAAAAAAAAATGGACTAGATCAGTTAAGTTTTTCGGGAGCTATCGTGACCACGCAAGTATGCATACATACAGACACACGACGTCCACGGAATAATTTTGTTGAACATCTCTTTCATTAATTTTAAAAGCAAAATGTCTTTTAAAAATGTCATAAGTGTTGAAACTACTGTTTTTCCTTGATATTTATGTGTAAATATTATTATATAAATGCGTTAAAAAATTAATAGAGACACTCTTAGTTACAAAAATCACTTAATTTTTTGTAAGGCGAGAGTAGAGCACTACCTTAATACTCCGCTTATGAGGCGTGCAAAATAAATACGATTTTTTTTGGTATAAGCGAGATTCGGAGTATAAAAACTTGCTTACTTGCGACAATTAAATTTTCAAATCCATTTAGAATCGTGTCGAAAATTCACAGTTTTCAATTGTGAGTAGGAATAGTTTAATTACCGGCCTACATAAAGGCACGAATATGGTTTGCAATACAATCCTACCATTCAAATATGGATTATTTTTTTCGTGTTTATAAGGAGTGATAAAATAACAATCTTAACGCTTTGTTAAATTACAAAAAAATCGAGAAACATAATCAGCCGTTATGCTCAGTGCATGTGGATAACGAAAAAGCCTTTTCTTCAACAGAAATTTAGGCGGTGCTCTCTTCAACGTTATCCGCTTCAACGATGCCACTTTGATTATAGGTTTTCACTTACAGATCAACACTGAAGATAAGTGGCGAAAAATTTTCTACAAGAGTTGGAACCTCCATAGTTATGCTCCAGAAGAGAAGCATATTTATATCGGCGGAAATATTAACGTAGTATAATGTGATTAAAAACATGGCATGTATCAGTTTTGGATTCCTTTTGATCCTGCATGCCCTTAGAGGACACATATAGACATCTTTAGATAATATGTCTCTATGTATCCTCAGTATCCAGAGTATGTATATGGAACTCAGAAATTTATACAATACTACAAAAAATATACTAGAGCTTAATAAATTCTTACAATAACTTTTCTAATATCTCCCTATTGACCTTTATACAAATTTTCATACATCTTAACCAGTTTTCATAACACATGTTCCAATTCGCATCAGACCCCTCTTCAACCTATTTAACCTGGTAACATACCATTCAGCGTTCATGCTCTTTTAATCTCGTAAAGGCACCAACAGATGGTGGCACCAAAGGCACCCACAATCCATCAATGACAGAACCAGATATCAAAATTTTGCTTGTAATTTCCGCTCGCTTCACTTTGTTAGACGGTAGTTCATTTTGAACGAGTCACATGTCGAATGATGCTTCATTTTTAAATCATACCGATAGATCCACAATTCATTACCAGTAACGATATCCTAAACGCACTAGACAGATATGCTTTAAATTTTACTATCATGTCATTAGATTCTGCGGTACCTAGTGTTAAATTGTCTTTCTTATACGAGTATATTCGTTTATACAAGTCTCTTCGTTTGTAATTCTCATGTTCTTTTGAATCAAACGTTGCACTGCCAGTTGATTTTCTTCTGTAAAAATCGTCAAAGAACAGTTGTCACTTCTATTGTCCGTTAAAAGTTACTCGACCCTGTTTGAAATCGTCGTGTCAGTGACAAACAGTCGCTTTAGAAGAGCTTTTTGTCTTTGAACATCATCGAAGTTCTTCAAATGATTCCTCTGATCTTAGACAACATTTAAAAGTATATAAAATCATAGCGCAAAAATATTTTTGTTGTAAATCCATTTTTCATTGACACAATATTTTAGTTTTATGCTCAAATGAATGCAGAAGAAAATTTGAATTTTGAGTTTACATATTATTTCTACATAATTGAATCTTATAACTTAGTAAAAATTACCCATTATCTTCATTAAAGTGTGTTTTCCGCAAAATATTTTCCGTGGTCTCATAAAAGGAAATTTTAATTTTCATACTTTCCAATTTTTGTACAAAAAATCACATTTATAAATATCTAGTGGCAATAATCATACCCCAATCGGTCAATTTTAACTGACATTTAACTCAGCTTGGCACACATGATATTGGTTTTACTTATCTTTTTCCTCACCACACGCTCTAAAAATAAAGGTTCAATGCCGAGTTTAATCTTAATGTTGAAGCTCGGAGTTCGATATTAAGAAATTTATTCCTGTTACTAGATTCTGCCTGCGGCTCCGCACTCATAGACACAATGAATTCCTTCACCTTATACATTGACCGATTGCAATAATTATCATGATCGTGATCGCTGTTCCGTTCTCGATTCCGATCCCGGTCCTGTTCTCGATCTCAATTTGTGTTATCTTCGATTCTGACTCCAGTTTCGATTTAAATAGGTTCCAATTCTGATCCTGTTTTCGATCCCTGCCTCGCTGCCATTCTGATCTCTTCTTATTCTGATTCCGGTCATGATCTTGAAACTAATTTTGGTCCCACTGTCGATTAGATTCTTGGTCCCGTTCTTTACTTTGAACCCTCCCCAACCTCGGCTCTTGATTTTGCTCTTTGTCCTCTTTGTAATTTCGATTCCGTTGTCGGTTATAGCTTTAATTTGGACGAAACTGGTACAAATTTTAGTATCAAAGTAAATTTTTTAGTATATTACCTGTAGATAGAGTTGCTTTCTATGAGTGAAAGAATATTTAGAATCTGTAATAACACGAATATGTAAATGAAGCTAAAAATTATAATAGTTTATTTAACTCAAGGAGTTTCATATTAAAGAAGCCATTACTTTTACTATCGAGTAACAATACGTACACAACGACAGATACGAATGCTTGTTTCCTTTTTCAGAAATCTTCCCTTTCGCAAGTACAACATATCACCAGTAATTGTATGAATGGTTTAAGCACACAAAAAATCAACAAAATACCCATTAAATTTTATAGAATACATTACCTCGCTCCCCCAATCTAATTGTGAAAGATGCATCTTTTCACTACTTTTCATAGTCTTACCTCGCACCATAAAAAGTTTTATACTAAATTCAACTTCCCTGAATTTCCATAGAAAGCAAACTGCGCACAAATTTCAACCGATTAGAGACTTTTTTCGTTACTGCCTAAATTGGTCAAGCGTTCTTGAGGATAATGTGCTAAAAGTATATTTCACGGATTTAAAAGAAACCCCTTTTAAATAGACGGTTCCTGTAGGATATAATTGTTATGCTATACAATAGGAATCATAATTTTTTTCCGGGATGAAAAGTAGCCTATAGCATTCTTTGGCTCCTAAATTTCTACTATGCAAAAATCAGGTTGTTAATTTGCTATGCGGAAAACGAAAACCAATATAAATTTCCGGAATAACAAGTAGCATATATGCTATTTCATACTGCAATCTATCTTTGTGGCAAATATCATCCAGATCCATTTTGCCGTTATGGCGTAATTGAGCAACAAACAAGCATCTAAACATTTTCATTTATAATATTAGTATAGACTGTAAATACAAATATTGTTGATGCAGTATCGTTTACTGCTTTTTTTAAAAGTATTTTAACTTTATAACTCGACAATTGTATTTATATTCATACACTACTAAACACAGTTCCATCCCTAAATTAAATTCCTGTTATATCGACATGACATGATCTTAAAAATACTTCTCAGAAATACCTAAGACCTCTGAAAATAAATAAAAGAAATATCTAGGAATCTTTTTCTTATGGCTTTCTGTCTGTCTTCTATCAACACGTCATAAATATTTTCCCCTAGCAACTAACAGCTACCTGCAAATTCCCGCGCAGGCGTATTATACCCGTTTTCGTTTTTGTTCTACATCCATTGAATATTTGTACTTCCTATATTAATGTGGATGGGTTGGTTCAATTGATTTAAGTATATTATTCAGAAACACTGTTTAACATTTTAGTCAAAACATTTACTGGAGTGTCTCATTTTTAATTTAGTAATTAATTGCAAGCGGATGATATGTCATTTAAATTTTCTTCTATATATGACAGATTACATGTAAATGTTTCTATTTTTTTTATTTATTTATACTGTTTATATAAATGTCATAATAAATAACAAATCATCAAAATACTTGAACACGTACTGTGACAAAAGTCGTTCAGCATATAAAAATACCATATTAAACTATTTGCGACAAAAGTAGCTTAATTTAAAAATCTATTTAATATTCAAAGATCCAGGCGCATGCGGCGCGCAGGAGGATACACGATGACGAAGCTATTTGTTGCGCGAGCGCAAAAGCAAGCGCTCCATCGTACAAATTAGTCCATAGCAAGAGCGATGTAATGAAATAGTGATATTTATTCATAATTTTATTAATTACGACAAATAAATAATGCAATTTATTTTATATAACAAAAGTGAGGTGTAATTTCTATGGAATATATTTTGTGAGGAAAAATGAAGATGTACTTCAAACCTGTTGTAATATTTACGATACTATTTGTAGATTTTAATTTTGCGGATAAAGTTGATCGATCTGTTGAGGTAAAGAAGTGGCATCGATTGCTAGTTAGAATCGAATGAAATAATGCTATGAAGTATATGAAGATTAATTAATTTACTTTTTGAAACAGGGCAAGTGGTGCAAAAAAAAACAAAAGGTAATAACGTCCTCCCATGAAACTGACACATTACTTATTTTCGATATCGATATTTTAATAAAATAGAATTGAAGTAATGAGACTTATGGACAGAAATAAAAATCAGACTAAACCTATTTTTTTCAGAGTTTATTTCCTTTTTTCAGGTAACTCCTTCTGCGACCCAAAAGTGAGTAACTAAAGACTTTTCTATGTGATTAAATATATGTATACATTATATTATATTATACGGTCACTGTTTTCTTAAATATAAAACAAATTTATAAATGTAAGTTAACTAGCCGTACCCCTGCGAAAAATTCGCACAAAATATGTACAATAATATCACTTTACAAAATCACAGTAATTACTAATGTTATTTATTATTTTTACAAAACTTTTTTTTAAACAATATTTAAAGTATATATAAAGTCATCTGTTATGAGTTCTTTTTTAATTTTTGTAATTGAAATAGTTAAATTTTTAAAATCTTGACCCCTGGAAAGAGCAACATTTCATTGTCCGTGAGTGAATACTGATGGCGGTAGAAAAATGCGAGTTTAATAGGTGATTAATCGCTTCGCTGCTTAAATGGAATAGTATCGGAAGGGATTAATACAATTCTTCGAATAATTACGGTTTTATTTGAACCGATCACCTTTACAGCAAAACTATATTCATTTAATTGCTGAACAATCATTCTAATACCATTCACTGCACCTTCTCTAGCATTAAAATTTCTGATTAACTTAATTGCTGCAAAATAAATTTATAAGAAATGTAACAAAAAGATAAATGGCACTTACAAGTTCTACTGGATAAAATTGTTCAACACTAATTTGGTCTTCGTATTTAATTGAAACGTAACTGTAATAAATTTGATAATGACCATTTGTTAATGTGTCCACGATTTGATTATTAAATATGATGTTATCTTCATTTTAGGACACATAACAGCAATATTGACAAATTCCTGTATACCTGTATCGTTTATAGGTTTAGTGCAAATTTTTTTTCAATTAATTCATCTCTTGAACAGTAACGATCCTCATTGATTGTTATTGCATTGGGTGAAATTTCTTCGTGAACTGGTAAATATGAAGTAAAACTTTTGGTTCCATTACATTAAGAAACTCGGTGACGGACCAAAAATCCGTCAGACGACAGCATTTTTTTAATTATGTAATATCACCAGATGACAGCGAGTTGCTTAGTGTGTATTATTGTTATAATTAATTATTCTACAAAAACAAAAGTAATCACTTTTTTATTATTGTTGTATATACACAAAGACATTATGTATAAAATGATATGAAATTTATACAAAATAATCGTGTGTTTTTTTACAAAAAAGGCATGCAAACAACTTTAACTTAAAGTATTAATATCTTTAATGTACACGATGACAATAATCGCTCTTGTAAAGCTGTTAGTAGCTTTTGGAATCTGTGCCAGCTATAGACGTGTATGCTAGACATAGTATTAGTTCAGTTTTCATTATTTAACGAAATAATTATTCAGTATTTCACGTTTTGTGTTATAGATTTAGTTTATTTTTTATTTATTTAGTTTATAGATTTAGATATATAGATTTTGAGGCTGAGTTAATTTTTATTTATTGACTTTAATGCTCATTATTCATTAGACTATTTTTACAACTAATAGGATTTTGAACGCGGGTTTTATTGTTTTGAAGACATATTAACATTTTTATTAATAGGGTAATTAATTTACATAGCTTTTTTTCATAGCCTAAGACTAATATATATAATGGCCAGGTAAGGTCAATTTCCGATTTAGTCGGTTATCGTAATATTTTCAAGAGAATTAAACTTCTACATTTTCCCCGAAATCACGTAAACTTCCTCCACAAACTGACCGAAATACACTCTCTCCACCGGAAAGTAAACAAACTTAATAAAGTAGCTTTAATATAAGCTGCTTAAATATATAATTAAGAAATTGTTCAAATTCAACAGAAAAAAAAACTGGTGGTTATGCACCAATCTCTATAAAATAAAGCGATGCCTATAAATAATATTTAATACGATCGTCACGTTTGTATACTATTTTATGTTTTTCACGATTTTTTTTTTCTACAAAAAAACTGTTAACAACATATATCGCTGGCAAAATCTTACTATTTCTTTTTCTGTATCCCTGAACAACGGCAAGTCATACATTGCAGAAACACCTCACACTAAAAAAAAAGCACGTTGTATCAACAAAACCACTTTTGACGATTGACGTTTTACGATTTATTGTTAATATCACGAAACGATATAATTTGAAATTGCTATATCGTATGTTGTATTGAATGTAGAAATTTAGTTGTGTTTGAATATAGGTAGTCGATTCAAATGAATTGTTTGTAAAAAGGCCTATTTCCAACAGCAAAAGCAATAAAATGTTTTAAGTACTACAGACTAGTAACTTCAATCAATTTAACATTTATGTTTTGTAAAATACATATGATAAACATAAGAAATAGTATTTAAAAACAATAACTAATAAGAAACGTAACATTTACTAAAAGAAATGACAAAAACTAAACTTTTATTACGTTGATTTTACCAATATTTTTAAATTAAAAGTGATCATAAATTACTCTAAAATAAATAAAAAACGCTTTTGCTTTAAATTAAGGTATTTTGTAAAACATGCATACCTACATAATGTCAAAAATCTTTGTGAAATAAATAAGATTATATTGTAAATTCAATATACAAAAAAAGTGAACACAAAATACGCAGAATCAAAAATTATTTTTTGTATAATATTTCAATGGAATTATAAATCGGTTGTTATTCTAACTTGAAAATTACTTTATCAAATGTACGGGCAGAAAATATTAAAAGAGTCATAAATAAGCTTTAATAAAAATGACGACGGTATGTTACCATATTAACAAAAAAATCATAGTAACAATGAACTTTGATTAAAATTGCTTTACTATGTTTTATAAATTCAAATATTATTCTTAGCTAAAAGTAGCATTATGTAAGCCTTATGTTAACAATGACATTCTATAAAATACAAACTCATTTTTTTATGAGAATACCAATAAAATGTTTTAGTGTTAATATAAAGAAACAATTACATTTATTTCTACAGACAACTATTTTGTTATTAAGAATATTTTATATTAATAATATTATTTGGCACCACTGCCACTGTGCTTACGCTAATAAAAAAGTTTCATTAACGCTGTAGGTATGCCGACTGTAGATTAATATGATGGTGCCGATGATCGGACTTGGGCAATTCCAAGAGACACTCTACACTATTGATTCTCGGCTGAGATGAAAGTGTAGTGTTTGTTTTCTTATGCTTAAAATCTGAAACTTCCTGCATTGCGGAACCAGTATATTAAGCTGACTTTTGCATCTCAACAGTTTTAATATTTAGCAAACTACATTAATGCAGTTCTGTTAGTAGTACGAAAATCGTTTAATAACATATATTAAGAACTCTTAGTGCTTAAAAACATATAGTTAAAAATAAAGAGCTTTTTGGTAAATATTACTGTACTAGTTAAGTAAAAATCACTCTTCTTTTATATATTTTGTAAATAATAATTATTACAACTTTGTTTAAAGTTTTACGTTCAATTTACTCAATATGAACAGTTAAATTCGCAACTTTGATTAAACATACATTAATAAAATTGCTACTTCAAAATATTTATTTAATAAAAAGAACGCCGCACTTATGTAGGCCCTATATTAACCCTTAGAAAATACCTTATTTGGTTAATTTAACCATAGTTTTTTTTTTCAGTGCAGGGTCATATATATATATATATATATATTACGGTGATTCATTTTGAACGATGATTTTTTTCACTCCTGCAGCAAAATATCATTCTATACGCTGAAAAAAAATCTTGATTTTAATTCTGAGTACTTTATTTTCAATTTTAAAGATTTCCCATTTGAAATACACGTAAATTTAGAATTTAGGCGTTTCATGGTATCATCCGCCCATAGTCGGAATTTTCTCAGAGTTGAATGCTCTACAAAAGTGCCTATCGCGACGTGATCTTAACTCTCACTGCCGAAGTAGTACGGCTCACTAAACTTTATTTTTTTATAGAATTCATGTTTTTTATGTCATTATCTCATAAACAATAACATCTACAGAAAAAATGCAAATAATAAACTTGTAAGAAATTTAATTTTCTACAAAAAAAGTCCTTTGCGTCGACGCAATACAATTGATAGTCTCAAGGATATTCAGCATTTTTGAGAGTAATTTACCAAGTATTTAGAAAATAGCTTGTAAATCACACAATCAATTTTTTTTTCTAAAAGTTCTTTCTTAATCACATCACTTCATATAACTATTTTAGATAGAATGCATTGATAATTTACTCTACAAATTAAAGTTCAAAATGTAAGAACAAGAAATTTCATAAAATTGTGGTTCTTTCCAGTTCGCCTACAATAAATTGTGTTTTTATGATATAACCATTCGGCTTACTATTTTAGATATAGTAAGCCGAACGCTGCTCTACGACATGTAGAATGTCGTACAGAGCAGCGTTGGCTAAGTCAGTCAGATCAATTTATCATTGATAATGACAAAGAAAATACTATTAGGAGTACTTGATTGGGAAGTACTACCCTACCCGCCATATTCACCAGACATTGCGCCGTCTATCATCTGTTCTGGTCAATGGCACATGCTCTGTAAGAGCAGCGGTTCAAATCATATCAAACTACGAAAATTGGGTTGATTCGTGGATAGCCTCAAAAGATAAGGAGTTCTTCAGACTTGGAATCCGAATGCTGCCTGAAAAAGGGAAAAAAAGTAGTTGCTAGTGATGGACAATGATTCGATTAAAATTAAATCACCGTGCTTTCACAATAAATATTATTTTATTGACAAAAAGCGGCGGAAATTTATTTGTACTCCTAATAAAATTATTTTATATCGAAGACTGTACTATATTTTATGAAACAAAATCGATGTGATATAAATACCGCATAAGACTCTTTTTCCTTTACCACAACACGAAACGCGAACGAACATTTACCGTCCTGGGCTGTCCACGATCAGCACTCAATAATGTATTTAACGAATAAATTGAAACTTGTGAGTCATGTATTAAACTAATTTTGTGCTACATTAATGAGTGTAAGGCAATATATAAATAAATAATTGAACAAGATAAAGGGAAGTAATTTAATATTAATTATATGCATCGATAATCTATTGTGTAAAATTAGTTTATCAAATTAGAAGTATATTGCTTACAATCATTATGACTCCAAAATGTTGGTAATTTAAAAAGTTTTAAATTATATTTAAAAGTAATATTAAAAAACATAAATATGTTACTATTACACTCTTTAGCATGCAGTAAAATTGTTACTAACAAATCTAAGACTTAAATTTTCCATAAAACTGTTTGCTTTAATTTCTTTTTCGCTAAAGAATAGCTGTTAAAATGGGCACGATGAATAAGTGTGCCCATCGAGAAAAAAATTAAGTTTAACTTATAGTGCCACAAAATTTACTGGTACTCTTAAATTCAATGTCTAATTAATGTCGACGTCTAATTTTAGAAGTCAAAGGCGTTTCCAGATGTGCCAAGCTTACAGGGGCCTCCTGGTGCAAAGGGGGAACCGGTAAGTAAACGAATATTTAGGTAACTATATAATCTTATATTCTAATTATTTCAAAATTTGTCATCTCAGGGTATCAAAGGAAGTCCAGGCGCACAAGGCTATCCAGGCATTTCTGGTCCCAAAGGAGAACCGGTAATTGTATAAGTATTTCTATGTATATATAAAAATCTGCAGTAATTCTGCACTTTTATCCTTCTTTAGTGTTCCACAGTCCAACGAAGACTTTTTATGGTTTCCCCATATCTGTCCGTTTGTTTGAATGTTAAAGTCACTTCATTTAAATGTTAATAAGATGACAGGTTAAAGTTTTTCATTTCATCGACATCTGAACGCAATGAATAATTAAGTAACATATCAATCAAAAATAAAATAGAATCACCATATAATATCCACTCTAGTAACTGCTGAGTACATCCCCGATCGAAGTTGTTAAAGAATATGGTTACTTGGGCCAAACTATTTATTTGAATAAATGCAAACTCAAGAAAAAGGTCACACGAAGGATTCAGCTCGAAATGATAGAAATGGTAGCGGTTAACAAATGATGCAAGGTCTAAATAGTCCCTCATACTCAGTTACCTCAATGTCTAAAAATGACAATCTTTGAACAATGAGCATTACTAGTGACGGTACACGGATTTCAGATGTACTTTCTTACTGTTAATAATGTAGACGAATTCATTTAACGTATATTGGAAACAGTAATATTTGTGCTCTTTCTGTGACACAAAATGCGAATCGAGGAAAACCGCAAAACAAATGCGATATAGCTAAACACGAGAAACCGATATAACCCAGAATATAATATTTTTACCTCAATCAAATGTTTTCAACTCTAATACTTGAACCACTGTTTTGAAAAATTTTAAATATCTAGGATACTGGCATGTAATAAATATAAATTACTACAAAACTCACACCACTTCCGAGTACTACAAAACAATCTAAATTTTTTCCCTTTTAGATTGAAGGTGAACTCAAAGAGTTTTTAATTTTTAATCTTACTTACATTTGAACCTAAAACTGGAAGTTATACAAAAACTGTACAATGACGTATAAAAGCGTAAGAATGACCTATTGTTTGCGTATTTACATTACAAAATGGTAACAATATACGTATTCCGTTTTCTCCACACAACGGGATTTCGATCACAACTGAGAGCAAGACTCGACTCGAGATTATGGGTGACATCATAATTGGTTGAAACAATTTATCCTTTGTCCACGCAAGCGGTGATGTGGGGGAAGGCCGGTTATCATATATTTTATAATGATAAAAATATCGTTCAAATGAATTAATATAATTAGTGTTCACCGTTTTAATATAAACTGGTACAATTCGTTTGTTCTCCCTTTTTTCCAATTTAAATAAAATTTTTTTAAGCCCACAACGCTCTATGGGGTTTCAAAAATACAACCTATTCATGCATCACTTTTTGAAGTACCTGAATTACCTGTAGGTGTACTAATATGTACTGACACTCGGGGAAAGAAGCATTTGGTGATTTCACCTGTGCCTCCCTCGGCGTATCGTTTCTGCCACTCTTCCAGGCTCGCCGCCCTAATCACCCTTTTCGCGTACGACAGCGGAAACCTGTCATAGACCGCTGCCGTCTTCTTGGTGAGGGCGGCGCGCCTGGCGAGCTCGTCCGCACGCTCGTTTCCCGCGATTCCGGCATGCGCTCTGACCCAAAATAAGCGCACAGCCCTGCCTTCCGCAACGATCTCGGAGATGTCGCGCCTAGCTTCATGGGCAGAGGGTGATAGGTCTTCGGCCGGCCAATACCCAGGGAGGACCTGGAGTCACTGAAAATGTTGACCAGCCCGTCTTTACCATTCTTCACCCTCCGTATCGCCCTTTGCAGCGTGACCATCTCCGCCTGAAAGACCGTGCAGAAGGGATCGAGTCGTAGCGTCGAGTACCACGTCTCCTACCGTCCCGCCACTCCGTCAGGGCCGCCCGACTTTGCCTTCGATACGGCTACCGTCGGTAAAATGCGCGGCCCGACGACGGCGAGACGGTCCACCGTCTGGGGTCGAGGTCCCGACGCCTCGTACCCGATCTCGGGCACGTGCACGGGTGAGGCAAATCGCCGAAATACACGGGTCTCTCGAGCTCCCGGTCGACAAAAGTGTCCCCTAAATCTTTTCCGCGCTTAACCTCGTATAACCAGGCCACTTCCCTCACTCTAATGTCTATAGGAGCAGCCTCGCGAGGATGAGCGCGGAATGCAGGGACACTGTACGGTGAGCCCGGCATGCCTTCAGAGCGACGCTGCGCTGGACAGCGTCGAGCATCTTTCGCACGCCGAGCTTCCTCGTCGCCGGTGCCCAAGCGCACGAAGCGTACAGAACGATAGGCTCTATCACGGTAATGTATATGGTCCTCACGATCTCGGACTCAGACCCCACGTCGCCTTGGCTGCTCGGGCTAAGCCCTTGTAAATATTAGTAGCCTTTTACAAGCCTTGGCGACATGAGGAATGAACGTCAGCTTTTGTCTATGGTCAGACCGAGGAGGCGTATTTCGCCAACCGAGCTAATCCGCTCGCCATTCATGTGCACCACTGGGTCGTCATATTTCAGCTTTTGGTCAGCACCATCGAGTTTGTTTTCGATGGCGCGAACCTCAGCTTATTTCTGACTCCCAGCAGTGCACGCGAGCTAGAGCGCGGTTGGCCTCCTCCTCGATCGACGAACCGACTGTCCGGAGAACATGAGGACCACATCATCCGCGAACGCCTGCACGTATGCGCCGAGTTCCCCGAGTTCTCGGGTAGGGAATCCAGGATCAGGTTCCAAAAGGTTGGACCGGCTATAGAACCTTGTATACAACCCTTTGAAGTCCCTTTCCTGCACTCCCCTCCAGCGTACTTGACGGCTACCTCCCGGTCCCGAAGGTAGCCTCGGACCAGGTCATGGAGGTTCACCGGGCAGCCAAGGGCGCGCAGCTGGGTCTCCAACGCCGGCCACCACGCGTTGTCGAAGGCGCCCTCTATGTCCAATGACACCATTAATATGATCTTTTTGAGATTTAACTCTTGATAGATATGTGTCATCAGATCATAAACCGAGTGGAACAAGCGTACCGGGTCCTCCGAAAAACAGAAATGACGTCCCACTTGGCGCAAACCCTTACGGGACATGGCGGGTTCTCACAGTACCTACATAGGTTCAAACTGAAGGACTCGCCATACTGCGCCTGTGATCCCACTAAAATCAGGACGTGCTGCACGCTCGAGGAATGTCCAATGTTTCTGCGGGAGCGTGTGGCGCTGGAAACGGAGATTGGCGTCATTGTCGGGAGGAGGGAGTTTCCAACGATAGTTGAAGACGATCATAAAAGAGCAAAATTTTAATTACTGCTGCAAAGTTGTAGAAGGATGCTCTAAATTAAATAGAAGTTAAAAGGGAAGGAAATGTAGGAATGGAGGAACTGGAAAGTAAAGATTAAATAAATTAGAATGGATGGATTGTTATGTAAAGGGTAAATAAAAAATAAATGGAATAATAAAAATAAATAAATGAAAATAAATGAGAGAGAAAAAAAAAAATAAAGAAAAATAAAGATAAAAAGAAATAAAAAAAAAAATAAAAATAAAAAAATAAATAAATAAAATAATAATAAATAAAATGAAATAATAAATAAGCACGATGAATGCATCTATAATGGTATACAAGGCCGTGGTCGCCATGCCACGGGGGCAGATTTAAAAGCAAAAAAAAAATGTACTGACAGTGTAATGGCCCAGTATAATTAGCTAAACCATTATTCGACTCTTAATAATATTGGAAATTAAAGTATACTGTATTGGTGGAGGTTTTAAGATTAAATTCAATATGAGAATAACGTGTTTATGCTTACTGACATTTTTGTTTTTAATTTAATATTTAAATAAAATCAGAATTTTAGTATATAATAGAAATAAAATCAGTGTTTTCTCTTTCAAGAGTCCTTATAAATGTGTAAATATGTGCGTTTTAACAGTTTAGTAATCATTTATTGTTTTACTAGGGCCATAGGGGTGAAGATGGCAGAAATGGAATGATTGGTCCAATGGGGCAAAAGGTAAGTTTATTACAATATCTGCGTAATGTAAAATTTCAATTCTATTAATTATTGATTTACGTGATACAAAAACTTCAGTATTAAATGTACAAAAAGCAATTACTTTCAAATCTTTACATACTATAAAATGAAGTCGCTTCCACTGTCTGTTCGCTTAGGTCTTTTAAACTACTAAACAGATTTTAATGCAGTTTTCAGCAATAGATAGAGTGATTCAGAGGAAGGTGTATAAGTATAATACATTTATATTATAGTACCGAAAAATTCAATGATTTGTAATGTGATGTAACAAAGATATTTTTGTGCGCTTAAATTCCAAACGCTGGTTAAACCTTACTAGATAGATCAAACTAATGTTCTACGGAATTGTATATTTTGAAAAGATCGATAAAAAAGTCCACGATGGTATGTATTTATCTCCTAAGGACAATTCACAGCAACCATTTTTATCTTTTACATACCTATTATAAAAAAAATGTGATTTATTTCCCAAGCTATTTTAAACAATACAGCATTATATACCTTATCCAATTAAATACATTGCATATGTTGTACATCTTATTTAAATCAAAATTTCCCTAGAATTTAATGAAAATGGATATTTTAATGAAATAGCGTGTCGAAAGCCGCGCCTCGCTCTATAGCATTATATAATTCGTAGCGATCGCACGCGTCTATCGATGTTCTCTAGCCAGTAAATTAAAAATAAAATGTGTTTTACAGCTCGATGCTATAAATCGTACTTATCAGTGCAACTTTTAGTACGTTGTTGAATAAATAAGATTAAAACCCCTTTCTTTTCGAATTATAGATATTAGAGAATGGAATAGAAGGGGGTCTTTGTCCAGAAGTGGGACACTTGAAATGGCTATAAAAAAAAGATTTAGTATTTGTGTAGGTAGTAAGCTGAATTTACCTATTAATCTATTTAAATTAATTTATCTATTTAGCTACTTAGGTAAGTAGATTTCACAGAAAATAATATTTTTTTAATTATCATAATTCTAAGGTTTTCAATAATAAGGTTATCATAGTTCGAAAAAGAACTGAGTTTTTTGTTATTAATGATCGTTTATTTTTCCTGTACAGAAAGCGATAGGTATTTCAGTCATGTCTGGAAGACGCTGTACTTCAAATATAGGTCATGGCATAAGGAGTGCAAAAATAATGCGTTTAAGAAGAGATAGAGAATCGTTAGAAAAGCGTGAGGCTCACCTTAGCCAGGGTTGAGATGGACATAGAGTTCAGAGAACCAGAGAATCGCCCACACAGACTAATTTATGGAAAAAGTAAATTCTGTTATAAATTACGATTTTTGATTCCATACCAAGATGATCCTATACTATCAATAGGTGCTATGACAGTAGTGTGTGACAATGTTCACATTGAAATTCAGGAACAAATCGAAAGGTATACAAGGAGAAGTAAAATTAGATGAAATTCTTCCTCAACCCGAACCACTACACTCTCTCCTTACGGGTGATCATCAAAAAATTGAAAAAATTCATGCGCATTATACTTCGTTATAATCACGCATTTTAGATTATCTCTTTCAAAAGTACACAAGTTATAGGGTTTTATGCCTACATTTAAAATTCAAGCTCCCATATCACTTAGCTGGGAGCTTACTACCACTTCAGGTCGAAGATTACAAATTTCTGCAAATCTATTTTATCTCAAATCCAGAAACACAAGCATCAACCCCGTGCACAGCTGATTGATAGTGAGATCTTTAAAAAATATGAGACATTCTCATAACCGCTACATACAGTTTTTCAAAGCTGCAATTGAGAGTGTTCCACTAGACACTCCCGACTTTAATGTCGTAATTCATGCAAATAAAGTTCCCATTCGAGAACACAGAGGACGGAATAATACGCCATCCATGAGTGTCGAAAAGATGGTGATAACTGAACAGCAATTTAATAAAAGCAATATTGTGTTGCGTAATCGTGACGACAATTTGCAAAAAAAATCAGAATTACAAAGATTTTATGACTGCTTACAATATCCTTTAATATTATGTCGTGGAGAAGACGGATATGCCATTAATGTTTTTCAAGTTAAACCTATTAGTGGAACACCTTTAAGTAAAACAGTGTCATGCATGAACTACTTTTCCTACTTTATAATGACAAAAGGTAACAATTTCAACCGTTTACTTAGATATGAAATGTTAACAAACCAATATTTGATAGATCAATATGCGAAAAGTGAATCTAAGCGATTACCTTACATGCGTAATAATCAAATTAAATTGAGAGCAGAAAATTACATTTATCTTCAACATGCTTTGCATGCAAATAAAAACAGCAACGACTTAGGACAATTAGTCATACTATCTTCAAAGTTCATTAATGAATCTTGATACTTACATGAAAAACCGCAGGACGCAATGACTTATGTCAGACATCATGGTAAAGCTGATCAATTTAAAAGTACAACATGTAACCCAAACTGGACAGAAATTAAAGAAAATATTAACACTAAATTACCTCCTAAATAAGTGTTTCGAAAGACTCTATTCTCTATATCGTATGTGTCTAGATACGATATAGCGAATAGAGTCTTTCATTTAAAAGTACGGAAACTCCTGCACCTCATAAACGAGTCTCACAAATTTGGTCCGCCGCGCTGTCACTTGTATACTACAGAATGGCAGTAACTTGGTTTGCTACATATGCACCTGCTGGTGTGATTAGTGAACAAAATTAGACCAGATCAAATTGACAGCGTTATTTCAGCAAAATTACCGGTTAAAGAAGAAGATCTTGTCCTATATGAAATCGTAAAATACTACAAGGTCTACAGACCTTGCAGGGCTTTAAACCCTAATTCTCCACGTATGCGACATACCCAATGTAACAAAAAATTTCCGAAGTCATTCTAAAGTAAAACATCTATTAGCAGTGATGAATATCCTAAGTATCGATGATGATCCCCAGAGCAGGGTGGACAAACTGCTACCGTCCGAAATCATAATATTGACAACCGATGGATCGTTCTCTATAATTCGCTTCTTTTAAAAATTTTCGACGCTCACATCAACGTGGAGTTGAACAGTTTAATAAAATCAATCCAATATATTACTAAATATATAACGAAAGGTAGCGATCAGGCCACTTTCAGCATGCAATCTCTAAATGCAGTAAAAAAATATCAATCTTGATGTTACATCTGTAGCTCTGAAGCAGTATGAAGAATTTTGTCATTCAGTGTGCATGACCGGTGACATGTGTGCCCACGATTATTAATCTTGCAGTTAATTTAGAAAATGGGCAAAGGGCATATTACACTGAGAACAATATTCAAGAAGTTTTTAATAATCCACGGGATACAATATTAACAGCATTCTTCAAGTTATGTGCTCAAGACGATTTCGCGAAAACACTGACATATGACAAAGTTCCAAGTTACTAAATATGGGATCCGACTTCAAAAACTTTTCAACGACAAAAGTAAAGCACTATATTTGATGGTTTCCCCGGATTCAAAAAACGGATGCTCTTGGGAAGGTCTATGCGATTCATTCTACAACAGTGATTGCTTTTATTTGAGAATGTTACTGCATGCTATAAAAGTTCCAACATCTTTTGAACACCTGAGAACTGAAGAAGGTATTATTTGCAATACTTATCAAGCAGCATGCAAAGCTAGGCGTCTATTGGAAAGTGATTCTCACTGGGAAAACACATAATCAGAAGCTACTATGTGTAGTTCACATAGATCATTTTTTCCATTATTCTAGTGTCTTGTCCAGTGACCGCCACTGTTAGTCTATGGAATAAATTTCAAGAAAATATGGAAAATGATGCATTCTGATTTGGCGACGACAAGGATTGTTAAACAGCGATGAAGCGTTATTTGAATTAAATAAAGTAGTGCAATTACTTTTGGATATATCTCTCAAGGATTTTGGACTGCCGATGACAACTAATAAAACTAACTCAGATTTAACCAGGGCCGAATACACAAAAGAAATATCATACAATCAATCAAGACTGTTACTGTTATTGTAAGTTGTAACTCAAGGTGAACCCCGCTTGAACATCGACCAAAAAAAGTATTCATTGCGTTACTATCATTTATTGAAAATAATGAGGGGAAATTATTTTTCCTTGATCCTCCAGGAGGCACATGGCACACATTTTTAATCAATTTGCTTTTAGTGAAAGTTAGATCTACTGGTAAAATAGCATTAGCCGTCGTATCATCCGGCATTGCAGCTACACTTTTAGAAGGAATCCGAACTGCACACGCGACATTTAAACTTCCGCTAAAGATTGCTATTGATGATACTATTGATAACACTGTATGTAGCATTTCTAAACAAAGAATTATAAGAAAATCGGCGCGTGATTGCTCACTAATGGTTTGGGACGAAGCCACCATGTCGAATAAGACTTCCATGGAAGTATTGGATAGAACAATGCGCGATTTGTGCAACAAAAACACACTAATGGATGGATGTACAATTTTTTTCTCAGGTAACTTTCATCCAATTCTGCCAGTTGTGACTAGAGGTACACGTGCTGATGAATTAAATGCCTCGTTTAAAAAGTTCTTGCATTTGGCCACACATCAATAAACTTGATCGTAAAACAAATATGAGAGTTTCGTTGTGTTCATATGAGAATAGACTTTTTTCAGATATCTTGGTCAAAGTTGGTAATCGAGATCTAACACTAAATAATGGAACAATTAACCTAGACAATCAAAACCTTTGTGTTTTAATAAATATTATTCAAGAGTTGGTTAACAGTGTCTATTCCGACAATGATAACATTAGTTATAAGATTATATCTTGGTTCAAAGAAAGAGCGATCCTGTTACCTACTAATGAACAGGTAGATAAGGTGATTAACTTGATTCTTTCGAAGATTGATGCACTGAAGAGTATATACTACTCGGTCCCTACTGTAGTCATTTTGAAGAAGCTTTATTATTTTACTATAATATTTTTTCAATATGAAAGAATAGCTTAAATTTAAATTGTTTTCATACAGTTTTGAAATGGCGGCCTTGGAATTGAAAAGGAAATTATAATTTTACGTCGTTTTTTTTTATTTTTGTTCAGCTTCCTTTTTACACAGTGTTTTTTAACGTTTTATATATGCTTCTTTTACATTAAAATATGCTAACATAAAGTAGTTTTTCCTTCAATAGAAAAACAATAATTCAAAACAGTAGTCAATGCTTCTGATCAAATAGAAATCAGATTATCCAACTGAGTACCCCATTATAATACTTTTTCCAAAAAGTAAACAAATATTTTTAATAAATTCTAGTATGAAAAACTTGGCAAACAGTACATAATTATTAATACTAATATTTTAAGAAAGGAAAATTTATCAAGACCTGACACATCTTTCATTTTATTATCTCCATGTTGTTGCTATTTCTCACTATTTAGTATAAAATATGATACATTTTCTATGTACACAATCTAATTGATATTGTATTGTATGAGGTGTTAATTCGCGGAAATCCATAGTAGACGCTTGCCTGCAACATGTATTAACATGCAGCATGCAACCCACCGCTGACCCTCGAATCTGCCTCTCCACTACGAATCTCTATCCAAATGATTGAATATTGATTCCAGAGGATTGACAGATATCGAACACCTAAGCAAGTGTTATTTATTACTATAATTATCTAATTCCGCCAACTATTAAATTGTTTAGTTCTACGTACGTTTCATGCCAACAAGGCACATCTTCGGAAATTGCCGACAGTCACATCCACCAGTGCAAGGAGCGTTAAAACAACCAACACAACCTCGTTAGACAGGCTGTCATGCAATGGTCAAGAGCGACGAAAACATTATTAAGACAGCCACAGATCACCACCGATAGACATGCTTGTCAAATGTCACAGACTAACCATCACCAACATTACCCAAGTAGTTACAGGCAAGCGTCCAATAATGGCGATTTATAAACGTCAATTTGGTCGTTGAGCATATTATTATTATCTTTATGTTTTAAAATTTCAAGGATTCCAAAACATTCAAACGTAACCCTTCTCACACACATGCAAGACATCGAATTTGTGATCATTATTAAGCTTATGACCGGTTTCTAATAGATGTTTAGCAAAATGGGATCTGTCTGATTTATTATTATTTTAAAGGCCGAAATATGTTCTTTATATCTTTTTCAAAGCAACGTCCGGTTTGTCCTATATATATTGATTTACAGTCATCACAAGTTAATTTATAAATTCCAGATTTTTATTATTGTGTAATTTATCTTTATTGTTACATAAAGTTTTCAAATTATTATTTGTTTTAAAGGCCGTATAAATATTATGTTTTTTAATAATCTTGAAATTTTCTCCGAAATTGTACCAAAATATGTCAAACTAGCTATATATTTCTTTTGATCTTTAGATTGTGTTGGATAGATACTTTTATTTATAATATTTTTGTTTTTATTAATGAGTCCATCAATACATTTTGCTATATCCGTTTGCCAATGCTATACTGTAAATGGTATTTAATTCTAAAGGAAATTATGATTATTAAGGGGTATGGTGAATAACCGATGTATCATTGATATAAGCCATAATTTGTGTTGCCATGGATGACAAGAAGAAATGGGTATTGTAATATTCTGCACGTGGGTTTTCTATATATTTTAAATTCATGTCTATTATTTTTTCTGGTTAGGTCAAATTAATTTATAGAATTGTTTGTTTCTTCCTCTAGTTTAAAATTTTTGTGTATGCCATTAATATAATTTTGAAACAGATCTAATTCTATTGAATTACCCAGCCAACACATAATAATATCGTCCACATTCTACAATATTATATTGTTTATTATGTGCTTGAATTTCAATATTAATGGATTTAAAGGTGAACCCATAGCTAGTTCTTTTTTATATAAAATTGATTATTATAACGGATTACGCACAATTTGTTAATTTTAAGATATCGTCCTTCTCACCTGGATGTAGTTTATCTAACTTATTTTATAATTGTTAAGCATTCTCTAAAAGGAACATTAGTAAATAAACTGTCTACGTCAAATGATAAATTTGCTATTGTGGAAGGACAATATCTTTAATTTTGTTAACCAGACGACCATAACCAAATTTGGGTTGAATGAAATTTTTATTATATCATTTTATGTATTTAGCTAATCTATATGTTATACCTGCATTACGATACCAGACGAACCGGCTCACCTTTATATTACTTTTGGTACCATACAATCTGGCCTGTGGATTCATCGGTATCAAATTTCTTTTTCTGATTCTTTAGTCAATAAAAATTTTGAAAACGATAAATTTTGTTTAACTTCCGCATATATATTGGGATCATTTTTAATTTTGAAATTCTTTTCGTTATTAATTATATTATTAACCTTAGTATTGTAATCCGACTTGTTCATTATTACAATAGCGTTTTATCGGTTTTACTAATACTATATTTTCTTTCAATATTTGTTTTAATGATATTAACGTTTTATGATTACATTGTATATATTCGAAATGGTATTACTATTATTAAATTTTATTAAATCCGAAATTTTGCTTTATGGACTCGTTACATTTACTTTTGTGCAGAGATATTTCAGTATCTATCGCCAGTTTCTCGCGTTTTATTATTCGAATTTTATGAAATTATATTTTATTCCTTTATTAGAAGCGATTCTTCATTTTTAAAGTTGATAAATTTTTATTCCGGATAGAAGGAGCAATTGTTTTGGTTCGAATTGTCATGATAGACTGTTTTGATTCTATCACTAACGTTGTAATTTTTATTTTTAGGCAGAATGATTAGAGGTTGTTCCTCTAGTTTTTTTTAATAATCGAATTTCGATGTTATGTAATTTGAACGATAATTCCGAATATAATGTTTTCAAATGAATTTTGAGGGTAT
>BGZK01001127.1:0-205424 GCA_005406025.1 Eumeta japonica | reverse complement strand
TAACCCTTAAGACGTTGACTAAATCTAGTAATTAGTGTGCATTAAATACATGATAATTATTGTACTTATCAAGATGAGTAATACGCATTAATTTTTTTGGTAAAGACAAACAATCTTATATCAACTAAACTGGAGGTGCATTGAAAAATGGCTAAATTTTAAGCGTTTGGTACCGATGACATTGCGTGGATATCAGTGAAGCAAAAGAGGTGTAAAAAGATCGTATCATGTGGTAATTTGTAGTCTATGCCCACCCTTATGGGAAATAGGCATGAATTTATAATAATACTAAATAATAAACAACGCATCAGCAGCAACATTTTGCATAGACGCTAAATATTTTAACGATCATCCTTTAAGACATTTTTAGGTGTGGTAGCTGACGGATTTTGAATATAGCTTAAAATAGTTATGCGGTTTATAGCTCCCTCTCTCCGACTAATTTAGAGTTATATAGACGTACGACTGTATAAACACATGATTTACTCTTTGTTAAGATTATTGTTTGTTAAGGTTTATACGTTCGATAAATTTCGGGCACGGAGGCAAGATATTTGTTTTGCACGATGGGGATCCCTAATTCGATCTGGGTAATGATTTCTGATTGTCTAATTATGTTATTTACAGAACTCTATATGTTTACTCGAGAACTATCAAAGTTTGGATGAATCAGTTTTGTGATGACCATCACAAGTAATATTGCACAAGTGCCCATTTAAGGACAGATGAATTTATAGTGTTAATTTAGAAATTCTTTCTGCTTCACGAAGAAGAAGAAGTTTTTCTGATGCTTCTAGGGATTTTACGGTTAACTTCTTAATGTATATTTTGTTTCACAATACAACTGAACAACAGTTAAGTTGCGTTACAAAAAGAAAGGTGAAAATTAATGAATATAATAACAAAAGTTACAACTTAATGAATATTTTTGATAGTACAACTTAACAAATTGAAGCTGTTAACTAACTGTAAGTCAGTTTGTTAAATGTGTTAAGTTGTACTGTAAAGTTAAATGGTGCTATCCAAGGAAAGGTTCTTCAAAGGCATAGAACTCATAGTTAAAAGGAATTTTTATGAAATACAAATTACCAATAAAATATACAGAGTTATTTCATTTATGTTTCGGTAAGCTTTTAATCATCTTTCCCTTATATTGCAATCGGGCACTTAATTTTGAGGCTTTGAGTACTCCAGCGCCCTCGATAAGGGGAGTTTAAAATATTTAATGTTCGATGTTTTCCCCCTAAAATATTTCAAAATTCATGGTCCTTTTTTATAAGTTTGTCAATATGATAAATGTGATGTTAATCGCTACACGAAAATGATAATTATGCTTCCATAAATACATTACACAACATTATATACATAAATGTCTAAAAGATGAATAGCGAAGGCAGTCTAAGAGTTCCTCTTAATTCAACAGATTAATTGGTTTCAATTCAATAAGCAAAAATCGAAATACGTTTTCATCTTAAATTAAAATCCAACCAAGAAAATATCGATCATTGTATATCAATAGAATTTTTTATATTTGGCTCCATTTTTAAGCAATGAATAATCTAAAATTATTGGGTACTGTTATAAAAAAAGAGGAATTTCAACTATTTAATTAAATATCTCAGAGAAACCTTCTCTTTTACTTTCTAAATTACTTTTCTTGTTTAGATAAGAATGCCTAAAGTTATAACTCAACAAACAAACCGTTCTTTGATTGTCCGTGCAAACTTTAACGATTAATTTTCCTCTTAAGTTTGCAAGAAACGATACTAATGAGACCTTGATTAAAGTTAAATAAGTTATATGTAATAGACGTCTGTTATTAATAAATCATAAAAAAAATTGTTTTCTCAAAAATTACACCATGAACGTAAAACGATTGCTGTCTTGGCGTGAAATTTTTGAATATAAAGATACAGAGAAATTTCTTCGTTCAATAGTATAAAATGATGGACAATATAATGAAAATAATAAAAACTTAAAGATAACTCAATCCTTAAAATGAATAATCGATTATTGCAACACAATTATTTTGCAAATAACATTGACCACATATACATTACCTAAAGTCGCGCAAACACAGACACAATTCAAATGTAAAGATATAATCAAATGAATACATACGAAACTTCCCTATTACACTTCTGTTTCATTGTTTAAAAATATCTGATAAGATTTATATTCTTAGGTAGTTAATACAACAGTTCCTGGCAATCAAGTGAAATAAATTATGATATGAAAAAACGTAATAGGAAAATATGTATTCACCACATCCTTATAAGTATATAAGGATGTGGTGAATAAATATTTTCCTATTTATTTTACAAAGTGCGATAATTTACCGCTATCTCCGCCTTAAGTGGAAGTCGGACGCTGGCCGTCCTCGAAGAGTCGGGCGCCTCGGCCTATTAATTCGTGCGTTGAGACTTCATTATCGGGTTTCCTCTGTTAAGGGGCGACCTAAATATTTGACGAGCAGATTTCCCATACCTAAAGTCCCGCCTAATAAAAGAGACGTAAAGCGTGTCCGTATCGAATACAGTCGGGTTCCGTAGTACAATAGAATATTCGTCATTCAAGCTCTATGCGTACCGAGGGATTTGGTTTATGAAGACTAACAAAATTTTCTTTTCTTATTTTTAATACAATTCTACACAAAAGGATTTTATTAAAAAACAAATAAATAAAAATAAAATATGCCTTAAAGTATCTATTAAAAGAATAACTGTTTTTGGTGTCAACGACAACTATATACAGCTGTGCCAATTTTCATAATTTGACATCCTTTTCACATAATTCTTCACGTTTTGTGTTCATATTTATAGATCACGTTTTATTATTTGCCTTGCTTTGCTTGGTACCGGATACAAATACAACTACTTTCTAAGTAATCTGGTTTAATTGTAGTGACATGTCACTCATATGGTGATAGTCTTCCATTTGTCCACTCGAACAGATAGTAGCTTACCGGTTCAATGCATCGTTTTCTGCCCATATAATAAAACAAATAGTTTTTCTATCGGTTAATATCATAGGTCCAGTTTAAACAACAACTGGAATTGAGGAATTAAACAGAGTAAAAGCATGCTAGAGCGAGAAAGACACAGAGTGAGACCATTCACACGCTATGGACACTTGGCGTCGTATTTAATCCGCTCGTTCTTTTTTCAAAATTTTAAGTTATAAAGTTCTGATTCTGTGTTCAGAGTATGTGTCCACTTTAATGCGTATCTCGGTGTAATTCATGTGCGAAAAAAAAACTCATAGTATTGTGCATTTCGGTGCATTTGCGGTGCATTTACAGTGCAGCGAAATTGAAACTTTCTGTAACACAAGATTGGTGTGTAAATGAGTGGAAGAAGTTACAGTATTGTCACATCAAAGCTCTGAATTCATACGAATTAAATTTAAAACGACAGCTAATACGTTAAGGTGGGCCGCATTTTAAACACCCGAAAACGATGAGCTTGCACGAAAAGGTTGATAACGGATGTCGGTGAAGCGAGAGGGATACTTGAAGATCGTGCCATGTGGAGGTCTGTGGTTTCTGGCCACCCGTCTGAGGAGTAAACGTGAGTATATTGCAGTAATAATAATAATGACAAATTTGAACACATTTAATTTATTCAGACGTTGACACTATCCGTCCTGAGCAGTTGCGCATTAAAGCCAGACCAAACACAAAATAGACCATTCAGTTTCTGGTCTCGCTTTGATCAGACCGTAGCAGGTCTAAGCAGGTTTTAGTATTACTAGTTGTAGTACTAAAGCACCAGTTGGTGCGAGTATTGGTAGTTTTATTGGCCACGTTAAGAAGGTGTGGCAACAGTTCAGGAGTTCCGAAAAGTATCCTAAAATGAACTAGTACTATGTCTCATACATTCTGTGGCCCGGTTCGCTGTAAGTACATATAAATTGCCGTTTATTGTTAAAGGTATCGCAACATCTTGATCCCGATTTGCCTACCTTGTACATACATTTGCTGTTTATTTGAATAAAAAATATATTATACCTTATTATAAAGGGTGATCTACATACAGGAAAAATTTCATTACAATCTGTTCATACGTTTCAAAGATTAGCCCGGACAAACAGACGGTCTTTCGATTTTATTATACGTACAGTTGTTATAAGATTTACCATAGGTTATTAATCTGTTTATATCTTATCTTATCTTTGTCTTAAAAGTTAGGATTGAAAGTGAAAAAACAGAAACGTGTAGCTGACTTATATCTTTACAGTAATAAATTGAAATAAATATTGATCTTATACTTTCTTGATTAATTAATTAATTATAAAAGTAAAATATAAATTGAATTCCGTATTCTAGTTTATTCATGATACAGCATTGTTGTATCTTGAAGCGACCGCACGACGAATACAGAAGTTCGCACTGTTAATTATAGTCGACGCTGATAACCGGATCTACAGGAAAGTTTCGAATTTCGAAGATCTATAGATCTTCAGGATACCTAAAGTTCCATCAAGATGAAGAAGAACAAGACGTTGAACTTGAGTGTTTTCTTGAATGGCGTAATGTAGTGAATTAGTTATCAAGGTTAGCAATTACAGCCCAGAGAACCCTAAATTTGGAAGAGATAGGGATTTTCGTCGGACGGTCTACGTAAGTCGGAGCACTAGAAAAATAGTTAGGGATAATAGACATCTGATAGTTATGATACATTTACCCTCGCTTCGTCTAGATGTTAGCTAGATTAGCTGTCCATTTACGAGCGTTAATAACAAACACACACACAGACTAATGAAAATATTTTGGTGTCGATGACAAACACAAACGCATAAGCTTAATAAGGTCATAAGCTTAATAATGATCACAAATTCGATGTCTGGCATGTGTGTGAGAAGGGGTTACGTTTGAATGTTTTGGAATCCTTCGAAATTTTAAAACATAAAGATAATAATAATATGCTCAACGACCAAATTGACGTTTATAAATCGCCATTATTGGACGCTTGCCTGTAACTACTTGGGTAATGTTGGTGATGGTTAGTCTGTGACACCTGACAAGCATGTCCATCGGTGGCGATCTGTGGCTGTCTTAATAATGTTTTCGTCGCTCTCCGACCACTGCATGACAGCGGCCTGTCTAACGAGGTTGTGTTGGTTGTTTTAACGCTGCACCCTGGTGGATGTGACTGTCGGCAATTTCCTGAAGATGTGCCTTGTTGCATGAAACGTACGTAGAACTAAACAATTTAATAGTTGGAATTAGATAATTATAGTAATAAATAACACTTGCTTTAGGTGTTCGATATCTGTCAACCTCTGGAATCAATATTCAATCATTTGATAGAGATTCGTAGTGAGAGGCAGATTCGAGGGTCAGCGGTGGGTTGCATGCTGCATGTTACATGCTGCGGCAAGCGTCTACAAACGCACAAGCATTAATCACAATATTTTAGTTCTTTATAAATTTATATACGGAAAGACATTGTGTTTCATTTTTCAATAGATAATGTGTAATAGATAATGTGACAAATAATCTAATCGTGGCTATATTTTCTTCTATATCATCTCATTGAGGGTCTTGCACCCTCAGCTTCTCACGACTGTTCACTGGGATCGTACGACGGAGGTCTACCGTCTTCGTATTGATGCGCTACCGGGACCTAGGGCTTGATTGATATTATTGAAAAAATCTGAGAAGAACCAGTATAATTGTCTATTGAAAGAGGAAAAATTTGGAAACCGAGAAAGAAGAAAAAAGATTTGTAGTCTAATGCCTGTGGTCTCGAATTTATGCCTGTATTATTATTTAATACATACATAAGAAATAACACTATTCAAATTTTGAGGTAACAATCAATGTATTAACTAATAATTTTAAAATTTACGTTATGTAGAAACTGGATAACCGAGCTTTGCCCGGCGTCGTTCTAGTTTGCAGCGGAAAAATTAAAAAAAAAATTAGCATTTTTTGAGAAGCGAACGAGTTTGCGGGCAACCATAAAGTAGCTGTTCATCGCCGCCCATGGACACTCGCGATTTTAAAGGAGTCATTAGTGCGTTGCCGGCATTTTAGGCAGATATAGGACATTTGACGGAGTGGGATTGATGAAGGGGGGAGCGGACCACCGAAACTCTCACTTGCTGGACGAGATGAAACAGTGCAAGCTGTTATTTACGTCTGTACTAAGTGACAGTGTGGTATTACAGTGGTCGAACAGGTCTATTTTTATAACCCAAGTTGGCAAGGTTCTTAATGATAACTTCTCACGAGAAAAGTACTCATTTCAAACAATAAATATTTGAATATGTAACGTACAATACATTATATAACTTCAAAAATTTACCTGTTACCTGTTCTAACGTTAATGACGTCACGCAGTGCCATTTGCCTAATTTATGTTATACAGTGCCATCTGTTGTTGAGGACGTTACATGAATTCTACTTGTACTTTGGCGCTACATCCAATAGCATAAAAACAATGCAATCATCTCAAAATTCTACGAGATGGCACTATACAGCAACGCTTAAAAAATAATTCCCATCTTTCTAGAGAATACAATCATATAACTTGACTTGAAAAGCGAAAAGTCATCAAAGTACAGATTTTCATGGAAATCGTCAGAGAGGTTTCCGCGATACCAATGTATTTTATATGCACACAGTAACTGCCTTACTTAAAGTAACAAGACACGTCGTCTAAAGTCAACATTTCGATGTTAAATCATTTACACTGACAGAGCGCGTTCCAAGTACGCGTAAGGTCACTTCGTGCGACAGTGGCGTTTGAGATTATAAAATTGGAAGGAAAGTTGTGGAAAAGTTAAGGATTCTCTCTTCTTGTTCAAGATGACGAGCGCGAACGCCGCGACCTCTAGCGGGTGGATATGGAATGCACTTCTTCATTTTTCATATTTAACGATACAGCTGCTAATGCCGAATTCGTTCCCGATTTTAATTCTAATTCTGGTACTGGTCTTGCTGAAGCGCTTTGCTTCTAATCCAGATTCCACAGTCAATTTTGACCCCATTATCCATTTCGGTTCCGATTTCGGCTCTCGATTTTGTATCCCTACTCGATTCCAATTTCGATTATGCTATCGGTCACGGTTACGGTTTGCGCGAAACAGGGTCGAATATTAATATCAAAAGAAATACACATATGTAGCTTTATATGAGTAAAAGGCGTTATACAATGGCCGTAGTAGTTAGATTTAACAGTACGCAGACGAAGTCGGAGACAAATGCTACTAGATATATATAAAAGAAAAATGTGTATTCGAACGCAACGTTGTATTAAATTTTAACTCAATCAGATGACTATTTTTTGAGCTTTGTTGAACAAACATACGGAAATTGAGTTGTTATGTATAAAACAGCAGGGTGTTTGTTGGTGAATATTGTTAATTGTTATTATTTTTTATTATCATAAACTCACGCCTATATATTATTTAGTAGGTTAGACAAAGCCTACATATTTCTACATTGTACTATTTTTTCATATCTCTCTCGCTTGACCGACATCCATCAATTTTTTTTTGAGCAAGCTTATCGTTTTCCAGTGCTTAAAATATGATCCTTTTTTTTTTTTAAATCATTAGACTAATAATACAAAAGTAACTAATAATGATTAGCGAATTTTTTGAGATCTCGTAGGACTCAATTAATGAATTGAGCCCTACGAGATCTCAAAAAATTCGAATCATTCCATTTAATATGAAGCCTTTATAGAAGTTCCACGTCAAGCGCCTCTGGTGGAGTTCTCAGACCGTGTGAAAGGGAATCTTCGTGACCTTCAAAGAAGCGATACAGCCGCCGGAGGGCCGATCCGTGTACGCGTTTATTTTGTGAATTTCACAGAAGCAATAAAGCGAAGCAGATAATGACTTCTCGCCTCGGATAGGCAACAGATGTAGCCAGCGAGAACTTGTTTGATGAAACCTTTAGGGTGGTGCCTTAAGGTTTAGTGAGCCTTCGAAAAACTAGCTAAGTGCGAATCGGTTTCTAATTAGGCATGCAATTTCGAATAGGGTACATCTGGCGTATTTCGCGAGATACGTATTTTCACGTCAATATGTTCAAATTGCTTTCCTAAACCAATTGTATTCGTAAAAGGTATATATATCCCTGATATTATTTCTATGTCATGGTGTGTACGGAAATAAATTCGACAAGGTCACAACTCTCAGAGATGCCCTTTTAGAATTTTGTCCTTATACTTAGATAGTTAACTGCCAAAATAGTTGTCGACGCTTGCCTGCAACATGCATTAACATGCAGCATGCAACCCACCGCTGACCCTCGAATCTGCCTCTCCACTACGAATCTCTATCCAAATGATTGAATATTGATTCCAGAGGATTGACAGATATCGAACACCTAAGCAAGTGTTATTTATTATTATAATTATCTAATTCCGCCAACTATTAAATTATTACTTGTTCTACGTACGTTTCATGCCAACAAGGCACATCTTCAGGAAATGACAAATACATCCACCAGGGTGCAAGGAGCGTTAAAACAACCGACACAACCTCGTTAGACAGGCTGCTGTCATGCGTAATGGTCAAAGAGCGACGAAAACATTATTAAGACAGCCATGATCACCACCGATAGATTACGCTTATCAAATGTCACAGACTAACCATCACCAACGATACCCAGCGTCCAAATAATCGTATAAACGTCAACGGTTCGCATATAATACCTTATGTTTTAAAATTTCGAAGAATTCCAAACATTCAACGTAACCCTTCTCTCACACACAAGACATCGAATTTGTGATCATTATTGCTTATGACCGGTTTCATTGATGTTTAGCAAAATGTGATCGTCTGATTTATTATTTTTAAAGGCCGAAATATGTTCTTTATATCTTTTTCAAAGCAACGTCCGGTTTGTCCCATATATATTGATTTACAGTCATCCAAGTTAATTTATAAATTCCAGATTTTATTATTGTGTAATTTTATCTTTATTGTTACATAAAGTTTTCAAATATTATAGTTACGAACCGGCTCACAGCATAAAGAGGGTGAGCTGGTTCGTCCGGTGGTATCGTATGTGCAGGCGCCAACATATAGATTAGCTAAATACATAAATGATATAATAAAAGAAAATTTCATTCAACCCAAAATATGGTTTGGTTAATAGTTTAGACCTGGTTAACAAAATTAAAGATATTGTCCTTCCAAACAATAGCAATTTATCTCATTTGACGTAGACAGTTTATTTACTAATGTTCCCTTTAGAGAATGCTTAACAATTATAAAAGATAAGTTAGATAAACAAAAACTACATCCAGGCGAGAAGGACGATATCTTAAAATTAACAGAATTGTGCATGAATCAAAATTATTTCCGTTATAATAATCAATTTTATATACAAAAGAAGGTCTAGCTATGGGTTCACCTTTAAGTCCATTAATGGCCGAAATTTTATGGATGAATTCGAAATTAAGCACATAGTAAACAATAATAATATCCTGTATTATTTTAGATATGTGGACGATATTATTATGTGTTGGCTGGGTAATTCAATAGAATTAGATCTGTTTCAAAATTATATTAATGGCATACACCCCAAAATTCAATTTAAACTAGAGGAAGAAACAAACAATTCTATAAATTTTTTAGATTTGACCTTAACCAGAAAAAATAATAGACATGAATTTAAAATATATAGAAAACCCACGTGCACAGATATTACAATACCCATTTCTTCTTGTCATCCATGGCAACACAAATTGGCGGCTTATAAATCAATGATACATCGGTTATTCACCATACCCCTTAATAATCATAATTTCCTTTTAGAATTAAATACCATTTACAGTATAGCATTGGCAAACGGATATAGCAAAAAATGTATTGATGGACTCATTAATAAAAAACAAAAAAGTATTATAAAGAAAAGTATCTATCCAACACAATCTAAAGATCAAAAGAAATATATAGCTAGTTTGACATATTTTGGTACAATTTCGGAGAAAATTTCAAGATTATTAAAAAAACATAATATTTATACGGCCTTTAAAACAAATAATAATTTGAAAACTTTATGCAACAACAAAGACAAATTACACAACAATAAAAAATCTGGAATTTATAAATTAACTTGTGATGACTGTAAATCAATATATATAGGACAAACCGGACGCTGCTTTGAAAAAAGATATAAAGAACATATTTCGGCCTTTAAAAATAATAAATCAGACAGATCCCATTTTGCTAAACATCTATTAGAAACCGGTCATAAGCTTAATAATGATCACAAATTCGATGTCTTGCATGTGTGTGAGAAGGGGTTACGTTTGAATGTTTTGGAATCCTTCGAAATTTTAAAACATAAAGATAATAATAATATGCTCAACGACCAAATTGACGTTTATAAATCGCCATTATTGGACGCTTGCCTGTAACTACTTGGGTAATGTTGGTGATGGTTAGTCTGTGACATTTGACAGGAGTGTCTATCGGTGGTGATCTGTGGCTGTCTTAATAATGTTTTCGTCGCTCTTTGACCATTGCATGACGGCGGCCTGTCTAACGAGGTTGTGTCGGTTGTTTTAACGCTCCTTGCACCCTGGTGGATGTGACTGTCGGCAATTTCCTGAAGATGTGCCTTGTTGGCATGAAACGTACGTAGAACTAAACAATTTAATAGTTGGCGGAATTAGATAATTATAATAATAAATAACACTTGCTTAGGTGTTCGATATCTGTCAATCCTCTGGAATCAATATTCAATCATTTGGATAGAGATTCGTAGTGGAGAGGCAGATTCGAGGGTCAGCGGTGGGTTGCATGCTGCATGTTAATGCATGTTGCAGGCAAGCGTCTACTATGGATTTCCGCGAATTAACACCTCATACAATACAAAATAGTTGTGTTCCTTTCGTTTTTATGACTTAAAACAACAAAAATATTGGGTCACCCATCAGTCACACTGCATTGTCTGAAGTTGGAAAAGACGAGTTGTTGCGTATCAAGAATGAGTCCTCCTCATTCTGAGACTGGAATTCCGAAAAAAAAAGGAGCATGAAGAAATATCTAGGTCAATACAAGAATACACAGATATTGCATTACATCAGTATTTGGGCGAACACCAAAAAATTTAGCGACATCTGTGCGGGTCTGGTTGTAATTAACACATTATTGGGATCTGGCGCATTCTTAAAATTGCACGTACAGGCGTACAAAATGAAATACGCTCAATTATTTTATGTCAAATTTTGTGAAAAGTATTCGTTTTATATATGAATAACCCTAATTTTGCTGATTTAAAAAAAATCTGTTTGTCTATACGTCTGTCGGTATGTCCTGTAATAAATCACGAAAGGATTGACCGATCGTGATAAAAATTAGCATGCAGTAAGAATATGTGATAACGTGAATAATAGATTACTGTCCGTCTCTTCCTTTGTCTGTATGTCTGTATGTCTTTCTAGAATTTTACAACAATTTAACTGATTTTGATGAAAATTGGCATATAGTAAAGACATATGATTGCACAAATGATCGGATATATACTATTTCAATACATCTTATGATAATCATAAAAAAATATTTCCATATTTTTTTTCTATATAACTGTGTATGCGGGCAGGTGTACAATATGGGTGTATGGGATTGTGTGGATGTGTGAGTGACCGAAACCACGGACGCATATCGATCATAGACAATAACAATTACTGCTAAATTTTAATTTAATCCCAGCAAAGCGGGCGGGTAGTCGCTAGTATATAATACGAATGACCGATTTTTTTTTAATAGCAATTGATTGCTGGATACAGGGATTATCACGATGCACAGAGACCGAAGTATTAACGCATTATGGAAATCTATCCCATCATATGACACTGCCTGCTACAGAATTAAAGGGCTAATTATTTTTAGGCTTGATTATATTAAGGTTGTTCCGCTGTCGGCCGATAGCCAAAGAAATTCTGCTCCGGAGGGGTAGAACGCACCATTGTTTAGGAAAAGTCCGATAATTATGTGAAAGTTTTTTTAATTCATACTCGTCATTTTGGTGAGATTTGGTAAGAGTAACGCAACACCGTGGATCTACAGCGTGACAAGCTCACCAGTACCGGCTAATACAAAAGATTAAAGTTCAATTAACAAGTGTAAAAATGAGAAAACAAATTGGATCGCAGGCTTTACTGCAGCTAACCTATCGAATGGCAATTTGAGACGCGTGATGGTGAGGGATGGTAGGATGGTAGGATGATGCCACAAATCAAACGCAAAAAAAGGTAAAAAATGAATCACCAAGAATTTCAAATTTGTACAGAATCTGCATAGAAATAGAGAGTCAGATATGAAGGAACAAGAATCCAAGCTCTTATAATGGGTATGATCAACTGGCTTCAATAGCTTAGGCAGCTCGTCAAGTAGGCTGTTCTACGTACAAGCATTAGCACAGATGATAACAAATGTTTTGCCATAAAAATTAAAAAATAGCGAGAGCTGTTACGGGACGCCTGACTGATGTGAAGCATCTGAATTCAAATTTTTTTTATTTGTATAGAAATATTTTTAAATGAAAACGAAAAAATGAAAATTTACAAATCTTGCTGCATTTAGTTATGGAACTTTTATATTATCACTGTTTAAAATACTTTCGACCTTTTAAGACTAATTCACGCAGTTACAGGTAAAGCGGTAAACAATAATATAAGAAACCACCCTAATACAGTAACGGACAATTTGAGAGGGCGTAGTATAATAAAGAGGGAAGCGTTAAATACAGACGCAAGCGCAGAGTTGGAAAGAGTCGACGAAATCCGAAGCTGCCCGAACGACACGGTGCAACATGTCACGCCATTAACAAATGTTTCATACAAAATACAATAAACAAGCATGTATACACCACTAATTTAAAAACATAAATTACAAGGCATTCGGACTATCATTAAAGGAATTGTAGACAATAGTTCCAAGAATCTAAGAAAGGGGTCATTCATAAATTACGTCACATAAGTTATAAGGTTTTTGACCCCTCCCTCCGTCACAGGTGGTCACACGTAAATCCCACACACCTCAACGTGCGACGTAATTTATGGATGGCCCCAATGGAAAAATATGAGGGAGAGTGCATATATTTATTATTTGCCGTTTTTAAATTGCTATTGTATAGTAATTCATGATTAGTATTAAGAATCGATTTGTATTATGTACAAATAAAAAAAAACAGTGGCCCTCCGGGAGTGCCGGAAGAAGTGAAAATTTGAACAATTAGATGTGTATTTTTTGAATTGTCAGGAAGTATTTTATTGTGCAGGAAATACTTTTAAATAAAGTGTTTTTTTATTCATTATTATAAACTACTATTACAAAAATTAGATCACAATTTTCATTTAATGTGCTATTGTACATGAAAAATAATGCATATTATTTTATATACAGAAATTGCAATCTATTTCTTAAAAGGTAAATTTACGAAAAGTTCCGACGTGAATATATATATCTATGTTTGTACAACATATGTTTGTATTATATATAGTTATATTATCAATGTACTTCAATGCAAACTCAACTCTCGTGTAAACGGGGCCAATATATGTATACATATATGTACAGAGGTGTCGGTTGCGATAGTGGTAACAGTGTCGCCATTTCAATGGTTTTTTCCCATCTCCAAAAATTCCAACACGCATGTGTATCTATGTACGTACATACAATACCTACATACTTATATATAGAGGTGTCGGTTACGATAACGGTAACAGTGTCGCAATAGTTTATACCCATCTCAAAAATGCCCAACGTGCCTAAAGAAGTTTCCACTTCGATAAAAAGGACAACTATCTTCTATTCACATAAACGCTCTCATTTGTTGGATGGCTTGTTCCTATAGATACTTATATATTCTAGATCTGGAATGAACAGCCAAATAGAAACGTGAGACCGGCGGGCGTGTAGCGCGCGTGACCACTTCAACTACAATTGCGCGCCGTTAGACAACCGTCTTATAATAGCAGCATAAACAAAAGACACGCCGCGTGCGCCGATGGTCGGCCGGCTGTACAATTTGTTATACAACGGCGGGCTACATTACAAGCTTATCAACGAGTACCATCAGAAAAAGGGTTCTAAATATTGGAGCATCGAAAGAGTCAGCGAAAGTTTCAGAATGAACGTTTGTCGAATGCGAAGGGTGTAGGGCGGAAGGTCTGTATGGATGTTCGTGTATAGTTTTCGGAAACAGTTATACTTTTATCTTTATACTCACGCCTATAGTCCAGAAGGGTGGGCGGAGAACGCAGTTTGAAAATTGCCCTTCTAACATGTTGACCGTCTGGCGGTCACCGTGTATGTCCGTTTGAGCAAACGATGCGACATCCAGCCCTGGTCGATTGCTGAGTGTTTGTTAATTTTTTTTGCGGACAAACGATTTGTATAGACGACGACAAACATTAACAAACAAAGTGATTTGGTTAAATTTTGCGCGTCGATAAAGTTTAATAGGACTTCAACACGGGAGCGATGATCCGGTAGCAATGGCTTAGAAGAGATTTTCATATTGCCATGGTAAATTAAATGTGTTATTTAAATATATTTTCTTAAACATAACAAACGTTATAGATTTTAAAGAAACGAATACGTAAATAGGGTCCTCTTGAGAAATACCATTCTATTAATAGCGGAAAACGTGAGTTAATTAATATTTAATGGCGTAAGTTCGGGCCTATTTTAAGTTCAACACATTTAAATATTACAGTTAAACGGCGTCATGTTTCTTTATGACTTTTAATAAAGCTCGTCGAATAACTTCGCCGAGCTCCAACGATCCTTAACGAACTAATTTGAGTCAAATTTCGGCGGCTCTTCAAATTTTTCCCTTCTACTGTACTGAGAATCTAAGAATCCAATAAACTGAACAGCCATTATTGGCTCGAAACCGATTCTAAAGGATCAAAGAGGGCAAAAAAGGCCCAAGTCGTAGGAAAGGGTTGGCTCATTTTGCATCGATTTTGATTAATGTTCATTCCCTTAAGCGTATCGGAGGGCAGACGCGCCGGTACCGATTTTAGCGAGGTCGTGTATTTGCGAAAAGCAAAACACATCACTAGACAGATACAGTAAATAAGGTGGTCGAGTGACACTTTTTGAAGTTCAACTTCTTTTGGGGCTTCAAATAAATCTGGCCGGGTGGTCGATCTCATGACAAAGTGTCTGGTACGACATTTGATCACGTACGGTAGCTACGTGATATGTATCATACGAGGTATCTGAGAATAGGGATTGTCGTTTCCTTTAAGTGTTCATTCATCAATTTTTACATCGTCACAAGTGACTTTAGGTCGCATGACCTGAGAATCACTCCCTTGAGCGTATTTCTAAAAGGAAAAAGGCAGAGGATACATTATGAATATTGTTACTCACATTCATAAGAAATTATATATATACTAGTGCATATTTATTAGCATTGAAAATGCTTTTTAGAACGCTTCACTGGAGTACCGGTTTCCAATAACACGCGTACTAGATCATGAAGATGGAGGAATAGATAATTAATAATTATTAATAAATAATTATTAATGGAGTAAAACACATTTTTCAAAAATTTAAAATATTAAAATTTGTGAAAAAAAGTTTTTGAAAAATGTTAGTAACTTATTTGAAATAAAAGGAAACACAAATTGTCTATCATTTTTGGGACTTTTTTTAAAAATCACAAATTGCCCTAAAACGAAAAAAATATTATTAAAATTTTATAGAATACACTCTGGATTATTAAATTATCTCCAGTTTGAGTTATGATCATAAGAATTAATAGATATTTCATGGTACTTTTGCCGTTCCTTATATAGGTACTTTTTACAAAAATATTTTAAATCCACATTAAGCTAGCATATGCTACGCATAATTTTGGTTTTAAGACTAATCGAAAATTGTTATTTTTGAAAATTGGTATCACTCGTCCGACATGTGTTACTTAGCAGGTAACGTGTTCAGTGATCTCTTAGTTTTGGGTGGTATGACAAATAGTAGTTGTCATAGTTACTACCAAATTATTGCAATAATAATAATAATAATAATAATAATAATAATAATAATAATAATAATAATAATAATAATAATAATAATAATAATAATAATAATAATATGTTAACAAATAAAATCAAAAAGAAAACCGCTGAAAAGGAGTGTTTTTAGTAAGTTCCTAAAGGGCACTTGTAAACGTATTTAGCTATATTTCTTTTCTAATTTTTGTATTGTAAATCGATTGAATATCAGAAGTGCATTTTTCACTTTTCAAAAATGTAAAATTATTTTAACAATTTTTTTTTTCAAATCGCGTCTTATGACAATTTATGATCGATTTATGGTTTCATTCAATTAATTTTTTTTTATTATTGAGTTCGTTCTACCCAAAGAGAATGTAGAACAGATCTGCAAGATTTTTTATTATGAATATTGCCAAAGGAAACAATATTTATTTCAACCATAAATGATGCGTAAAATTACATTTTTTTAATGAAACATAAATACATCACATATGTTCTTGAATATGCATAAATAATTATTGCACACGCTTTTTATCTCAAAAAACCTAACATATTTATGAACAGATTTCATGTTACACGAAGCTGCTGTATCGGTTTACGTTACGTTCTCTGCGTATATTTTATATATATAAAGGTTAATCAACTATTCAGCGGGTCAAGCGCAGGTTAATTCCTTGGGGCAATGACCAAACATAGAGGCGTGTGTATGGATAGTGGCCAACCGCACTCAATAATGGACGCAAACCGCTCTCAAAGCTGTGACTATGTTTTTGGACTGCCCCCACGCCGGTCGGGGTCGGCTGCATAATGCGCCGTTAATGCGCACAGTGGTGCACTGCAAGTGTTCCTAGATGCATCGCAGGGAACATCCGGTGGCTAATATACTCGGGTCATCGACGGTACCTTAAATGGTGTACGCAGAAGTGGGGAGTGGTACAAGGAAACGCCCTGTCTTGTGCCAGTTTAACATCGTAGGAAAGTATTTTAGTTTGATTTAGAAAGTAAGTAATTTTCATTTCTAGTTACTTCATTAATATTCCTAAATAACAACGGACAATACCGACTTTATGGTACAATTTCATTGTGTGACTGTCTGTCCATCGTGACCACATTAACTGTCGGGCACAAATGAATTTTTATGGATTTGAAGCCTTGAATGTATATGGTGCCTATGTGTATTATATATATCAAATAATACTTATGAACATATGTATTTAACAAGTGGATTAGTACTAGAAGTATTTTCTAAGGTTGATATAATATGTTTATTAATAAATTTATTGGTATAACAATTTAATTGTCTATTTTTTCCATAATAATTGAAAAAATTATCATAATTATTTAGCGTTGTAAGCAAAACAATTGTGTTCGTACACGACTGTTTAATTCTATTTAATAATTTATTACGTACTCAAATTTGATGATACGATAATGACCAGAATCATTTACTCTGCTTCATAACCAATATTAGAATAAGGAATTTTGAGTTGAAGTTAAAACTTTTAGTTTTATTTGACTGACCGGTAAACTTGAATATCTGATTAATATTGGAATTAATACTTCTTCAATTTTATACATTTTTATAATAATAAAAATTGCCGAACATTAAGTTTCATGTTTCAAGGATATACAAGATTTACCATTGTCCAAATTGAAAGTCATTATTAAGCAAATACTTGGTAAAAGAAGGATATTATACAATTTGTAAATATTTAGAAGATGAATATTCATAGAAATAATCAGCTCCATTTTTCGCAGTGAAAATATGATTAGGAGATTTTCTAAATCCCAAAATAGATTGATAAATCTTATGATGCAAAAACGACTGCTATTGATTCCTTAGGAGATCCGTACAAAGGATCTAAAGCCTTATTCTGAAATACATTTACAGGTTGATATTGTGCAGAGTCGAATTTAAAATAATTAAGATAAACTTTAAACATTTATAATTCTATGGGTGTGTCTTCAGCCTAGCTCTTAATTTGTACAAATAAATATAATTTTAAACACAATAATAAATAGTTCGTTATTAGCCTCATAAATAATGGTATAAAAGCGACTGAGGGTTATTGGAGCAATTCCTACGTAAGTGGAATTAATATTTCTAGTCAAATACAATAATGCAATAATTACGAGAATGGTGGTAATATTTATTTAACGTATTATTTAATTTTTCGAAAGGGAATATATATGATTTAATTGTGTACGTAAGAAAAAAATAAATTGAAATAAATTTTTTTTTTTAATTCAAACATTTTTTATATCATATTAATAAAAAAAAATACGCATACAAATAGTTTTATATTCGCAGTGCAACTTGGTAAGAATACATTTTAATATGTGTCCAAATATTCGATTTTGATGATTTTTATGTTTTAAAATGAAGATATTTTATTGTGAGCAGATGTTTGCAGCCAATAGTGATCGTGTTTCGTAGTTTGTACGGGCTTCGCCCCGCGGCGAATAGGGGGCTACGCTTTGCAATTTCAAATATTTTTAGGGTTCCGTATATAAAGTTCCGTATTTCTGTCAAAAGCATAGAACCCTCATAGAATCTCTCTCGTGGCTATTTGTACGTCTGTTCCGCTTGTCACAACTTATTTTACCCGAATCTACTAGATGCAATTTGCAATGCAATGTACAGAGTTTAGTAACCCAGACATGAGCATATAGCATAAATAATATATATATATATATATATATATATATATATAAGCATAAATAAATGAGAAATATCAATTTGAAATTTTATCAAACAATCATGTGATATCAAGTGAAACGATGTTGTTACAACAATTATATTATTCTCTTATAAATTTAGAATTCCTCAGCTTTAAAGATAGCTCCTAAAGAATCATACATTTTTTAATGCAATAAAAATATAGGACTACCTGCTTATCTCTGAAACAACGAAAAATGAAATTATTGTTTAAATAAAAAAAATATAAAACTTATTGACACGTTCTTAGTTATGGCGGAAAACTCTCAAGTCTTAAAATTCAGGGAGGAAACTTGAAGAAAAAAACGTGTTGTTTATTTCTACTGTGGACTAATAAGTGCGATAGGTATTGGTGATATGGTAGGCCACTTGCAAGAAGGATTTCGTTTCAACTTCAAGCTTTCATGATTTTTTTGTATTTAATTTTTAATTATGCATTTTCTTTATATTTTGTTACAATAAACAAATTTCTTTCGAAATTAATGAAAGACGTGACAGTTTCAATTTTTCATTACGGGAAATAGAAAACGACGGGACGATTTACGGAACGGACTCATCACTTCAGTCAGAGTCGCGCTTGGCCGTTTTTGAACTTTCGCCTCGAACAACTCATCGCTGGCCCAACCTCCGTTATCGGTATACACGTCCCACAGCCTTACAACAACTATGCTAAAAGTCTACTGACCTGATAGAAAAGTTGATATTCGGTGTCGGTCAGTCTAAGGGCGGCCTCTTCGGGGAAATGCAGTATTGACTTCAAAGACACTAACTCCTCGTAGCTGCTGTGCTCCGAAGTAGATGCACCTGCGAAACGTTCGATATTCAACGATAAGGCTTTCGAGGACCGTCAGAGAAGCTGGATTAATTTAACGGAATCGGTCAATTTGACGGACAACCGGACGAGAACCGTGATTGCAAGCATATAGAACTTTTCAAGAAAATTAGTGATTAAACATGAATCAATAAAAGAGATAAAATTGAACTGTGTTTGCATGTTTGTCTATTACATAAAGTCATGGATTTGGTTAGGGAGGCTCTGTGTGCGCATGTTCAATGAGGTCCCTGAAAACACATAAAAACTAAACATAAGTACATTTAAAATAAATATTAAACGATAGCTTGTTAGAAAGGGGTATCGCACAATTTTTAAATATTTAGATGTCAAATATTCACGGATACAGCACCTCGACTTCTGGCGGGCCTGTTCATTCATAAATTTATGTATGTTTTGTGTAACATAGTTTATTTAAAGTTGAAAACAGCTACCTTTACATTTCTCGCTCGTCCTTCTTGAGGGACAACTGCCTTCCGAACGAGCGGTGAAGTGGTGAAGCTAAGTAATAAAATGTAAATTCTTGTATTATTGTGACGCATGTCAAGTGTTGTTCATGGTCTATGAAATGAAGATATATTTTAATTTGAATTTGCAATTGGGAAGTTGAAATGCAGCCGGAAATCGTTATGAAAACAAAACACGTGTTAAGTTCCGTTTGTAAAAAGAAAGGCATAAGTACTGGATCTTTGTCAGTTAATTTTCCTTGGAAAAAAAAGATTTTCACTTACGTTTCATCCGATAATCTATTATTACAACACTCGATTTCTTTCGCCGGCCTTTCGCCGGGGACAGCTCATCGGATTCCGTACTTCTAAGACTTTTTTAGGGTTCCGCATGTTCGACTGTTACATTTCGTACAATAAGACGAAGATGCGGGACCTGCGATGTAGGCCATCGACTCGTATTCGCCCGTACAGAGTTCTTTTGTCGCGGCCCGCATCGAGAGCCAACAATAGACCTCGGTTCCTGTGTATTCAGGATCGGAGAGAAGGCGGAGGCTCTCAAACGACTCCCTTCTGGGCGCGGCCGGCTGCTAATTAATGAAATGAACCAAATATTTTACCTTCAATCCGGGCGCTTCCTCCGGTTGTTTCCTTTTAATTACGAGAAACGCCTTATTTGATTTGCGCCCCCATTGTCTGAGCTATGTATAAGGATGACATTCTTCGACCGTTCGTCCGTCCGTCTCTCACGAAATTAACCGTCAGTTAAGACGGCCCCTTTTTAACGACCGCTAATGTAATCGTAACGGTCTCAGGCGTTTGTAACGGTCGTTTGACAGCTCAACGGCGGATTTACGACAGTATATCGATCGCCATAAAGAAGCAAACGGGCTTAAAAGAAATTGCTGAGGGCTCTTGAATAATTAACACATCTACATGTATAATACAGAAATAGCTAAAACCTCTTTAAAGTTCCGAATCCTAGGAGGAACCTTTATAGAATCACGTCGCAGTTTCTATGTCTGTCCGTTTGTCCGTCAAGAATTATTTCTCAGGGATCTGTGGAGGTGTCGAGTTGGAATTGATATCAAATAAATGGGTCTACGGTCCTTTGTATATGTTGTAAAGAAATTAAGCTTCTAAGCCAACGGGATGAAAAAAAAATATAGCCACTTTTGGCGTATATTTTGGCTCTCGCAAATAAAATAAAGCCTATAGGGTAACTTTGCGTTGACACAGAATCATGAAATGTTACGTGAAGCAAGGCTTCACAGTAAAAGTAAAAGGAAAAATCCAAAAATCTTCACTTTGTAGCTATATCATATAAAAAATTCCTTTTTGTTATTACAAAATGACATTTGCAGTTGAAGTGCGGCCTATGATATATACTAGTCTACGGGACACCATTTTTAAACTTTCAGCTATAAAAATTTAAGGTTTTCGAAAATTCGTATATTTGAAAAATCTTGAAAATTCACTTAAAAAATAAAATAAAATTAGGCGATTCCAATGATCGACATCTTTCCCATATTGGTATCAAAAAGGGGCAAAAATAGTCTAGACCTTCGATGACTGAAATGTCTACGTACACGATTAAGTTTGTACGGAATCCTCGGGGCTCGAGTTCAGCTCGAACTTGTCCGCAGTCTCGTTTTCGAGTGAATCAATCAATGTATGTACGTGTTTTAAAATAAGCAATCCATTACCATCGTTCGGATGAAGAGATGTCATCTACTGGATGTTCATTTGATTTTTACGGTAACAAGTTTTGTGTGAAATACGATTCCAGTTATATTTTAGTGTGGGAAAAACGTTTAATAAATATTTTCCATCGCTATGAAGTACATTTGTGTAATATATTTATAATAGGTGAAAAGCGATTTATTAATTTACAAAAATACAAAGGAGGATCGGCGAAGCTCAATTAGTAGCTTGTATAATTTAGAGATTAATTGAGAAAGATTATTTTGGAAATTCACTTTTTAATGTGGATAAAAAGGGGGTTAAATTTTATACGATTTTGGATCAATGTTTGACTTTAGTATGAATATTGCGGACTATCTTTTGCCGAGGCTTCGATTGTGCGAATATAGTACGAATTTCATCGTTTTTTTATACATATCGGTAATTGGTCACAGCCATATTTAAAGAAAGATGAAGTACACACCTATCCGGGAATGGAGTTGCGAGCAAAATTGAAATCTAGATCGAGAACGGAAGCGAAGTTATCTCATAATAAGTGTAACTCCAGTACTTATGTTTTAAGGTGCGAAAACAGGAAGCGAGGTGGTCTTATAATAAGTGTAACTCCAGTACTTAGGCTTTAAGGTGCAGCGGAAACGAGATAGTCTTATAATAAGTGTAACTCCAGTACTTATGTTTTAGGGGCGAAAACGGAAGCGAGGTGGTCTTATAATAAGTGTAACTCAGTACTTAGGCTTTAAGGTGCGAAAGCGGAACGAGATAGTCTTATAATAAGTGTAACTCCAGTACTTATGTTTTAAGGGCGAAAACAGAGCGAGGTGGTCTTATAATAAGTGTAACTCCAGTACTTAGGCTTTAAGGTGCGAAAGCGGAAACGAGATAGTCTTATAATAAGTGTAACTCCAGTACTTATGTTTTAAGGGGCGAAAACGGAAGCGAGGTGGTCTTATAATAAGTGTAACTCCAGTACTTAGGCTTTAAGGTGCGAAAGCGGAAACGAGATAGTCTTATAATAAGTGTAACTCCAGTACTTATGTTTTAAGGGGCGAAAACGGAAGCGAGGTGGTCTTATAATAAGTGTAACTCCAGTACTTAGGCTTTAAGGTGCGAAAGCGGAAACGAGATAGTCTTATAATAAGTGTAACTCCAATACTTATGTTTTAAGGTGCGAGAACGGAAACGAGGTTGTTTCATAAAATGTGTAACTTCAGTACTTATGTTTTAAGGCGCGAAAACGGAAGCGAGGTGGTCTCATAATAAGACAGTTTGGCGCCAGTGCTTATTAAAGTTTTAAGGTGCGAGAGAATATGTTCCTTTGGGATGATTTGAAGGGAATGGCGATCTAGATCGAGAGCGGGTTTGGAAATGAAAGGGGGATCGCGATGGATCGATGTAAAAATTGGCCAAGAGCATGTCGGACCGTGCTCATTATAGGGTTCCGAAGCCATCATTACAAAGAAATGCACTACAGATGAAAAAAGTACGTTGTTACACTTTTTCCATGTTTCCCAAATTGAATAGTTATAAGTACTTTAGTCGCCTATAACTAGAAAAACAAGTAAATATATCGACTATCACTATTAAACTAGTGTATACGAAAGTGCTTCAGCAATAGAGTATATCTTCATGGCACTTACGTCCTTTTGTTGAGAAACGTAGTTATTCGGCAATAACTCAAAAAACAGTATATTTGATCATATTGAAAATAATTTTAGTTGAAAGTATTTATTAAGTGTTATCTTGTTATTTTTTTCATATTTTTTGGACATACAGTTTAGAAAATAGAGGGGTGGAAAATTCCTGCAACTTTCGGAGCGATAATTTCCGAAATTATTCACATAATCAGAAAAATTGTTTAGAAACCTTAAAATGTTTTTCAAAAAACTTTCAAAATAAGTGCAACTCGTTGATGTTTGGGGAAAAAAATTTTTCAGCTCCTGTTTCATGTATGGAGTGCCCCACTAAAAATGCTTATTTTTATTACTTAACTATCAAACTAAGTAGCGGCACGAACAAGATACTTACACTATAAATTTTGTCAATACATATCGTGTGGTTTGGAAGAAAATGCCTGTGACATTCGGACGGACGGACATGACGAAATTATAAGGGTTCCGTTTTTTGCCATTCTGGCTCGGAACCCTAAAAATGAAGGAGTTCGTGATATGTCCATGAGAACGAAGTCGCGGCCCAAAGCTAGTACTTAAACGGGAGAATGATGCGATAATTTTTACGCATTGTGTATTACCTTCATCCTCTTTTTCAAACTGTCTGCCGGCTCCGCTCGGGCCGGGTTTTGGACTCTCTCGCATTTCACTTAAACTTAGCTTAAAACTCAATACTGACACTAGATTAGACGCTATGTAAACTTTCGCTCTAGACTTCGAAATGAGCACTCACTACACTATAAAAGTTTCACGCAACACTACAACGCCATCTGACGTGATCTTCTTTAGCTTCTTCATATTCGCAATAGCGGCATCTCGCTTTGAGCACGAAAAACTGTTGTCGCTTATTTTGACCTTTTTCAAGTCGTTATCTGAAAAGAGAAAATTGCTACTTTATAATAGGAAAATGATATCAGTATAAAATATGTATGGGTATAAAATGATGCCTTATTGAGAATTTTTACAACTATAGATTTTTTACAACTGTATAGAGCTTCTTTACAGTTTTAGATTGAATTTTCATTTTCGGTGTGCGAAAACGCATCAATGTCTGTGTTTCACGCAATGCGCAGTACATATTGTTATTTTTAAAAAGTTGTTCACACTTATTTCGGGTCAGGCAGAGACCACAGATCTTTACATAGTCTATGCATATTTCTCTCGTTTCGCAGACATCCATTAATCGTTTCATGGAAACTCGTCTATTTTTCGTGTTTAAAATTTGGCCCTACTTAAATATGCCTTAATTTGTTTCGTTCTATATTATTTGTATAGGCATTTATTTATTTGAGTGTACGTGCTCTCAAAACTTTGTTCAGCGATTTCGACAATGACTTCAATGATGATTTACGAAAACTAGAACTGGCCAAGCGCATCATTATGTAACATTAAATTATGCTTTGCGCGACCTCAATGGATTGTTGGTAGGTTGTAGGGCTGTTGTTCCACGGCAGTGCCTTCCAACGCACGTACTGTCCTGGGACAACGCCATCTGTCTTTGATATATTGCATTTCCTTCAGCAGATATTATTACAAATACACCATAGTCAATACGAATGCCAAAGGAAAAAGGGAGAAACATTTCTCTCAGATACTATTAAATAACATCTTCTTAGAATGTTACTTATGATGACTTCCGAAGAAGCATTTGTATAGATAATGAATAGAAAAAAATTTAGAAGATATTTTTGTGTCGTAACGATATGCAAATAATATTAACTGGATTTAAAATACGAGAATAATGGCATATTGCAAGCGTATGATCAATAAATACATTAAGTGGTATTTGTTTATTGGAAGGGTATTTTTTGTGACTCCATTAAATTTTCGTTTTAAATTGAAACTGACGATTTTCGTAGCATCAGTATGGCGTTGTTCGGTCTATATGTACCGACAGCGAAAGCGTTGTCTACGATTTCTCGTAGGCCCTCCTACGAGCAATTAGGTCGACCGATTCCTCTAGCTAAAACCACTCCTTCTGTTTTCATTCAATTCACGAATTTAATAAGTAGGTAACGAGTTAAGAGTCAGTGAAATAACCGCCGGAGGCAAGTCGGTCTTAGACTACCACTAGAAATGCTTACATAAGGCGCGTGTATAGCTAATAGTTTGCAAATTGTTTTTACACACTATGAAACGTGGTAATAATAATAATAATATAAACTCACGCCTATTTCCCAGAAGGGTAGTCAGAGACTATAGATTTCCACATGGTACGATCTTTGCATATCTCTCTTGCCTCACTGACACCCATCAATCTTTTCATGCAATCTCGTCGGTTTCGGGTGCTTAAAGTTTGGCCCTTTTTCAATATGCCACCAATATGTCTGCATAGGATTTTCTAGGGCGACCCTTGCCGACCTTTCTATCACAGATATTCGCTTTATAGATCTGTTCTGCCAGTCTACTTTCATTCATCCTCTCCAGATGGCCAAATCACCGCAACATATCCCTTTCTACTCTAGTCACTACATCTTCCTTCAAACCACACCGCTCTCTGACATCACTGTTTATGCATCTGTCTTTCAGAGACACTTCACACATACTACACATACTTCACAGCGATCGCATCTCCACTGCATTGATCCTACTTTAATTTTTCTTCTGCCATACCCAGCCTTCACTACAATACATAAGCGCAGGGATTAGGATCTCGTTATGGATAGCCAAGCGCGCTTTTCTTGAAACGCTTTTACTATTCGTAATGGCGAGCAAGGCCCTATTCACTTTATTTCCTGCATTCACTTTCCTTCCAATATCTCTATCATGTTTACCATCATTTGTGAACAAACTACCTAGGTATACAAACTTTTTCACTTTCTCACCTTGTATAAGTATATCGCATTCAGTCGTGGTTTCGCCCTATAAAACGTTCTATTTTACGTAAATGACAATCTATCTAATGAGCATGAATTTTAGTGCATACACCATACAATTGCCATCAAACCATCTAACACTCACAGAACTTTATAGTTATATACATACATACGGACTCGATTTTGAGCCACTTTGATTGGTCAGATTTCATTCAAACTGTGTAGGCTTATCAAGGACTGATGACAATACAATAATTTTATATTTAGAAAAAGTTTTGAAAAAAATTTAATTTCCTTATTATTGTTGTCTGGAATTGAAAATTTGAAAAAAATAGTTACTTACAACATTAAAAAAAATTCACATAAACTAAATTTAATAATTTTGAAAAAAAAAATATCTAAATTTTGAAATTACATAAAAATAGTTAAATTTGAAAATTTTAAAAGAAATTTAAAATTTCTGGAATTTAGTAATATTTGAATGTAAAAAATCTTAAAAAACTTGTGTATGTCACAATTATAAGTTGTACAACGCAACGTTAACTTATGTTGAGCGCTTCACTCGGTTTTGAATTCACCCAATCCAATATAATATAATTCAATAGTTAGATCAAATGAAAAGGTTTTGTAGACATGAATGATATAAACTTAAATTCATTGCCACATGTAATATATTCTAAAGTCAAGGCTCTTGGTTACAAATACAAATAATATCGTTTTAGACTAAAAATTTAGAATACAAAATATAGTTAAAAAAATAAAATAAATCGATATGCCACAAAGTGCCCCACGCTTTTTTCACAACACTAATATTTTTTGTTCATTATTTTATTCGTATATTAAGAATTGCTTTTCACTTTTTAGTTCGATTAATCATTAAAGCGTGTTTTTTAGTAACTCTGTGGGGTTTCAAATCTCTATTTTTTATATGACATGTTATACCTACTATTCAATTTCAAAGGCCACAAACAAAAAATATATAGCCAATCCTTGCCAAAGATTCGTGGTTTAATATTTTTTACAATATATACTGATGTATATATTGTACATAGTATGTTGATAATATACTTTGATTCTTAGTTTAAAGTAATATAAATATTTTTAACTATAGCTACAGGTTTGGAGGTACTTTGATCAAAATTTTTCAATACAATGTTCATTTTTTTCAATAAGTTTATCAGGAAATAATTTACTTTTATAATTTCATGTCAAGGTACTCTCCTTAGAATCTGTATTGACCTGAATTTCAAAAGGAAAGTTCCCGAGAAGTGTCGCACTGTGGTAATATGTCTTCGACTCGGGGAACAAGAGGGACGTCAGTATCGTCGTCCAAGTTTGAGAAGAAACGGAGTTTCCTTTCCGAGGGGGGCATGAAAACAGAGGCGGTGGCTAAAAAGATGTCGCAGAATGCGATAACCACGCCACCTGTCCCTAGTACGCCACCCACAAACGGTAATGGCAAAGACCTCTAATAAAGCAAAAGACGTAAGAGGAACCGTGCCAGCGGGAGCACCGCCGACCCTGCTGAAATCGGTGGAGGAGGTTGGGCCGGCAGATACGGCCGTAGCAAAGGCTGGGGAGTCAGACATCGGTGTCTTTATTGCATCAGAAGCGGTAGGAGGTTTCGCTAGACGGGCCAGCCTGAAACGAGAAACATGCCGCCGGTCTTTGTCCGCGTCGGGGAGTTCGAAGCGAAGAGATCTGTCGGGGGATGCTCCGCGGCCGGAGTTCCGAAACGCCTCATTCGCCCGAATGGAAGCCCATACGATAAGAAGGTTGGCGTCCGGCATCGGAAACCTCGCCTTGGAGGCGTAGGGTGAGTTCGAGGGTTTGAAAAATATCAGCAAAAAAGTAAAAGAATCCATAATTGGAAAGTTGGTTGCGATAAGCGAGCTCGTCCTTCGCTACGAGGAGTCCCGCTCGAGCTACGTTGCAGAACTTGAGCGGGAAAAGCGAGGAGAGTGAGGGACTTGGTAGCCGCGGAGAAGCGAATAGCCAAGATACAAACAGAAAACCTGGTCAGGATCCTCGAGATGGAAGCCAAATTCGACAACAAGATGACAAGATTCAAACGCACGCGCGCGCTTAAGCACGCACACACACTCACAATCACTCAGTCGTACACGCTAACACACACAAATACAGACATTTGGCCATCACTGGGAAAATTGTCGAAATATATTCGTAGGACCCTGAAATGTCAAAATCTGATGATAACTCGATATTTCGATAATCGAACTGAATACAGTAACTTCCCAATTATATGAAAGTTTTTAAATTTTCATAGCGGAAACTTAAAAAAATACGTTTTCAAATCATTTTTTTCCTTTTTCGTATCAAAATATACGATCAAACCGAAGTCGAAATATCATTTCGTGTTGTCGTGAACGCCAAACTTCGTGTCGAATGTGCGAAATGAATTCAATTTCGATACAATGCCAAGCCAAGCCAAGTTTGATTCATGTGTAAGCTAAAATGTATCGATTTTTTATTTTATGAATCTCGGTAAACGTAGGACTACTTTAAATCATTGTAATATATATTTATTACTAATCAGGAACAGAATTTAATATAGATCGCCAACTAAATTAATAAATAAAAAGCTATGATTACTATACGTCGTCGCACGTGAGTATAGAGATGTAGTGTAGACTTGTCGATATGTTTACGATATCGATAAAATGAAATTGATCGTACCGTGTTATATTAAGATTTATTATTTTTTATTATAATACAATAATATATTATTAGGATTAGACGGCTTATTTTGAATATCTTTTGGAGTGGATGTCATAAATAGTCGCTTACAATAAAAAAGTACTTATTACTACAAAGTGCAATAGCGATTTCATGTAGATAATAACAAATGTGTATTTGTGTGTGTTTTATTGAAAAGTTTTGTACTTATCGATATTTATACTTATACATTTTTTCATTTATACATATCGATGCTAAAAATTGAAAGCGTATCTAAATAAATAGTAACTGTTTTAGTAATTAATACCGAATTAGTTGCAGTAAAAAATTGCAAAAGCACACATTGAGCAAATAATTTTTTTTTTGTTTGAAAATTAACAGCTATTTTCAGAACGTAGAGATGTTGATAAAACTGAAATACAACGAATATTCTTTTATTTAAAAAGCCTAGGCTAGTATGAATCGAGCAAATGAAATAAAATTAATTTTACGATTGCACCAAGCGTAAATCAAACGGGCATCTTGTCACTACGTATACATTCCAAATTTTAAAATACAACATATCGCCATATACACATGTCTGAATAGTAGGTTTCTTTTCTACAAAATTTCCTGCGCATACCCCAATTGACTAATGGTAACAACTAACGACTAAAAATTACGAGTACCTGAAAAGCCTGTATTAAGATTTCAAAAAAAAAATCTTTAAAAGTATCTACATAGATAGCTAGCTTTGCGTTCGCGTTTTCGACCGTATGGATATCTACTATATTCCTATGTCTTTTATGTTGATTTATCTCACTTCCACTTCTGATTCTGGTACTGCTTATCCCGGTCCCGTTCTGAACGTAGACCTCAGTTTAGTATGTCAACTCTGCTCCGCTCCGCTTTCGATTCGAACCACTCATGGTTCCACTTTGTACGAAACCGGGAGAAATACTAGTATCAAAATAAACTATAGGCCGTATTACTCGGGGATAGTGTAGTGTCGAAATAGATAGATTTATTTACTATCTATTATGTTATAATAGGTAGCGTAGAAATCCGTGTAGTGGTCTAGTTTAATAGTATAAATGCGCGGGCGAAGTCAGTGAATAATATTATGAAGTGTAATAAAAATATATTATGAATATTTAATATTGTATATTAACCTTGAAATTTTGATATGATTAATTAAAATTGTATCAAAATTTCAAGGCTTGGAGGCAGTCTGGCTACTACCTTTCGAATTTTATAACTAAAAACCATATGGAAGTTGAACTTTTATATATTACTGTGTTTTCATTCCCATAACGTTAACATGGTTAAAAAGTCAGAATGTATACGCAAAATAGCCGTAAAAGGTACACCAGAAAAAAAGCTCACATATTTAGACAGTATTTATTTGCATCAGTGTGTTGGCAGAAAAGAGAACCGTCATCTAGTATCCAGTAGTATGGCTACTTTTATGTGGAACTAAGCGAATGTACTAGAAATTTGTACGGTCTTCAAGAAGTTTTGTTGAAATCTACTCTATCGCGTTAATTTTTTGAGCTTACAAAAAGCGATCCCTGTACTAAAATTAGCTAGTATAATTACTAACAGAAGAAGGTTAAAAGCGAAGTCACTGCGATCAGCGAGTTAACTTCTGTTCTACTGGATAGTATGTTTTTATTGGGGATATTACTTAAATTATCAAGGTTTGATATAACTCGGAGGACATGGTTCACCTTGGCTCGTCACAATATCGTGTCGATTATGAGCTGATCAAGACGTGGGAATTTTCATTTTCTATGTATCGTGACGAAACTCGACCACACTGTTTATCGATATCGATAAGGTTGCAGTTTCTGTCACTACACTAAACAACACTAAAATCCTTGTATAGTACGGAAATGGACCCGATTCGCTCCAATATACCCCCCCCCCCCCTAACTCCCCACCCATAAAAATCGAAACTTTCTCGCGACGTTTCTTTGTTCATATTTCGCATTCTCGTCATTATTTTTTTTTTCTCGGGAAATAGCAAAGTTTCCTTTTTATTGCTCGATTTCCTCTATAGGTTTTCCGAGAGCGACGGAGGCTCCGTATTTTCGGTTCGGGCGACTTCTAGAAACGAAGTAATCTACAAACGCCTGGAGAGTGATTTTGAAGATGGCTTGAAGGCTTCACGATTTTAATGTGTGAATTGTTGATTATTGGCGGGAATTTATAATTAGATAAGTGGTGAATATAGAAAGGGTTGAGACATGCCGCAGCACGAAAATGGGCCGGTTGGACTGGTGAGACACCACACTGTCACAGAATATAGACGTGGAGGAACAGCTTTCGCTGTTGCTTATCGTCCACTGACTGAGAGTTTCGGTGGTCCAATCCTCCTCCATGAGTTCGTTACACCTCCATCAGATATCTCATTTCCACGCAAGAGGTCGGCAACGCACTGGTAACTTCTCTATGATTTCGAATGTCCACGGGCCGCGGTGACAACTTACATTCTGGTGGCTCGCATGATTTTTTACCTCTCGCAAATGTTGAAAAAAATAATAAAAGCTTGTCTGCATTCATGGTTATTCTGTGACAATTGAACAAGTATATTTACCAGCGGGCTGTCTGAAATTGATACTGACCATCCTTTGACATAATACACAGCTTGGTCATTGGTAGTTGGAAACATACCTGAATTTAATACTCCTCACATGCTGGTGAATTTTATTAATAAACTTCTCCTGGTAATATGCTTTCTAAGCACGAAATATACATAGAGATTAAATTGCAGTTATTTGGATAATTAAGATAAGTACTATATCAATACTTGCTTGGATGTTAGATATTTGTCAATCACATAGAATCTATATTGAATCCATTGAATGATGGTTCGTACAGAAAGAGCAGATTTGAGGTTCAGCATAAGTTGTATGCTGCACATTTCTGTAAGTTGTAAGCAAGGGTTGAAACCGCTCAGAGGGTGGTCGGATCACAATACTAACTGCGGACCAAATGAATGGTCATTTTTTTGATTTAAGTTGAATCAAAACAGCTCCTTTAATGCTTTTTGGACCATTTTAAGCCGTCAGTTTAAAACCTTGTCAGTACACTGGTGCTGATGGCTGTTGCAAATACTAAATTTTGAAATATTTAACACTTGCAATAATTCGTAAAATATATTAAGAAACAACCATAGTTAATAGTTGTAATAATTCCGAACGCAGTTTTTTCTCAAAGAGAGCGAGCAAGAAACTTGAAGGTTAAAGCTTCTCAAATCAAATGATGTACAGTTGAAATTAAATGTACATATTATTTCATATTATACAAAGAATAAGGCTTTAAGGCTTCCAGCGGTTAAGTCGATGGATATTTGTCGTCTGAATAATTGAATGTCGTGTAAAAGACTGTAATAACTGTAATAAGTACTGGTTCAATGAAGATGTTAAATTTGTAAAAGGGTTAATATTGTATATATATATATATATATATATTGTATATATAGGCACCTTACTGAATACAAAACACGAAGCTTTGTAATAAATTCTCGATTTTATACATTTGACTAATATGTAAGCAGTAGCTTCTAATAGTTTCCAACACGAATTGCGTCAAAGTAGAGAGCTCAAAGGTCTCAATATAGTACAAAATTATTGTGGGATCGTTTGACTGCGCAAAAGGGTAATAAAAACTTCAGCTGAAAAAGCCAGTCTTTTTCAGTATCCTTTATGTTCTTCGTGAGCTTTCCAGTTATTCAAATGGAAATTTTCGCCGAAGCCTGATTAGTACTACAGACTTCGTGTGGGCGTGACAAACAAACTCACAAAAATGAATACCCTTTCGGAAATTGGACATGGACGTGAATCTAAATCAGAAGAAATCAAGTCTTGTGTTTTATTTTAAGTATTCCATCACAGAAATAAATAAAAAAAAAAAACATATAACAGTCAAAGACAAACGAGACGAGGTCGTTTCGATCAAGGACTGCCAGACTTAAACGCATAAATCTATTTTTAAATGGCAATAAACAAATAAGTTCACTTTAACGGCATTTTATATGGCCGTGAAAGAGGACGAGGGCTGTTTTGTGATCTAAACTTGAAGTGTTAATATACTTCAAGTTTACAAAGTAACATACTACAAGAAGTAAGAGCAAACAGACTAGTTTCTTTTGAATATTCTTACAAAGGACATGGACTATTATTGAGTTATTTGATCTACAAATTCAACTCAGTAGGTTCAAATATTGTACTATTTTAAGTAGATAATTTATCCTGTATCTTTAAGTAAAAAGAGTAAATCATGAGTTTCTTGCCCATTCTTCTCAAGGTGAATCAGCATTTAGGATGAGTGGTAATGTTAATGTCAAAATAATACAATAATGACGCATTTTAAATGTAATTCTATCACTTACTAATTAAAGACATTTTGGCTTCGATTTGATTTTCGTTACGTTCTGACTTCAGGAACAAACAGAAACGACTATCGATTATCAAATAGTAGCAAAACGGCTAGCGTGTGATAGAAGCATGAAGTTTCTCAGATGACACATTGCACGCTTGCCCGACGTGGTGATTGGGTAGGCACACCCCTCGACTAGACGTACACGACGTACGACTCCGACACTGATAGTAGCTTACAGCTTGTCAACTCCCTTAATGATAACTCCCCTACAACTCCCCTACAACTCCCCGAACAACTCCCCTACTATGTTGGTAAAGAGGGGTGCGGTGTAGGAGCACTAAGACACAGAAGAAAGAATGAAGGTGAATATCGTAAGATCGAAAGCATTGGTCATGCGCAGCTGGCGGTAACTTATTCATTTGGCTGAAGCTACTATTTATAAAATGGCTACATATAATTTTTATGCCAACAGTAGATCCCTAAATGAGTACGAAGCGCGTTCATTATAAAGTGAGAATGAGTTACAAACTATTTGGATATTAAATAAAATGTAAATTCTGCCTGGCCAATCTATAATATTGATTAGATTTAAAAAAGGATTTGAATATCAAACGTTTTTTAACAATGGAAAATTCATAGTTTGCAGTCTGTCGTAGCGTGTTATTGAAAACATCGAATTGCACGCGGCTATTGTTAAACAGTATCTGTGTTTGAAAAATTTTAGTACAGAAGAGTTAATCAAGACTAACAGGATACTTTAAGAGCAAATGCTCTACCGTATCGTACAGTTGCCCGTTGGTGTGCCGAATTTAAACGCGGAAGAGCATCCACCAAAGATGACCCTCGCTCGGGCCGCCCAACAATGGTAGGGTAAGTACCGAATAAATGGTTTAAAAAGTCGAAAAAATATTTTAGCAGATCTTCATGTACATTTTCTAGCTGAAGAAACAAAGATTTCAACTAGTAGCACGCATAGCATTTTGCACAAACGTTTGGTCTTGAAAAAGACACCTGTGCGCTGAGCCCTTAAAATGCTTACGGATGCCCGAAAACAAACCAGTCTGAATATTTTCTGAGCTTCTTTGGAACTGTTACAACGAGATCTCGGTAATTTTTTGCCTCGAATTACCCCCAAGAACGGCTTCGTTTTTACGATTCAGGAACAAATTTACAGTCTAGACCTGGAAATGACGATCATCTCCAACAACCCCTAAGAAATTTAAGGCAAGCAGTACTGCCGGTAAGATCATGGGCTCCCTTTTCTAGGATGGCAAGTGGGTGGTCATGATGGAATATCTCGACCGTGGAGCTATTGTTACGGGCTCTCTGCATGCAAAAAAAAAAATTAAATTACTCCCACACTGTTTTGTTCCTTCAACATCCAGCCTCGGCTCACAGGTCCACTTTTGCTATGGCTCCCATTCGAGATTCTGGCTTCGAAATACTTAAGCATCTTCCATATCCACCCGGCCTTGCCTATAGTTATTTCTTGTGATTGAAGGTTGAAGGAGTATTCAAAAGCACAGGGATTCAAAGATGATGAAGCAGTAGTCGCTGCAGTACAGGAATTTTTAGGTCTTTAGAATGAAGAGTTTAAGAAAAGGAATTTTAGGTTTAAAAAAATGACCTGCCAAGCGTATTACGCTAAAAGGTGATTATATAGAAAAATAAAATAACATTTAATAAAAGTTACCGGATACTCATTTTTACTCTTTATTGAACAGTCTCTCGTTTCACGTTGAGAAAATATCTCAGAAATTCAATAAAATTTGCACTATTTACAAAATATGTTACATAGTTCACATGTTAATAAAATATTGCAACCGATATAAATTTACCAAGCTTTTGTTCGCCGAAGCTACAGGAATTCATGAAACTTCAGTTGCAAATGATATTAAAGATGAAAATTTTGTGAATGGCGTAGACGATGTTATTAAATTCAAGTATCTGTGAAGACAGACGCTTCCAAAGAAATGACTTTATACTGATAATATCGCAGACGTTGAAGATGAAAAACTTATCAGTGCTATATTTAGAAAAAGGAGGTTTAATTGAGTATCACTTACAAGCATAATGTTAAAAAATAATATTGCAAAATAAATACCTTAAATGAGCAATTATTATTATATGTGTATATTTATATACATATCATTCGAATTTGTAGTGAGAATATAATCCCCGAGCAAAAGTTAGTTATGTTTATTCAGACAATAAATATTTAGTATTTATTTATATACATATTACATAATAACAAATTTATGTATATTGTATATGTAAATTTAAGGTCATTTCCAAAAAATGTCTATATGTATGTATACATACATACATGTATATAAATTTATACGTTTCTTGGAAAAATTAAAAAAAGTTGACTTATTTAGTGTCATTTCGTACAATTGTCGCTGTCTCAACAACAAATGGCACCACACGACACAGACTATAGATGGTGTTAAGTAAATAAAACTCGTATGTAAATTTTGTATATTACGTAGTGTTGTCTAAACATTTATTGTCTGATAAAACATAAGTAACTTTTGCTGCGGGGATTATATTCTTACGACAAATTCTAAAGACGCCTAGCAAAGGTCGCTTGACGGTACGGACAATTAAATAACATCACAATTAATGAAAACTACAATAATGAAAGACAAACAGTTGAAAAATATTCTACAACATTAATGTACCAGCATTATTATACAAATGTTTGCTATTGGTGCATCACATACATTTTAATGCATCGTTCTCCGCAAACAACTGGCGCACCGCGTACCTAATGTATTGATTTTTTTAGCATTTAATTTTCCTATTTTTAGGCATTATAAGTTATTTTACTGTTCGTCAGGCACAGACGAAAGTTAATTCAAGAGCGTATTTAAGAAGAATCCCTAAAGCGATATCATAATACTTAAGATTTATTTGAGTGCGTAGTAGAAGTTAGTTAATTTTTTATGAGAATTCTGGAAGAAATCCCATTTTCATGAAGCAGCTCGTTTTAATAATGGTTTCAGTAAATCGTTTTCAGTGTTATCTCAACAAGTGCCAGTTATAGAAGATTATAAATTTTTATAATTATTACATTTGTTGAAGGACAATAAAGGCCGGTTCGAACTGTGAGATATCACACTTCCATAATACAGACGTGAAGTAACAGCTTCATCTGTTGTTTCGTCCAGCGTATGAGATTTCCGGTAGCCCACTTCCACCACCATTACCCCACTTCCCTACGCTAATCACCCTCCCCATCCATGATATTCTACTCCTATCCAAGCGGCTGGAAACACACTGGTGGCTCTTCTAGGGTTGCAAATGTCCACGGGTAGCGATGACCCCCTATTATGTAGTGGCTCTCAAGTTCTCTGATATTCCTTATTATTACTTGAAATGGATGTGATGTGAAATTAAAAATAATATAAAGCAGATAATGAACTTCATACGACTCGTTCAAAAAAGCTACGTCATTGCCCTAATAGATAATTTTAGCAGTTCACTCTCTTGATCACCATCATCATCGTCATCGTCATCGAAAATGATATGACAATAATTTGATATGTCAAAGTTGCGAAGGTTCGCGATCTAAAAACGAAAACCGTTGAAGTGCGATTCGGATTTGTGCATACAGGATTCCGTACCTTTATCTCTGAATACCGTATCAGATAATGGTTAGAATTAGAATTATTAACTTGATGGTCTTTATTATTTAGGTTTATCTGTTCTGGCAAGTATCAATGGGAGAGGACTGTCAAAACAAATCTACAGAGCGAATGCGTGTGACGGAAGGGTTAGCAAGGGTCGCCCTAGAAAATCCTATGCAAACCAAATTGGTGGCATATTGAAGAACGGGTTGAATTTTAAGCACCCGAAACCTACGGGCTTGCATGAAACGATTGCTAGACACGAGTGAAGCGAGTGAGATATGCGACGATTGCACCATACGACAATCTGTGGTCACTGCCTACCCTTCTGGGAAATAGGGGTGAGTTTATGATAATAAAAAAATCTGTTATTTTCTCAAAATACGGGGAAGCAACTTTGAAGATATACTTTTTTTTTTGTATAATCCAAATTGCTGATTCCATTTTTTCCACTGTTCTTAGCAAAACATTTTCTTAGAATATTAATTTGAATTATTTACCCGAAAAACAATGGAAACGAATACATAATGAATACTGAAGCCTTGTTAAAAGTTCGGATGTTCATGAGCAACGGTGACTACCTTGTTGTAGTGCGATTCAAATGTACGTTGGCCCTTTCACAATAAAAATATCAACCAAGATGAAAGTCAGACTTCCTCATCAAGGGGCCCGTACTAAATATTAAAACGACTTGAAGTCTGCAATTGAATCAAATTCAAATGAAACCGATGAGAGTTTCTCTGATTGGCGCAGTCGGTGGTGTTCCTACTTGCTGCGCTATGGGTGTGGGTTCGACTTCAGCTCAAGACAAAAATTTATGTGATTAAAAAACAATATTTGTCTTGACTTCGGTCGTTTTTACGTACTATTAGTATGTGTGTGCTCTATAAACTGTACGATACGCACAGTACAAGCCCCGTTGCTTAGTCTGAGACCGGACAACTCCGGGGATGTGTCCGAAGATATTTATCTACCGTTACGCAAATGCGTATAACTAATAAATATTATTTATACGAATAAATAATAAACTCTCAAACGGACGAGGCGATCTTCACGAGCGGCGCGTATGGAAACCGGGATCCGAAAACGTTGCTCATTACATTCACGCAGCGTCCGGATCGGGCCGGAACCAACTTCGGCTGGGAGCGCGACTTCCGGCGGGAGGGCCGACGGCGAAAATTTCAACCGCCAAGTGACGCGGTCCCCGCGAAAGCTGAAAGGTAGATTTCTCGCGAGAGAAGGCGCGTTCTCATCGTCCGACCGCTGAGGCGTAGATATGTATCCTTTCAACAGTATCCGTGATCGGGAGCCGGAGAGGCCTCGAGTCGTCCACGCCGGCGTGGTTCGCCGTCGTCGTCCGCGACTGACGGCTTAGCGCGATCTGAGGGGCTTCGTGCCAATGTTTAAATTCGATCTTAATTGTGAACTAGTCAGTAGGTTCGCCCGTGGCTGTGGTCAAACTTGCTACCATAATGCGGTTTGAAGACAATTGGTTGGACGTTTTAGTCAATCGCGCCAGTACTTATTATAATAAAAAGATACTTGTATCAGATATATGTATAATAAAACAGGATTGAGAAAAAATTTGTACATTAAAGATCTGTCTGTCTCTGAATTTGTCCGTAGAAAATACCAATTAATACAACATGACGAAATTTGCTATGGCAATAGTTTATACACAGCGATAACATATATCCCCGCGCAGTGTAAAGTATATACTTTTTATCGGTATTTCGAAGAGAGCCGGAAACTAAATCGATGTCAGAATCGGAATCAAAAGCGGGCTTAGAATCGGAGTAGAAAGTAGCATCAAGGTCGGGGTCATCATTGACAGCGCGTTCGCTGGACACAAAAGATGTAGGGACGCATTCTATATCCACACGGGCGGGGCTGTGGGAGTAGACTAGTTAGGAATAAATGTAAATGTAATTTATTAGATATATGTACACATATCGGTCTACATACTTACATATACGTAAGTGTGGTCTAGATACATACATATACATAATTAATAATTCGGTCCAGGATTTCTAGCCACATCGACTGCAAAGATAGTCAATAGCAAGCGGAAGAATACCGTCGCGAGCCGTTTTGATGTTTACATAATTTGTGTTCGCTGCGCGTGAGTCACTTCAATTACTTTATAAAGATACGCCGAAGGAAATCTAAGAAACTGACTGACTTACTGAAAGGCCTAACGAGGCGGAAAATCAATTGCAAAGCCTCTATTCTAACCCGAAACGCTGCTGTCGCTAAAATTTAAAGGATTTATTCGAGAACCGCAATCCAATCTTATTACTAGGAGGGGTATATCCAAAAGTAATTAGATATACTCTTTAAACGATAATTCGTTACCGGCGAGTTGTACTGGTTATTTGGTGATTTTAAAAATGAACATGTACGAAATGAAGTATTTTTCTCTTTGAAATGCGTATTTTTATGAGAATTCGACAGGAATCAGTTAGAACTCAGTGGATGTGATTTTCGCTCTACGATCAATTAGACACTTGCCTGCGGTACGCTCGACCTGCAACGTGCAACCCACCGCCGACCCTCGAATCTGTTCTTCGACTACTAATTTCTATCAAATCAATTGATACGGATTTTCGAGAGGACTGACAGATATCCAACATCTAATAGTCCGAGATCCCGCTGCAAGATTAGTACGCTCATCGAGTTCAAATTCAAATTCAAATTCAAAATATCTTTATTTCATAGGTTACAAAATAACACTTGAAATACGTCATAATTTTTTGTAAATTTACACTCTACCGCTCGTTCGGAAGGCAGTTTTCCCTCAAGAAGAACGAGCGAGAAACTTAAGGGTAGCTCTTTTCTAATTTGCTCAAACATAACCAAAATAAATACAAAACCATTAATTAACGAAACAGCCCGGTAAGAAGTCGAGCCGCTATTGCCCATGGATACTTGTCTTCTAAATATTCAGAAACTGTATAATACTCTTTTTTACTGAGTGATTGTTTAATAACATTTAAATGTATATAGGGGTAAATCTTGTACATCAAAACGAACCTTATTGAGCAGGCGCACACAGAGTCCTCTAAATGAATTTGTGACTTAGTCGACTAACATGCGAAACCAGTTTATTTTTGTATCTGGTATTGAGTTTATGTCGACTACCTTTCTTTTAAACATTTCTAATTTTTTTTACATATAATATATTTTCATAAAGGAATTGAATTGAAACGAAGCTGTAAACGTAGAGGCTTTGAAAAATCATGGTTGCCTTTGCGCACACGGCCGCACCACTTCGCAGCCAGGTGTAAACACGTATGATTTTGACGTGACAACGTCTTAAATTAGGTTGCGGCTGGGAGTCACTTTGAAAAGTGTAACGCTCGGTAACGTAACGATGAGTCACCGAACGAGAGAGGCCCGCCGAATGCGTCTCTCTCCCACTCAACTATGATCGGTCTGCGCGCGCGCTGCACTAGAGGTAGTGCAGCTTGCAAATGTATTGCATTATTGTATGTATTGTATATAAATACGTATGTATGTGTAAAGGTAAAATAAAATTTTGTTAATATGAAATTCAGTGCGAGATTCTTTGTATAAATTAATGTTTTAAATATAATTCTTTGTATAAATAAATGTTTTAAATTGTTACTATTATTTCATCCTTCTTCCTACTATACGAATGAATATTCACATTAAAATGATTTTACCATTCAAAGTCGTTTGTCTTTCGCCCGTATACCGACTTTACAGGCAACCAAATTTTTGTTACATTTTTACATTCATGCCCTACATTTACCATTTATATACCAAATTAAAAGTATTTTTTTTCTGTCTATGATTACATACGGTTGCTTCAGTAAATCTGGCCGCAAATAATGTTTGCTGGCTGGTAAAAATACTAAATATTAAAGGTAGGGTGAAAGGGAGTTAGCGCGCAACATCACTCGTTATATTAGGATAGCGATTGCCGGCTGTAAGACGTTTTAGAGCCATTGCGCATGCGTCGAAAGCTAGCGTACTCAATCGCCGGCGCAATTAGTAGTAGAAATGACTTAATAAATACTATTTCTTATTTTTTCATTTATTTAAATGAAAATTTTGATTTATTAAGTAAAAAAATGTTTTAATAACTAATTAATTTTAATTATTTAATTGGAATTAATTAGTTTTAATTTATAAGTGTAGAAAATTATGTTATTTTCTCGTAAGTATATAACGTATAACAAACAGAGAATCTCAGTAGTAAAGTATAATTACTACATACATTACTAATGAAATTCTCTCAATCAAATGTATATCAACAGTCTGGTACCCATAGTACAGGCCTCGTTGCTTAGTTTGGGACCAGACGGTACTGTGTATATACGTCCGAAGATATTATTATTATAATTATCTCTATTATAGTTAGCCAAATTACTGTAATGTTGGTTTGAAATAAGTCTCAAAAAGGTCCAACTACCTGACATATTCTGCCTGCCTGACATGGCAGATGCAATATTTTAAGAATTATATATAAGCGGTGCGGCCGAATGGGCAAATGCAACCATGATTTTCAGTTTCTACATGTGCAGCTGTGAAGTGGACGATATTTCATTTGAAAAACAAGCCAATGACCTTTTTCCCCAAATCCCAGTTGATAACATTTTAATTAAAAGTGTTTGCGACCACATCTTGACGAGCGCCCTGGTAGATGTATGTTCTCCATTTAATAAATTTATGTAAAAGTTGTGTTCTCAGTTAGCACTTTATGAGCGCATTGATCTTGCAGCAGGATCTTAAACTATAAGCGAGTGTTAATAATTTGTTTATCCTAGTTCATTAAATAGTAGCATTGCTATTTTTACGTATGTTTCCTTTCTAGACACATCTAGATGTGTCTAGATGGAAACGTCTGTTGAATGATTGAAACATGTTTACAATCATATGTAAACATGAGTAATGAGTATGTGTCTTCGGAAATTTGTGTAAATATTTATTGCATGCCTTAAGCGCGAGCGTCGATATGCTTCTAATGTCGCCTGAAAATTCCGTCTACACTGTGGGTGTGACCATGATAACTGAAAAACTATTTAATTTTTAAACTTAATTTCTTTATCAATCTCATCACTAATTGATTGGGAATAACTGTATTGAAAATCACAGCTTGATATAGTACCGGTTAGCTGTAATTGAATTTTTTAACTGGCAGTTATTCATGTTTTGATCCGCCATTTCGCTTAAATATCTACAATAGAGGTTTAGATGAATGTTTTATATTTTACCGCTATCTGTTGGCAATTAAAAAAATAAATTGAGTGTGAAGTTTTTATTTATGTAATTGCCAACAGATGGCGGTAGTAATACAAAACATTCACGTTAAAAGTGAAAAAAAATTAATGCATTATAGTACACATATAATTTTGCATTATGATGTTTAGTAAATATGAAAAAATTACCTATCCTTTTTTCGATTCAAGTTTACTGTTAGAGTATTTGAAAATCAAAATTAAAAAAAGAGGATTTTTGGTGAAAAGCTCATACGTTATCATAAACCTCTAATTTAAATAACATACGTATGCCACGAGCGCTTAAAGCATTTTTATTAATTACGGCACAGAACATATTATATGTAAATACCGATAGCGCTAATATTGTAATAGTTTTCAATGAATTAGCAAAATACGCTTGGTCTGTTAATGTACGAGTACCTGGGCAACCGAGTTATGTTCGTCTTCTATCGAGTTTCCTTTGGGAAAATGACAAATTTCAACGGTAAAAGTTGTTTATGTTCATTACCAAAAATAAATATTTAAATAAACAATAAAGGGTATTGGGCCAACCGTAGTTCATGTTATGTAGTGACGTAGGTTGCTGATAAATAATAATAGCATAAATGTCATTACCTTAAAAGCCTACGAAATTACGCTAAATTAAGTAACGCTTAGAACATTTTTCAATCTCGATTTTTCAGAAAAGGCGCTTGTATCTGATATCTGTAGATAAACTTGAAAAGCAAAACTTTACAGGATAAATTTACATCGAATTCGTTAGAAAATATCAATAAATATACACACCCCTCGCAGTAAACAAGCGCGCAAACACACACTCACACATATCTACGCAGGCGCACGCGCCGGTCGGACCGACGCACGCACGCGCTTAAAGTATTAAGACATATGAGAAATAGAGTGTTATTTGCTTGCTATGACTTGATAACTTCAAACTGTCCCAACTTCATGTTGCGCCCGGCGCAAAATTTACACATTTTGAAAAAATCATGACTATTTACTGATCTAATGTACACGCACGTAAAGTTGCCGTCAACAGCTTTGCCATACGCATCTTTCCCATCTTCAAGGATGGCGATCACGGATTTCAATTCTATAGAAATCCTTTTTATACATCCACGGGGTATGGAACGCACAGCACCCTATGTAAATCTGGCCGCGTTTGCATATTACCCTTGCTCGATAATGCCATGTAAAATTATTCTGTGTTCCCGAAGGTATGGAAAATACATGGAGCCTGCGTAGGCTTGGCGATGTCGTTTTCGTTGTCGCGTGCGGCGATCGTGCAAATGAGGTTTTTTCGATTCGAGGTACAAGTACGTCGACCTCGTAGTGCATACGCCAATGAGGTACCGTGAGATGCAATATGTAGGATATCGGTTTTCAACTGAATTATCAAGCCTATGGATGTTTATATTTTTTAAATTTAAAAAAAACAATTGTTTTTTACATGACAAATTAGAAAATAAGCATTGAGACTAAAATAAAAAAAACCTTGAAAACGATCGATTCTGCAGGTCATTCCTAAAACTTTCCGCTGTGATATTTGTCGTTGTGTTTTTGAGCACCTCGAGTTCAAAAAGATAGTTGTCTCAAAGTTTAAACTTATGTTTAAGCTTATTGAGGTCAAAAATTCGGAAAATAGTCATTTGCGACTTTCGACACAGCTTATTAGTCAAAAAAAGTTGACCGATATTAAAAATCTATCGTATTTTTATCGTAATTTTAAATAACAATTTTTGTGAAATTTTCATTAACGATATGTTACGAAAGGACCAACCGATTTTGATATAGCTACAAAGATCAAGGTTGTCTTCTAAGCAGACTGGCTGGTTATATTTTTGAAATCATCGCTAGAATAGTGAAAAAAATAAAGTAAAAAAAATTAAAATTTTCCTCCATCAATATCTCTTGAACAGAATTTATGAAGTTTGCGGTAGTCGATGCAACTATTTGGAGAAAAGAGCTGATTAGATTTTGGTATCGATCGGTGGAATAATCTAAAAGTTATTTCAGAACTATATTTTTTTGAAAATCATATTTTTAACATTTCTCAAAAGCTAACAGGTGAAATTGATTCAAGTTTTCAGGAAGCATAAGTACACTAATTTGCCTATCATAAGTTTTAAACCTATTAATTGTTCTAAACATGGTTCGAGGCATTTTATGACAGTCTCGTAGAATGTCTCGAACCGTGTTTAGATCGATTAATGTAATGGGTTTAAAACTTATGATAGGCAAACTAGTGCTTAGCTCATTTTGTTCAATACAGATTTAACTTACTTAAATGGGACCACATTTTAACCTTTTCCTGGCGTTGTACCGACTCTCGTATATATTTACCATTATTTAAATTCTGGCAGTGGCATTTGCCATTAGACGCACTCATTTAATTGCACACGTATACTCGTCATTCATTTTTAGTGTGTACACTAACTCTTAGCCTTCAATTACATCGAAAATATGTGCGTGCCCCGTGTCGTTCTAAGCCGGCATGGACGGCTTAGAATTAAGCTCATCGAAGTTAGGTAAGAAGGTTGATGTTTGCAGTAAATAAGTATAACTTTTAACCGAGCTTACGCAATACATAGATCATTATTCTCGTACAACGCGAGCGTGTAAGACAAGGAATTTTAATTACACCGAATGCTTTTAATTGTGTTCATTAATTTGTTCACTGGAAACTTGAAATATTAATGATGCTGTATGAATTACGTATAATTTTCTTTTCTCGTCTGAAACTTCTGTTATATTACTATTAATTTATATATAAACAGTTTATATATTTGCAGGATGAGCAGTGGCCATTCAGCTGGCATACGATGCATATTACAGAACAAATTGTTGAAAGGATCAGAGGCAACGCACGAAATTCGGCGCTAAGTTACCTCTTAACTAAGGCTTAATCTTCGCTGTCTACGTGCTGTATTTGCATAAAATCGGCATGTCCCAAGTATAGCTGCTTAACACTCACTCGACGCGGCCTATCGGGAAGGTGTTCGACATGTTTGCCATTTCGAAACATTTGCCATTTCGACATATTTGCCAGCTTTATCGGTAAGCTTGCAGGTGCATGATTATGCATCTAGAAGCACTTCAATGCAAAAATTATCAATGATGTAATCTCCATAACAAATTACGAGGCCGTCAGCAACATTAGTTTTAAGAGTTAGCAGTTTTCTACTATTATGAAAAAGATATTGAAATCAATATATGTTCATGGTTTCTTTATAATGTATTTAGTTCTCAGATGTAGACGTCCGGATTGATAAATAAGGTAAAAGTGATATAGTCTCTTACAAAATAAATAAAAGGCGAAAGTGCTCTGAAGTGTTTACCTGAACAAGTGGAGTTTTCAAATACAGCCTATTTCTTTTTAAGTAATGAAGAGTTGATAAGCTTTATTTTCAGAATTAAGCGCACAGTTATCCTATCATTTTACTGGCCGTGATCTGTTTTGCCCTTGCGACGCCTGGGTGTGATGATAATGCTGACCATAATTACAAGCGCGCAATAGTTACAAGATAGACGATAGTTTGAAATCTGTCTCCTATCGCGTACAGTGAGACAACGCGATACCAAATGTTAGCGTGATAAGTGAATGTCTCCACTAGCTTTATAGCGTGTTGTTTCATGCAATTAGCGTGCGATAGACGCTACATCTCACTCTCCGCCTCTAACGCACGGTGCGCACGCGGTGGGTAAAATCAAGAACATATTATTTACTAAAATGACTTACATTTCATAAGTTTTTATACAACAATGTGACTATATCAGAAACAATGGCGCTATCGACTGATTGATAAAAGATTGCAACTAGACATATCTAAAATCACCTATTGATTGATTGTGCAAATTTTCCACAAATCGTAGATTGATATAATAATAATACAAACTCACGCCTATTTCCCAGGAGGGTAGACAGAGACTGTAGATTTCGACATGGTACGACTTTTGCATATCTCTCTTGCCCCACTGACATTCATCAATCTTTACATGCAAGTTTGTCGGTTTCGGGTGCTTAAAATTTAGCCCCATTTTCATATACCACCAATATGGTCTGTATAGGATTTCACTTTCTTAGGGTGACCCTTGTCGATCTTTCTATCACGATATTTATTAAAAAAAAATAAGCAACATTAAAAGTCGAAATCAAAAAAAATATTACAACAAACGAAAATACGAGCACCAATATATGATTAAGCGATATACGATTAGTTACGTTTTACATTACGAACTCTTGATGCAACGTTTTTTATTGTAATGGATATAATGTAACATATTTCTATGTTAATGTCTGAACAACTAAAAAGAGGTTTTATCCAATCGCTCGATAGTAATTTTAAATCAGGTTTAAAAAAAGTCATAGTTTGTCATAATTTAGTTGTATAATTCTGGTTTAACGTGAATGCTATGATAAAAGGAGTCTAGTATGTCACGTTGTTAATCGATTGGAAAATTCAAACTCCAGTTTTACCGTCAAGTATCAACAGTCAATTTAAGGATATTACGTATTCTATGTTCTAAATTACTTGTGCAAAACCGGGTTAAAAGTGTAGGCGCCTATTTGATCGACGGAAATTACGTTTAATTACTCTTAAATAACATGTATAAAAATTTAGCCTCTGTAAGTTGCTTATTTTCATATACATATTAGCATTTGTGCCTGACTTTGTTCGCGTTTTTTGTACTATTGAACTGTACCACCACATCTATTATAATTTTTTTTACACTAATACACTGCCACCGAGGAATGTAACTCGTATTTTGTTTTTCACACCAGAATTTGCCTCGTTTTCGTTCAAACCGAAATCGTTACAGATATCAGTATCGAAATTGAAAGCGACATAGAAAACTGCACCGGGATTGAAATCAGGAACAATATGGGAACCAGAACTAAATACGGGAAAGCCGGGGGAACGGGCTAATATGAAAAATGAAGGAATACATTGTATGTCTACGCTGGCGAAGCCATGTGGAATGTATACTAGCATTTTAAAAAATAAAATAATAATAATAATAAATACTAATTTACGGAAGGTAATAATAAAGTTTTAAATACAAAAGAATACATTTACAGCCCACCATGAACCGCCAAAGTTTTTTTAATACACGGTGAAAGTCGAAGAACGCGAGAATATAGCCCTCTTACGTGGCTCCTTCGAGATTTAGCCGTAACCGGGGAACCCACAGCAAAGTTAGATTGTTCAGCCCTTGTTAGATAATCACCCTAATCCAGTTTTGAGTCTTGAATAATACGACGCGTTCACAAATTAACTAGGTCCCGCGCCGGCTGCGTCCACCTGCGTCGGTATCGTTGTATATGAACGTATACCAGCTTTCGTCCGTTGAGTTGTATAAGATCCATCATCTTCGAAGCGCTAGATCACGCCAAGTCTTGGTCTCGGTCTGATTTTGATTTAGGTCTTGATCTAGATCCAAATTTCGATCCCGCTCACGATATCGATCTGTATTCCAAACTCGATTCGATTCTGATGCAGTCTTCCCAGAGGAACGCATGAAACACCAAGAACACGTATTGCCGCTAAATTACTCTCTTAGGAAAACAGACTCGCTCGCACCCTTAATACCGATCCTGGTCTCAATACAAAATTAAAAATAACAATAATCAGAGTATTGGTTCTCAAGTTAAAAACGCAAAATAAGCGCACAGACAAACACAGAGACGTCTTATTTCAACAAACTCACGATTGTTTCGCAAAAGGGTAGGCTAGGGCAACAAATTTTCACATGGTTACATTTTTTGCATCTTGCTTCATTAGCGTTCATCATTTCTTTCACGCATGCCCTTCGCTTCCAGGTGCTTAAAATTCGGCCCTTCTTTACTACAGCAACAATTTGGTCTGCCTTGGATTCTCTAAGACGACCCTTGCCGACCCTTCAATCACACACATTCGTTCTGTAGATTTGTTTTGACAATCTACTTTCATTTATCTTTTCCTGATGGCCACACCGCCCCGACATATCTTTTTCAATTCTAGTAATTGCATTTTCTTTCTAACCACACCACTCTCTTACATTACTGTTCCTACATCTATCTTTCAAATACATACTTCGCAGAGATCGCATCTCCACTGCATTGATCCTACTTTCATTTTTCCTCTGCCATACCCAACCTCCACTACCCCACATAAGCGTAGGGATTAAGACCTAATTATGGACAGCCAAGCGCGCTTATCGTGAGACACTTTTACTATTCATAATAGCGAGCAAGGCCCCATTCACGTTATTTCCCGCTTTCACTCTCTTTTCAATATCTCTAGCATTTGTAAATAGTTTACTCAAGTATACAATCTCTTTCACTTGTTCGACTTTCTCACCGTCTCTAAGTACATCGCATTCAATCATGCTTTCGCCTCTTTCAAACACCATCGAGTTAGTCTTACCGACATTTACTTTCATACATGTTTTCTTACAGAATCGTTGGTTAAGCTGGTTTTTTTAGATAAGTATTCTACTTAGGTTCGATTTGATATTACTATTTACGATTAGGTTAAGCGGTTTTGAATGTACATATATTTTTTAAATTCATCGCGGGCAATTAGTACTTATTAAGTAGGTAGTTCTTAGCAGCTTAATAGTTTATTTTTTATTCTGAATTAGTTTTTATTTACTTGGGGGCAATTTCTTTAGGTATTTATTTTTTATGAAACATTTTCCTTTAATATTATATTTTAGTGTTTAGTAGTTTACATACTTTAGTTAATTCGAGGTTAAGATTTATTGTGGGTAACATCATTTAATTTAGGCGAATGTTTGGTTTTTGTTTAGGGTCACATATTTTCGGCGGGCATTATTATCATATTGCAGTTTATTTTTTAATAGAAATTCTCAAAAGGGGGTTTCGTGGACGGGCAATGTTGTTGTTTTTAGTTTTCCATAATAATTTTCTTCTATTCTTCTTCTCTCTTCATTATTTTTTAAGAAATCCTTGGACAAGGATTCCACGGACGGGTAACAATATTATTTGCTTTTTTTTTGTATAATAAATTTTTTTACAGTGATTAAGTGTTTATGCGGGTTTCGTAATAATTTTCTTGCGTTTCGATGGAAAACATTTTGGGGTTCCGCAAAAGTTTATTTATTAACTTTCTACTTGAGTTTACTTTTTGTTTATTTTTTTTTGGGGTACGTTCAGAATATAATATAAGATGTCGTATGAAATACATTTTCAAATACAAGCCATTTTCAAAGCCAAAGCGGCGCGGTTTGAGAGTGCTGCTGGTTTAATAAATTCCGGAAATAAAAATAGATTGCGGGCGCGCTTCGATGATTTCCCCGGAGTATCGAACCCAGTTCATGGAGGCATACGAGGCATTGTTGTAAACTTTGGATTATTCCGAACCCGAGCATGAGGCGGTTCTGGCCAAAGTGGTTACGGACTTTTCCAGAATCTGCGAATTAGCGGATTCGATCAAACCGGCCTTCGACGATTTAGGATGAGGAAAGGAATCGGAACACACAGCGGGGCCGGTCCGAGCTCGGCCGACGCGGGGGGCTTAATTTCCCGCTTGCCGACATTAAGTCCAACTCAATTTAGCTGGCGAGATCAGGACTGGTTGTCCTTCATTATCATGTTCGATAGCTTAGTGTATGCGCGGGCTGGCCTACGGCGGGTCAGATATTTGCATACTCGCTATCCTGCCTCTCAGCGGAATCGAGACGTTTGGTGCAGCATTTAAACATTAGCAATGATTCTTACCCGATCGTGCGGGATCTATTGGAGCGTCGCTATCAGAACATACTTCAGCGGATAGACTTCCTTGACCTTCTCCTACACAGACAGATGACACAGACGGCTGTTCATGAATGGGTTGAACAGCCACGGTGAAGCTCCACATCCCGGTATATTTCATGTAGAGGTATTCGATTTGTTTGACTGCGAGACTTATCAAATGAAAAACGGTGTACCGTATGTCTAAATAAATACGTGATTTAGACATTTTGTATTGGGTCGTGCCAAAATTCTTGCCTCTGCGGGTCTTTTGCAGGAATTTCGGCTGAATTTCAAAAAAATACATTAATCCAATGTAAATTATTAGTGAAAATATATTTCAATTAAAAATCGGTTAAAAAGAAAAATTAAAATAGACCATAAACGATTTCTTGTTATCCCTATCTTGCAAAACGTTGTTTGCATTTGTATTTGACTAGCGGTCATCCGCTCGCTCCGCTGGGTGTATGAGTTGTGGGAGTGATGAAAAAACGGTGAATGGTGTACAAAATTTAAAAAAAAATAGTTTAAAACCATCTGATGGTCAAAGTCCCCAATCGATACGTTCAGCAGTCATTAAATGATGTCCGGATAAAGAAAATTCATATTGATTTTATATGTCTATATCAGGATTTCGAATTAACATCACAGCGTAGTAGTAACTTCTTTCTTTAATCGGGTGGTTATGACAGTCATACTTTAATTATTTTCGTATAGAGAAAAAAACAGCGGTAGGGGCAAACTTAAAACTGTGAAAGTAAAATGGTTCAATGCAAAAACAGAAATAATGCAATTGAATTCAATTTTAAAATATAATTTTCGCATATATATATTATACATAAAGTTTTACATGCTGTTAATATTAGCATGTCGGTGACGCGAAATCGCAATGTTTTATTCGTCCGAATTTCATCTAAAGCGTTTAAAGAAATTTTTACTTCAAAAAATTATTGCTACTTTTTCAATTTACTTAGCTTAAATCAAAGTCATAATTAAATAATGAAAAAGTCCCTTAAAAAAAAATTATCAGCGAAACGCTATTCGTTTCTTTATAATCGAATTTCTTATTTCAGAATTACATAGGTATTTTCCTTGAAATCAAAAAATGCACGAAATTCCAATTTGATTTCATTTACATTATTTCATTTTACCAATTTTCGTTCGCAAAGAGTCCACAGCTGAGGGGAATAATTCACAATCAATAGAGTTATCGCTTTTACGTAAGAGAGAGAGAGGAAAAGATACATTTCTACTTTAGAGGAGAGGAAATATTTTTTTATGCTTATAAAAGTTATTGCATCATTGGCATAGTATTTATAAATACCGCGATCTGGTGGTGTTTTAGTCTAAACAATGCATTTTCATGTTCCGGTAATTGCAACACCTTAATGCTAATATGGTGCACGAGACTAGCATCCAAGTCATCGCCAACGTAAAGAAATTACTGGCGGACAGATTGAAGGAGCACTATCACATCACATCATAATTTATCAACTGTTAGCATATGATTATGTGTTATTTACGTTTATAAATCATGATGTATTATTACATGGTAATAAGAAATGCTTTTGTGCAATGGAAATTTGAAATAAATAAGATTTTGAATGTTTTCGTCCATTTTTTGTTAGGATTTACATACATAGACCACAATGAAATGTAATTGCATATATCTATACAAGTAAATTGAATTGAAGTGTTTGCTTGTGATTACAATATAGTTGCGTTTTGTTTTTAAATCCACAGTGTCATTTATACGTATCAAGCACCCAGACAAGTCCTTTTATACTTTTTATTTGTCTATATGTCTGGTTGTCTGTCCAGACATATCTACAGAACGCTTTGACCGATCACGATGGGACTTTCTTTGGAAGATAGAAAAGCTTATGGAACTACACATAGGATAAAAAATATCCTATTATTAAGAAATAATAAAAAAAATTAATAAGAGATAATAAAAAGAAATTCTTTTCATGGGATAATTTCATTGGAATCGAATAAAAATCCCAATTCCAATTTTTATTCGATTCCAATAAAATTATCCCATGTAAAGGATTTTTCTTAATGATTCTTTAATAATTAGTAATATTAATTTTGTACTCACATTATTTTCGGGACGAATGCCGGGAACAAGATCATGGTTCCGTATCATAAGCCTATAAAGTGCTATATAGACACAGCTGGCGCTGGCGCTGTTTCATGACAGCCGCACCGTGGTGGGAAAATGTAACAGGATCTACAACACGCAATAAGAGTTGCGTACAAGCGCACTACATATAGAAGGTTCAGATCCACTGGTGGCAAAGTCGCGCCAAGGAGTTTTGAAACTTTTGTGAAGACGGACAAACACTCGCCCATTAAAGTTGGCTTGTTCTGCGCCCACGCCGGCGTAGTTGGGAGAAGGCGCCATTATTAAATAAGGCTAATCAGTTTTCGCAACGATGAAAACTTGTAATATAAAATCATATAACTAGAATGTATCAGACGCACCTCTTGTAGTTCTGTTATTTCTTATTAATGTTCGTCTTGATCTTTTTGTTTATAGCTTTTTTTTTTTGTTTGCGTCGCTTTAGATGACGCAGCTGCGTTAGCAACTGTTGTTGTAAATAATAATAATAATATAATTAATAATAATAATATATTACTTAATAGATTGTATGATGTTTTCCTAAATGTGTAATTATTTTTCTTTTGTATCTCATTAAAGACCTCGTTTGCAGCTATTTATTGTACAATATTTCGGTATACAATAGGTATTAAGCTGAATAAGTTTTTTTTGGCGTTTTTGTTTTATTATTTATATTAATTAAATTTTTTTATTGGTTTTAATGAAAGATAGTCTGCCTCGTACATTATAATACTCGCATACTTTGTATTTAGTGCGTCCATTCTCGCTGCTCTTAGAGCGACGGCCTGAAATGCAGTCGTAAACGCAACGAGCAGCGATAAATTTGGAGTCACGGAGCTCGAGTCGAGGACGGTGCAAGGCAGTTCACAAAGCGCTGATATCATCTTGAAAGTATTTTAAGCTGCCGAATCTGGGGAACGCATGCGCCGATACAAAGTAGCCGAACGGGATGCGCGAGCGCATGTGGCCAGAACGAAAGATGGTCGCGCCCCCGCGCGGATTACATTAGTTTTCAGCAAAGTAAAAGAGTTTAAAGTTATATTTTTTTGTGTACTTCAGTGACAAGCTATGAGAGTAAAGTTCTACATCATCAAGGAGATTATCAGCAAAGCTGTACTGCATGAAGTTAGTCGTTCAATAGAGTCGTAGAGGCAAACTAACAAGTTACTTTTATTATTATTATTTTGTACAAATATTGTAAATTTATGAGAACAACGTCTGCCACCGTAGTCCAGCTGCTATTAACATTGATTACTTATTTTTTTATGTAGGTCAGTCATAAATATATTTAGAATTTTGTAAACTTTACATGCGTCTTAATATTTTTTTATTAACAGATGAGGGAAATAAGTTGGGTCTATCTACCTGTTCACACCTGGCTGCAGGCAGATGTAGCAGTCATAAAGGTCGCCGCCTGTTATAACAAGGTGTAAAACATAATATTCGGAAATTTTGTAATTACGATGTGAAATTAACATAACAAGCAAAATCGCTGAACTACGGCGGCAGACATTGTTCTCATAAATTTATAATACTGTTATCTGCCTTTAAAACAATATTTGATTCGATTAACAGATGAGAGTACATTTTTCTAATGCCGGATCTTAGACTATTAAGGGTCGCTTCGACCCTTCTCCTCCTCGAAGTTTTTCTTCTGTTTTAGGATATAAATAAAAATTCCATAATACGAGATCGGGACGGTAAGACGGACGAAACAGTATTTCTATACCTAACGCCCCCAAATAGTTAGTTGTTTGTCTGGCGGTATGTGGTGAGGCGTCGTCATCTTGAACGACAATCCCATTGCAAGGTATCATTTCTCTAACTTTTTTCAAAACAAGAGGCAACCAATTGTTAGAACACCAGTCTGTGATTACTGTTTTTTTATCTTCTAATGCAATTGTTGCATAATGACCTGTCATTCCAAAGAAAGAGGCCTCCATCTTTTATTCCAACCCTTCGACCTCGTTCTACTTTAATAGGCAACTCCTCGAAAGGAAACACCAAATGAGTAGACCGTCTTTTGGTTTCGGGATCGTAACAGTAAATCCAGCTTTCATCATCCGTAATTCCGTAACCATGTCGTATACAGCATTCGAGTCACCATCGGAAAATCTTTGCATTATTTAGCGACACCAATCAACACGACGGAGCTTTTGAGTTTTCTAAGTCCTACATGTTCTCGAAGGATTTGTTTCACTTGACTCAAACCATTGTTAAATATGCTGGTAGGTCATTGTTGTAAGCAATACAGAAAGAAAGTCCCTCGCCGGCGGCTTAATGCGTGTCTTTAGGTAGAAACAGTGAGCTTCTTTAACTTAATAAAAAAAAAATTCTAATCATTGCAAACCGAATACTTGATCGTTCGACCATATTGATAGGAAATATTGAACTTTCATTGATTTAAATAGTTTCATTTCGTATATAGGAAACAATGAATTTTAATTAGTTTAAAGAATAAAATTCTTACTTCATTTATAATGATTTGGATTCAAACCATCTAGAAAGAAACAAAATAATGAATTCTCCGGTAGCTTATTATTATTATTTTTTTCTTATAAACTTTTATCCCAGAAGGCAGGGTACGCAAAGACCACAGACTTCCACATGTTATGGAGTGTTGTAAATGTAAAACTGACTCTCAAAGGTGGATCCAAAAAGCTTTTAGCCAGATTAGGCCAGGAAAAATATTACGTCCTTAAGCTCATTTCGATAAACTTTCTGGGATCCACGTTAGAGGTGCTCAAATGAACTATGCGCCGTTTTATATATTTCTATCATATTTTTTAAATATGTAAGTGTCTTAAAGGTCTTGAAAGCGTTTGGAGATACAGAATTTTATGCTCTATATTGGATTCGTTCTGTATTCTCTTAAAATCGCTTTAAATTAGCGATAAGCGATTTAATTGACTATTAACTAGAGTTGATTAAGTTTAATTTAAAATCTGGTCATTAGGTGGCGTGGCGAAACTTTGACGAGTCCGAATGCAATTTAAGTAACGAAATGCGTCCCGCCCGCAAGCGATGATGATCTGGCGTTCATCTGGAGCGGTGAGCGCCAGATCGCCGAAATTGAAGTCAAGAAAATTGATCTCCGGCGGTAATAAAGTAATTGAAAAGATGAATGATTTCATTTTGACGTAACGTAAATTACGGCTGTCACTTATGAAAAAGGTGTAACGCTCGGTAACGTAACGATGAGTCACCGAACAGAGAGAATGCGTCTCTCTCAACTATGATCGGTCATGCAAGCTTGCAAATGTATTGCAAGTTATTGTATGTATATTTTATAAATACGTATGTTTAAAATTTTGTTAATATGAAATTAGTGCGAGCTTAAACTTGGTTCGACTTTAAAGGATTTATATTTTGTTTGACGTGGGAATGTGATAAATTAAATAATAAATATTTTTTATACATTCAAATATGTTTTATTTAAAACATATACACACATTTACATACAAATTTCAATCTCATCTGCATGGATTTAATGGAACAAGATTCACACAAGGAGTCTTAAAGCGAATGAGTGTCGGTCGGCTAAGAATGCCGTAGAAGATTCTACACAAAAGTCGTACCTACAGACCCAATCGGTGGCACATCAAAGAAAGTCCAAGTGTCTGGAATAGATGAGCTGGCATGAAAACGTTGATGAGCGTCGGTGAGGCGAGAAAGGTATGCATAGTACGGTATTGTCTAAATTTCTCCGTTCTCTGTACACCTTTTTTGAGAAAGATGCGTGGGTTCGTCCAAAAACGAAAACAATGAAATCGGAACTTTGTAGCAACAACAAAGGCTTTTCAGATCCGCCGTCGCGTCGACAGCGCCACAAAGTGGAGCCTCCAAAGCTCGTATCGCGGTGACGCATTGGTTCCGGTCATCGGAAGGCGCGCTTTCCAACCGGAAGTGGGCTAGGTTGCCGCGTCCGACGGACTTCCGCTACATTCTGTTCCGGTCAATTTATCATATCGTATTTAACGACTGCATCTAGGCTTTGATGGTCGCTTACTGATCAACGAGTTAGTCACAACTAACATCCACCAGCAAACAACAAAATTAAAGGTTGGTTTCATTTGTGTCTTTCATTATTGTTAATTTTACGTCTGTATACCGATTTAAAATGTCTGTATATTTCTTTTCAAGACTCTCGACCGTATAGGTTCAATTCTAGCGCTAAACAGATCAACTTCGAACACTAAGCATAATACATTAAATATCACCGGAAAACCTATGAAATCATGAAAAAAGCACAAACTCAAATCGAGACCTTTCCGATGATAGCATATTTAATATTATAAACTCGTATTATCATTAAGATGTGCTTGGCATAAAATTTTCCTTATTCTCTGAATTACATAGGTCAATATTTCAAAGGAACCTTGTGTTTGTTCCAGGATAAAAAGTAGCCTGTTTCACTCTAAAGATTATAAAAACCGTGTGCATAAAAAAAATACTTGTTACGCGAAAAAGAAATACGCCGGACAAGTGCGGATAACACTCGCGCCCTGAGAGTTCCGTATGAACTTAATTATTATGTACGTCGATATTTCATAGATTAGCAGTCCCATAGATTTTTGGCCGTTTTCAAATACCGACACTGGTGAAATGTTGATGTGGGGAATTCCGAAACGTTTGCTTTTTTATACAGAAAATTTTTAGATTTGTTTTTCAAAATATCTAATATTTTAGCATTTTTCAATTTTCATGGCTCCGGAAGTTAAGAAATGCTCCCCCATATTGCATCTATATCGCGATCCATAGTTCAACTGCAAGTGTAAATATGAATTCATGAAGAAAATAAATTTCATTGGATATAGTAAGAAAATAATGATTTTTGCATTTTAATTCTTAATAATTTATACTGCGAAAATTTGTTACTTGTCAAATTTCGTGATTCTATTATAATATCATAGGAAGTATTCTATCGGTTTTATTTTTGCTTGCATAATTAGCCGAATTTATTGATTATGTTGAATTGGAAATTTGGTTTCTTTACAGTTCCAAAGGTCAGCAGACCTATTAGATTTTAATGTCAGTTTGATACCTGCACGCGTTCCTGAGAAAAGAAGTGTTGACAGACAGATGGACGGCCACAAACAAACTTTCTTGTTTATAACAATGTTTAGACGTCTAGTGTCTCATAACTATAAAAAAAAAATACGATTTTCATAACTCTAACAACGATATAACTTAAAAATTCATAGAGGATTTGTTAAAAGTTTGACTTTTCAACCGATTCCAAAGTATTTTAGTAAAACAAGTTAAGATTTGTTCATAAGTAAGGATTTATTGCGTCTAGTTTGTTGGCGTCTTCGAATAATGAATTATTAATACGGTCCCTTATCGTTTGAAACACCCGCTTGGGGTGTAGCACAAAACTTCTATGAACAAGTCGACGTGGCCGATGTTCGCATCAGATGATAAGACGACTATTTCATTAATATTATACATGTATATATATTACAAAATATGCATTATAAAATATATATACATATTACAAAATTCTGTTTTTGTATCGCTTATCACATTTACATGATTTTTTTTTATTCATATCTAAATTATCTGGCCCTGTTGTAGGATATATTTTGTTTTATAAAGTAACATACGAAATGAGCAGTGACGATAATGATGAGTCAAATCTGAAAAAGTTGCTTTTGTGGCGTATAAATGGCTTAAGTTCAGCATACCGTTATAATAGCAAATTAATTTGCTATATAATTGTAGATCTTAAAAATATGTACAATAAAGTTCTGAATAGCGTACATCTATAATTCTAAGGATGCCGGACAATAAGCATTTTAGTTTTTAAAACAAACACCTAGGCGTCGATGGCTGACGACTACGGGGCGTGGCGGGGGCAGGGCTATGCTCGCGCGATTTGCTTATTAAAAAAAATAAATAAAAATCCCTGATTGGCTGTACTCTTGATAAGGGCTTAAGTTTTACGTGGATACGTCCAAGTATAAGAAGATATTCGGGCAGTGGGTAGTACAATACGAATTAATGTTTCAGACTGAGTTTTTTAAGCCAAAGATTGATGACATGAAAACTACGAAATGTAACGAAAAAACAATTCGTGATTATGCTAAATTGGAACATAATTATATAAACAAACAACCAAAACTATTTTCAACACTTTCGGAATACGTAGGAACGTTAGTTGTGTTTATTTCAATCATCACTTGTCGAATTGTCGACATAGTGGATCTCATACCTACCGACTTCGTTCACTCCCGTACCGACGGATGGCGCTAGCGCGTAAACTCCTGTTCGCGAAATGGCCCCCATTACAAACGGAACCATAAACGTGTCCACGTCAATGATAATCCCGTAGTCCATGCGAGCAGAGCCGCGATGATATGTGTAAATTTTAAATTTAATTTTAAATGTAAGCATACGTAAGACGTCGGTATACGAAACGCGTACGGCAGGGGCTCAGTGGTCAAATGCCTCGCCTTCGAACGCGAAGGTGCCGGAGTCGATCATGGTCGTGGGCGAATAAACCGACCAGTTATTAACCTGGTTAAATCACACAACACCTTCAGTGTATCGAAGAATGCGTCAAAGCACGGGCACGGACGCTGACGGGCTGAGACCCGCCGTCCGTGCTGAGGGGACTATGAGAGGGTATGCTTCAGGAGCGGAGTAATTAAGATCTGATACTATTGTATCATATTATTAGAATATATATTGTCCGTTGCAAAATGAAGGAAATGCTAGATAGTATAAAATCTTATAGTATCCTCCGCTGTTTCGTTTTGACCAGTGAGTGAGAGTTACGATGGCCCGCCTCCCTTCAACCCCTTTCATTAGTCCGATCACCCTCCGCGAGATATACTGTTCCCTCTCAAGATGCCGGCAACTGCACTAGTGTACCCTCTGTTGTTGTGAGTGTCTATTGCGAGTGTACTATCAGATGGCTTATCTACTCGTTTGCTCCTCAGCTATGATATATATATATATATATATATATATTATGATGCACCTTCCTATTATTAAGTATTGTTGTTTTAGAGAAGATTAAACCTTAAGCGTACCTTCAAATAATTTGCTTGCTATAATTGAAAAGCAATTATGTGTATATATATATATATATATATATATATATATATATATATATATAAGATTTAATCTTCTCTAAAATAACAATACTTAATAATAGGGAGGCGCATCATAATTCGTTCAATTCAACGCATTTCTAAGTAAAAAATAATACAGTATACGAGTCATGACAAGTAGCAGACTATATGAGGGTTCGCTAACACGTTTCCGCTTGGTTTTCGGATCATTAAGTACGGAACCCTTTGTTATGAAAATGAACGCTTTAAGCGAGTCACCGCCTAAATATTCTGTAACTGCGTTCGCCAAAAGTTAGATTAATGTTCAACAGATAAGAGATATGAAAAGGGAAGGTTTGAAATATAACACAGGATGTTCATTTTGCACGAGAATTTATGAGCGTTTTAATATCAACAAAGTGAACTCAACGGAGGCTTTTTCCACCTTTGAAGAATTTTTAAATTACTTTTTCTTAATTTGGGAAACATTCTTTTTAATTTTTTTAGAAGTCCATACACCAAAGTCAATCGAGTACAATTGGGAAAATTTGACTAAAATCCTTTTGTCAGGACAAAGAGAGTAATTGCAAATGATAATAAATGCGAGCTTTAAGCATTTTTACTAATTGAAAGTGAAAAAATCGTTATGTCCCCGACTAAAAAATTATAAGTTGTATTAAATATTACAATTTTATTATATTTCACATGACAAATTTGTTCCCATTTCTTAGAAGGGTAGGCAGAAATTAATTATATCGAATAAAAGTTTAAATAAACAACACAAAATCAAATTTAAAAAAATATTTCATACAGTTAAATCAAATTTATTTGACGTTCCAATTAATAAATACAACTTTATTGATAAGAAACACTGTTACGTATAAGTTAAATAGTATAATAATAGAAATATGTGAACAGATCAACGGATACGTATAGAAGTTTATAATATCTGTATTAGATGACAGTATTTGTCATCCTTAGTTAATACAATTTTTTTTAGGGATGTATTTGTAAGAAAGCATGTCTAGACCTTCCATGACAATGGAACAATCAAGATTAAGATACACAAGTTATCTAAGTACTAATTTAATTACGTAAATGAAATGGGTAAATAAATAAATTCCGATACGGAACTAACTTCATGGTGTCTTGCGTTGGCGCGCCCAACTTCCGTAAGCTTATTATTAAAATACATTAGCATCTTTATCATATCATCCCCAAAAGAAACGTAACATCAAAAAAAAAATCGGAAGCGGTTATACCGTTAATATTTTGAAAATCTCCGGTGATATTCATAAACACTGATGAAATTAACATCATCCTGTATGGAACACTGATGTATCTAAATGTGCATAATATTTGCGCCAGTATCGTGAACAACAAACCAAATAAGGACTCAGTTTTGAGATTCAAGTCGTCGGTCTTATAGAATTAGACTCGGACGTCTTATTGCACAAGCGAGATTCCAAACTCTCCCCTCCCAAAACACGCAATACAAATTTGATCGAAGCCGCAAAAGGGGATGTGGGGGTGAATCGTGTTAGATCTCCGCGAATTATCTGCCCAAGGTACCCTCCGAAGTGTTGGCATGCGGAACCTTTATCAAATGCTGACAGTTGAGACACCTTATTAAACGGATCCCTAAATTTAGATTCGGGACCCTCTCGTCCGTTCCGATGTTTTTAGTTAAGAGGATAAATACCGAGGATCGCTGATGCTTATGAAGAAAATTGGCATTCGGTCCACAGCGGCCCGTCTCTGGATATAGGACGGCCGCGCCAATCGCCACTCTGGGCAGCACTTTTACCAAACGAGATGAACTACCTGTAGTCATGTATATATATATATATATATATATATATATATATATATATATATACATATCGGACATAGATATATATATATATATATATATATATATCTATGTCCGATATTTGGATTTGGATTTTCGTTGAGATACCTACAGACGTATACAGTTGCCTTATAAATCATGCTGTATCTCATGATCTATAATATGAAATCTACTCTACTTTTTAAAAGCTAAAGCTATGACATAAACTCTTAAAAATAATACAAAAGCTTTAAAAAGCTTTTTTAAAAAGCTTCAGTTTTAAAAGCGGAAGCAGAAACGAGACCTGTACAAAGAGCATTTTTATGCGGGCTGATTTGAAATAGATGGCTAGTATATCTATTTATATATATTGTCGTCTCGCTTCTGCTCCGTCTCGCCTTCAATTTCGATACCGCTATCAGACGCGGTTCAAATTTCTACGAAGTCGGGGCACATATTAGTATCTGAATATAAAAAAAAAATTGTAGACGTAGCTTTCTATTAGAATCGGTGTAGGTACTAGTTTGATTCGAATGTACCAACAGGCGGACGAAGTCGGGACAAATGCGAGATTGTGTCAAAATTACAAGTTAATACTATCACTTTTCGGATTTTACCGTTTTATAACCGAAGTTGAACTTATTGTGCGTAAAGATATATAACTCTATAATTTAAGCAATGCAAAGCACTTGTATGGTCGACGGTCGCACATTGGAGTAAGTAAGTGTTATGGGGTTCAATTAAGTTTAAGTTTAAAGGGGTTCAATTAACTTCTACGTCTATCTATATCAGGTATGGGTAACCTTTGACATGTTGTGGGTCAAACTTTAGTGTGCAAATAGATTCGCGGGCCGCGTTCAAAAAGTAGTGAATTTTAAAGTAGTGTTCATATTTTTTAGCGATAGATATCAGACATGATTTTTTTTTAAACGTCTCGTGGGCTGAATTAAATCTTACAGCGGGCCGGTGGTTGCCCTCATATGATCTATATCTTCGTACATACACACACACACTCACACACACACGCACACACACACTGACACACACGCACACGCGCACGCGCACGCACACGCACATACACACACACGCACACGCACCCACACACATCCACACACACACACACACAGCAACCATTTGGTCATAAACTAAGCAACGAGCCTTATACCATAGATGTCGGATAAATTGATAGAATATACATATACCTTTCTTTTTTTAATACCCATACGTAATATGCAGAAGCACCCACACTCAAGACGGACATTGATTTTCGAAACAATTAAAAGTTCATTTTGTGCGGGAATAGAATCCACGCCGCCCGCGCGGCAAGAAGGTTAGCCACCGACCGCGCCCGTCGGGCGGACGTCGGGGCTGTTTTAAAAAATAAATAAAATAAATCGCGGGTCGGGGCCTCCCTTTCGGCAACACGATAGCGCGCCCGCGCCGCGGAATAGGACCCCTCCGCCCTCGCAGAGAAAATTGCTGGAAAAAACCCGACACGCACCCGAACAGGACCTTTGCCCTATTTTCCTTTCTGGCTTTTATGCGGAAAGTTTTGCTTACATAAAATGGATTTCGGGGTTCGTCCGGATCGTTTGAAGGTCCCGTCGCGGTTCCGTGACCCTTGAAGCGGTATTGTTGTTTATGTTTTTGATTATGCACGAGAAGCGAATGCTCTTAAGACGTAACCTTTTACATTGTATATCTTTTATTTACCTTATTTATTGTATTAATTTATAATTAGTATTTTATGTACTTTCTAAATAATCACGTTTTTAAATAATATTTCAAACCTATCTACCAATCTCTACTGTTTATCAAGAATCCAACTTTTTTTATGAACATTGTCCTCTTTTTCTAGCCCTTAATATTATTTTGTCCTTTTGATCTCGATGTTTCACAGTTTTAAAGTTAGGGCGATAAAAAAAAAATATCAACAAGAAACCATTTATTATTGACCTATGGAAAAGTTGGAACATAACGAGATGAGCGGGAAATGAATGATAATGAGAAAAAATATAATAAATAAATAAAGTAGGTATTTCTATATGTACAAGATTACAAGAAATAAAAGACTCGATACTGCACAGAGGGCATCGGGTGATGTACGTGTGTGAAGTCGGACTCGTCCCCGAGCAACTCAAGAATAACGAGGCTCCATGAGAGTGAACCGTGTACGGGGAAAAGGCGGAGAGACCTCTAGGAGTTGTTCGAGTGACTCACACGCGAAGGTGTGAAGTGCGAAGCACGACCTCGATGATGAGGTTCTTAAAAACGAACATGCCCTTTTATGCATCTCCCTTTCTGGCACTCGCCGAGTGTGGATTATTTTTTTTCTGTCATTCGAAGTTCACGCAATTTTCTCACAAACATTGCTTAACTCGACAACTGCGCCCCCTCCTCGTGTTTCGATTTTAATCGCGGTGCGCTTCCAAGTTATTGCTTTCGGAGCGGTAACAGTTTCCGTCATTTTTACGTCAAAAAGGAGTAGATATATTACATCAGTGATTACGAACTCGTCGGTGATGGGCGAACGGCTATAGGTTCGCTTTCGAATCGAACTAGATCCCAATACTGATTGTGGAGTAATTGATTTGATTAGTGAACCGCTTTCTTTCTATGCTATATCAGTGCATTTTTTCCGTGCTACGATGGATGAGTTAATCCCACAGTCACGGACCTGTGTCGGCGACAACGGTTCATCGGATTCCGTTCCTCATTAGATCGGGGCGAAGGTGTTAGGATCTGATGCTCTCTCTTAGGCTTTCGTTTAGGCTTACCCTTAGGTTTTCCATCTGAAATAAAGTCATCGGGGCAGAGTAGGCCTCTAATACACACCCGGTTTTATAATGAATTCAATAAACTATTAACCGGAATTTCGTGTGTGATTTCCAAGATAAAGAATTGCAACTATTATATATTAATCTATATATATATAAATATATAAAGGCAAAGACAAAACAGTTCAGTACCTTTTTCTTCTCATTTTGTCAATCATTTTTTTTTTCAATAGCTGTAGGTGAGTTTATGATGTAGTAAGTAAAAGAAATTTGAAAATATTTTTATTTTTTTTTTCCCCTATTATTTTCCTCACTTTTACAGAGTCGAAGCTTTTGTTCTGTGTACTGTTCATTAAAAAAAAAATAAAACAGAAACTGGAGATTTTACGTTAATACTGAAAAATCTATGTCCGTCTGTAGTCATAAATTTTCCAATAGTTTCACACACGCAGAATCATGAATTGACCACGAACCACTCAGCTTGACCGTAGATGTTCTATATACATAAAGAGATTCATACGGCCTCTAATCACCCACGCAACGCCCCCGCGTAATAGAACAAGGCGTGCGTTGACTATCTAACTGTTTGGATTAAGATATCGCACCCAACAGCTGAACATTGACATCCAAAACAACCATCCAACAGCTTACCGCTTTCAACATCATTAAGCTTTCTGATTAGTACAACTATCTCGGGATCGTAAAGATGTAAGGTTTTATACATACAATGTAGTTACTAGAGACTCGCTTTTTGTGTCGTATTTTTTCATAACTGTGATACCTTTTTCACGTAAATATAGAACCCTTTTGAAGTCGAAGGTTATAACTGCCACTCTTTGTAGGGTCGGAAGGTAAAAAAATTATAGGCCACTGATTTTTGCTTACGGAATTTGCAATCACCGTACAGAGGAAACGAAAAAGAAGGACGAGGTCGTAGTTTGCTTTAAAGTTCTCATTACTTGAACCCTAAATCCTGTCTAAACACGAAATTTTAGCCTTGTACGGTCATAAAAAGGACTTCTCGTGGAGACTTTAGATTTTGACGTTCAACATGCAGCAGCGAGTGCACGAGTGCCGTGATCACAGAACTTTGCTTATTAACGCGACGTCGACTGAGTTGTGAAAATAAAATTTAGTACTTTTCATGAGAAATTATTACCCTAGCAACGGCACAGGAAAACTTCCCCAGGCATGTTTCGGCCAGTTCCACAATAATTTTTTTCGCGACGGTAAATGAAGAGTCGTATTCAATTGATAATCTTTTTTAAGCATTGCGCTTAGTGCTCTGGAAGGATAAAAACTCGGATTTTGGAAGCTCATTTCTATGTTTTGAAGGCGCGCGGAAGAATGGATGTTCGAATTAGAGATGTTACGAATTAGAAACGGATTATTAGGTCTATAAATAAATACTAAAATATATTTAGCGTTCACGGAAACGCAGTATAATTCATTCCTTTCAACTGACTTGTGCCGTTGGAAATAATAATAAAAAAAAACAGCCTTTTGCTTCGGACGTCTTTGGTTCGACTAACGTTTTTCTGTAAGTATATAAAAAAAAGTCATTGTAAAAAAGGCAAGTTTCGGTTCACATAAATTGTCATGAACAATGTGTCGCTGTTTAAAGGCACGCTTAAACATTTGTTAAAAACAAATATATAAAGGGAATGTACACAGTACATCTTTAAGAAATTTGGTCCTAATTTGGCTGTCCGAAAATATTGAATTTGAGGTTATATTATAAATTTATATATATTTCATTACACTTATTGTGTTATCATGGTTTGTTTACATCTTGATATAAGGTCAATTTATGGATAATATCATGAGTTGTATTATTGGATATAATTATGATTGAATGTGATATTTGCGTACTTCGATTCAGATGATTAGGTGAAGTATCGATAATTTAATTGATTCGAAATGAGTTGGTAATAGATTTATTTATAATTAATTAGGTGAGATATGAGTTATTTGCTTTATTAGACTGTTTAGGTTTAATGGTTCATTTAATTGATCGATTTGTTGATATTCATTAGCAGATGATTTTATTTTATTTGATTATTTTTTTAAAATTAATTATTTCATTTCATAGTGTGAATTGGGTTACTATTTTATATATTTAATTTATAAGTTTCAATTAAGTTTCGTGTATATGACTCTTTTTAAGAATCCAACAACAAATGGCAACGTGCGCAATTTTTGCGTCAGAGTCTCTAAAAAAAAAAAAGAGAGAAAGCGGCATTTGTCTTTACGAAAACAATCGAAGGGAAGACAATACGGTCGCGGCCGGGCGATGTTATGATGCGCGGGCGCTGGGCGCGCGGGATAAGGACAGTCAATTTTGGGACACGGGAAAGGGAGTCGATTTTTTGACCCTGAGAGATGACGTCGGGCCACACCCCAGAGGCCGCGATCGACGCTGACCTCGGCGCGAACGCAGGCGAATCGAGACGAGCGAGCTGCTAAGTTAAGAAGCATTCTGCAGCCCAACGAAGAGGTCACGGACGATGACCCGACAGGAAAGCCCCGCTATTAATATTTATTTTTATACTGGTTTTCCTATGTACAGATTTTCTAATAAATAGTTGAATTTCAGGCTGGCAGTTCATTCGCTTGAATGGGGACTAGCACCCGGTAGCTGACCCTAATATTGAAATAAACTTTATTAACCGAGATATTAAATTTCCCCTTTTGCATTTAATCTATCTCGGTGATGTTATATTTAAAAGTACTGGAGGTCTGATACGCATCAGAACTAATTGTCGAGGGTTACATTGATCTCGAAGCGGGGCTCCATCTGCAACTCGAAGCAGAAGTTGCAGATGGAAAAGAAAAAGCCAGGAGCTTGACCTGATCTCCAGCTTCTGGCTTCTTTGCAAATTGAACTTCTATCTCCAAAGGTGGTTCTGGTAAGCAATTATCAAACATTGTAATAAAGTCGCGTAATAAATAATTTGCTAAAATAAGTACGGTTTAAATATAGGAAATCTTGCACAACACGATACAGTATCTTTTAAATGCTTAACTATAATACTTATACATAATATATATAATACTTATACTTGCTTATACTTAATTTTATTTTATTTCTTCTTTTATTTAATTTAACTTTATTGTATATTATTATATTTCACTGCGTATTGTGTAAAATGTGTCATTTCCCTATCGCATTTTAATTTAAGATGCAATTTACTTCAAGTTTATTTACTTGGAGTAATTTATATAATTAGTATTTTAATAAATGTATGAACGAATCGGAGTGCTGTAACGCATTTAGAAAATTCGATCGTAGGGTTGATTGATTTTATCAAGATTGAATTTTTTTTTTATATTATTGTCTCGTTTGAGACCTGACTTAATACTAACCGATACTTTGGTGATATAATTTTTCATTTGTCTATAACATAGATAGTCTCATACTGAGCTTCTAAGTTGATAGCCCTAGTGCTAAAGACGTTTATTCTGAGATTGCGATGCTTGAGAAGTATCGAGTTTAGGACTTTATTTTATACAGACATTTTCAATGTGACCGAAACTCTAGAAAACTCAGAAAATTAAATATTCTTTTTCTTTATACTTGATATTGAACACATAAAAACTTAATTGTTACATCTTACTGATCGGAGAACTCTATTGTGTTGAAAAATGCAATTTACGCGGCTGTGCAAAAATGTGTCGTTTCAATTCTAAGCGCATAACTGAACAGAGAGCTAAACTACGGTAGCCCTAATTTCCTAACGGTCTAGCTACGGCCGGCTTATATCGGCACAACATTTCGGTATGTTGTACCGAGAGAGGAAACACCCTGACGTTATAGGTGCGGGAAGAGATCAAACAGCTCTATTTTTCGTAGAACGTGAAAAGCATGCGAAACGAAACATCAGCTCTTAGAGTTTAGCGACAATCCGATAAAATCTAGGTTCAGGTCGTGAACCCTGAAAGAGTCGAACTTCTGTTCTCGATTCAAAGCCAGACTGTTCCGCGCTTCATAGTTTTTTTTAAATTAAATGACTAGACTATCACGCGTGCTAAAACATACACACACACACACACACACACACACACACAAAGCATACAATCAAACAGGTAATACACATGTAGGTAATATAGGGATCCGTTTCAATGTTTTCGAACTGATGAAAGATAGGCGAATAATATTGCATGTGTGAAGGAGATGAAAGTGAAAATAAAGGTAGTCGTGGTGCCACCAGACATGGAACCTTCGATATTTATTGGTTAAAAAGAAGTAGTTATATCCTAAACTATTAATTTCATCCATTTGCGAACTGAAGACTTCTCTCACTTCGTCGCGTAGCAATTAGACTGATGCGGTCAAAACCGAGTAAAAAGGGAAGTAGAGTTGGGCTGGGACTGTCTCAGTAAAATGCAATAGAAATGAAAAAATTGTCATGTTAGCTGATTTTAATAACTGGGTGAGTATACAATGAAATGGATATGAAAAAGACTTAGCTAAGTTTGCAGACGAAACAGGGAATGAGGATTGTAATTGTCTTCAGGAGAAGGCAATTACAATTCTCATTCTACATATGGTACAGAGAAGAGCACAAGTGCATGATAGACTTTGAATATGTAAATGTTTGATTGACAAATAAAGTAGTAGACACGAGGAAGTAAATACCTTGGCGTCGTCCTTGGCACTTGTTACTTTTTTGATGTAAATCAAATTAAAACTTTACATTAGCGTTAGAGACAACATCCGAAAACGATCAATACGGAGCTAAAACAAAAAGTGGGTTAGTTTTAGAACCCAAACGTATAGGATGCGAATGATGAGCAATTTAACGTTATAAGTGGTTAGATTTGATAAATCGTTGAAGTTGATGAAATCCGTATGAACGGACGAAGCAAAAAATGTATACGGAATGAATAAGAGTATGAGTGTTAGTGCGAAAAGTAAAATGAATAGATTTAATATGAATAGATTTAATGTCTGTGAAAGACAAGGGCAGATTACAAAGTATACGTAATATGAACGATAAGCTAAAATAACTCGTATTATTCTGCAAATTCATGAAAATGAGAGTTAAAGAATATGACACAATTAGAAAGTGAGAAATAAGAGATGATTACAAAAAAAAATTTTTTTGAGTAAATTTTGGGAAAACTAAACACTTTTATAGAATGTCTACAAGTGAAAAGGGCTTCAAGTAATTCCGAGACATCGTGTATAAATATGATCGAACACGGTAATACAAGCTAATATATACAAATAAAAATCAATGTTTGTCTTCTAATCCATTGGTCCGATTACGGTTCAACTTTAGTGATATGTTGTACGCGCGCCCGAAAAGGTTTCTAAAAAAACCTAGCATTTGCCTCCTGTTTCATTTGTGTGTTTGTACTAATAAACTGAACTAAAAGTTCTTTCACTGATAGATGGTTGCACCATTTTTAAGCAAATTAGGCTTTTAATATTTATCTCCGACCGTATATTTAAATATATGAATTTATATTCCTAAAATGATTTTAATAATAATTCTTTAAAAATATAATTCTTTAATAACAACTCATAGAAAGCTACTCCATCCCCGTATAATACAGCTTATATTTTATCGGAATCGAAAGGCAGACGGGAAGCTAAATCGAGAAAGGGACCAGAATCAGAATTGAAAACGGGATTGGAGTTGAAAACGAGTGTGGGATCAAAATAGACCTGGGATTGGTGGTGCAATCGAAAGCGATACGGGATTCAGATTTGCATCGAGATTGAAATGACGAAAGATGAAGCAATTCATTCTACGTCTATACTGACGGAGCTGCGGGTAAGACACCCACAAGACACAAAAAAAGGCATAACAATGTGTGCCGGGCCAGCTTTTTGCTTAATGAAGATCATTCGAAAGAATTAAGGAAAAACAGATTCGAAGGAACTTTTGCATATATAAATGCTGTGGAATATAAGAATACTATTGAAACTGAATATTTTAATAATGATGAAATAACATTGAAAGTGACATGAGTAAAATCATTAAAGCAAAGAAAGTTATAAAAGTAGGATAAGGTTTCATCAGAGGTGCTTGGAGATGGCAAGGGTATAGTGACAAAGCTTTTATACCGGTTCTATAATAACTGCTAGATAAGCCATAGGATACTTAACGACTTGTGCTAAACCGTCATTTTGCTTTTTATATGAAGGAATGGCTAACGGTAAGTTTATGAACATTATCGGTTCTGTGGTTCTTCAAATTTTTAGCCTATTTTAAGACTTCTTTGTTCTTGAAACCATAAATATAAAAATAATTAATGAGATCAGATATGTACGAGCGGAATTTATATAAGGGTCGGGATGTATAAATCACGTTTTTGCTCTGGAAAATATCATTTAGACTAAGGACGTAAAGGGTTTTTTGTTCTTTCCTAGTTCTGGAAGAAACTTATGATAATGTAGAAAGAACTGATCTATGGAGGTTCTGCGTATGCCTGGTGTGAATAACAAACGAACAAGCGTATTGAAATGAATATATAATTGATCCAGTAGCTGCATCAGAACAAGTGGATTGTAACTGGCTGGTTTGACACCAGTAGAAGTATCATATAGAAGTGTCTAGTGTTTCTGGGGCTATAAAACCTATTCATAGATACCTATTATTACGATTTGAAATAGTATGAATGCGGAGTAAGAATAGGTGATTTTATCTGCTAGATATCTTCTGCACTTGGACGATCAAGTAATCCTTGCATTGTTGGAGTGCAAGAGGCAGAGAATATGATAAGCAAAAGCCACATAAACGATTCTGTGAAGATAAGAAGTGTTCAAATAAATATCGTCAACATCCAGACCATGGTACATAAAATAAGCAAAGTCATGTTTCAATGTAATATATGAACAAGAGGAGAGAGAATTTAACAAACGGAAGGGTTTATCTATTTGGGTTGTTCGTTCACACGTGACTTTAAGCATGAAATAATGTTAAAAGGAGAGTCAATATGGAATATAAAGTTAATATCATATTGCTTGCTATTACGTGTATAAAAGGAATTTTACGACAACCGCGTTTAACTATCTATAATGGAATATTAAACGATTTGCAGATGGTATAGAAGCAAGAAAAATATGTAAAGATCGTAACGTGGCCAGAAACATAGAATCTTCATATATCTGCCCAATTTGCCTTTGCTTTTTGGAAAATTAGTCGTTAGCTTATTAATAAGAGAAGCTTCCATGAGCTCTGCGACTATGTTCTGTGCCGATCATACATCACCTGTGACAGTATTCAAATTAAAATAATGAATGATCGATACCGGAATAAAATATACGGATCGCTTCAAAAAAAAAGTGCAATAGTGTTACTTATTAGTTCAATTTCGCGCAAAATTAAGTAAACTTGTCAAAAAAAATTGATATTATTGTTAAAATATATTGCAGCCACATAAGTACATATTGCATATATTTCATATTTCTTTATAACCTTAAGGTCATTTTCCAAGGGTATGCATAAAACTTAATATTTGACTGTTATTTAATTAACATTTACCAGTTGCATCTCTCTCATCGGTTTTGGCTGTTTCAAATTTGATCACACTTTTAACATTTTATCTCGGACTGATCTCGCTAACCTTTCCATTATACCTATCTACTTTTTTTTCATCAGTCTATTTTAATTCATTTTATGCAGACGGTCAAATCGCTTCAATTTGTCTACCCTTTTGCAGTCTATTCACTACATGCTCTTTCTAGTCCCAACGTTCCCTTGCAACAGCAATTCTACGTTTATCTCTAAAATATATATTAACTACAGTTGAAGCTTTTATTACAACAGCAAAAAACTAGTTTTCATCCTCGTCCCTGCTACTCGCTATGTAATTTAATTTCATCTCTATTATGTTGCTTTATTAAAAAAACGCTTAATAATAAGTGTATTACACAATTCTAAAACATTTAAAGGCTATTTGTTCATTTACTTAAACAATTCTAATTCTTAGAGGTTTATTGCTTTTTGTAATAATAATTCTATATTTGACTAGATCGTCTACATAGAAGTAAAACGTGTTACTTAATTTTTTACACACTTCACTGTCGATTCGAATCTCGTTCACGGTTTCAATGCTGGTTCTGGTACTGTTCTTAGTTTTGATCGCATTCACGCTCTTAATTCTAATTCCGGTTCTACACTCAGTTTAAAACCCGGCATGATTCTCAATTTCAGTCCCAATCCTGACACCTAATTCTGCTGCGTGTCTCGCTTTCAAATCCGATACCGCTCACGGTTTCAATTCGCACGAAACCAGGACAAATTCCAGTATCAAAATAAAATATAAGGTATATCACTCTGAGAAAGTGTAACTTTCTATGTGGGAAATAATTTTTACATATAATATAAACGCATTACTTCCCTCTGAGATAACTTTTTCCTGACATTCGATTCGAATGAAATACATTCTGCCCATATTCTGCTCCAATTCAAGCTCTACCTATTTGCGAAAAGCGCATTAACATCGGTTCAGTAACTTCAGATCTGTGTGCGAACAGACGGGCATACGGACAAGAAATTTTAAAATCATACTACCATCCTCTTATCGCCCCTTCTCCATTTTTCGTACACACATTTCATGGAGAAGAACATCTGGTTCTACTGTTTTACCATATGCATAGATCACCCTGGCCTTCGATGGAAGGCATTCAGAATAATTAGAACTAACTACTACCCGTCTACGCATACTGAATACGTGATGACAAGCGGAAGTTGTGTAATTAAATTTGTACGATACCCGATACTTTCCGAATTAAATGTATTTTAATCTCCTTAAACTCGATATAATAGTGGTGAGACATTTACTTGTATATTTGACATTAAAACGTTGCGTTTTGTTGCTCTGTTTTGTATTTTTAATTGACAAAAGTATTAAAAAAAAAAACTGCATTTTATAAAAATGTCTCGAAAGTGTGTAATAGTCTCGGTATTATTGTTACATTTGTGTAATGATATTTAGTAAGCAAAGATGTTCTATATGGCCTACAATAAAAAAAGGCCTATTTTCACTACCTCATCGTAAACGTAAAATACTACCATAAAAGCTGAGTTCCACATTGCGATTCAAGTGCAAAATAAAATGTTAAAAACGTCACCTTAGTTGACCCACAAAAAGTTTTACTTCTGGAGTTGAAGAGAAATTTCGTCAAAGCAATGAATAGCAATGGATCTGCTTTGGAATACCTTCACCAGGAATTTTTTACATTAAGACCAAGGAAGGTATGTTTGTCGTTCCTCAAGTAAAAAGTTTATTGCGGCGATAACTTCGACCCTGTTTTAGAAGGTAAATACCTGGGACGACTTGCGCACTTTTTTGCAGATAACTTCTTGGGAATAACGCTGAACTTATGGAAAACATATCTGAAGACAAGAATATATGAAAAGAATTCCTGCCACTGTTTTTGAAGTAGTACGAAATTGGGATCTTCACAAAATAATCAATATATAACCGATGAAACAATAGAAAATTCAATTTACTATTATTTCATCGGTTATATATTGTATATGTCCAAAATATACAACTTATTGAACAAATAAATTTATACTTTCTATAATTTTTATTTTAAATTTCTATATAATCATATTAAAAGCTATGTGCATAATTAAACATTACATTTAATCAAAACGCATGTAATAATAATTGTAGTTTGGAAATAAATGCACTTTACTATTATAATTGTAATTCATTAATATAATTGCAAAATTTACCTACTTATTTTATTTTTGCAGAGCGATCTGTTATGCAGATCACAGCAACAATGTAATCCTTTCAAAATCTTCAAAATTCTTCTAAATAAAGCATGGTTTAGAATTATTTTTATCTGTTTTTCCAAAGAAGACATCCATATAAGTAAACTACAAAAAATAAAAGTTTATCAAAGAAGAAATCTTCATCAACATTAAATTAAAATCTGTTTCCGAAATGTCATTATTTAAGTTTATACGTATGCAAGAATAGTTCAGTTAAAGTAATGAGATAAGATTATTTGTCGATATATATGGCGATTGTCATCCAAACTATTGGCCACCATTCCCCACTGATTAGAAAAGGCTATCAAGTGTAAGTACAGAATTTGGTTCTCCGGTCTTAATTGAGGAACCCTGAAAAAGGCAATCGGGAAGATGTTTAGTTGGCGGAAAAAAAAAGAAAAACTCCACAGACAAAAAAAAATTAATTATTCTCTGACTTTGAAATGCCGTAATTGGATTGTCTGTGCGCCTCTTTGTATATTCCTCTTTTCCGCCCAACTGAAGATATATTTTATATATTAAGGCTGCACATACACGTAAAACGGAATGCCTTTGTAATAAAAAAATATATATTATTTATTCAGGCTTACATGCGATAACAAAATGAAGTTTTTGTTTATAACAATTTAAACGTTGAATCTGACGTTGACGTATATATATATAATATTTATATTTAAGAGGTACTTCCGGGCACGAAAGTTCATTTGGCATTGTAACGATTTTTTTACTCTCTTCAGCTAAATGATTTTCACTCAAAGGCACCAAAGCCATCAGGCCAAGCCACCGTCGAATTCAGGCATCAATTTCCGTTTCTAAGGATAAAATTAGTATATGACTGTCAGAGAAAAATTCACTTATTTTGAGTAAATATATACAAATAAATTGTTTCAAAATCTATACTTATATATAAATCCGTAGTCTGTTTGTACTTTTTTTTTTGTAAAATTTTGTAGTAGATGTTTGTTTAATGAGTCACTGACACCGATTGTACGGTTTTTTACATTTATTTCTGTATGTCTTTTTATAAGTCAAGAACATAGTCCAAGAAAATGTGACAGACAAAATAGGGTCGATAAGCGATGTCGAAGAAATAGTATATAAAAGTATTTCATCTAATATAGCTAGATGTTAAACTGAAAAGTAAATAAATTCACCGTGATTGCCAGATTGTTCAGTTATAGATTGACCAGAACTCGGGAAGCTGTAGTTGTAAGTTCGGCGGGGACAATTGCAATACCTTTTTTGCATGTGAAAGCCGTAACTTATCGTTGTGATGACGTTTCGATTGAGTTCAATCACAGTTTTGTTTCTTTAGTAGGCGGTCACCGCCGCCCATGGACATCTAAAACTTTGGTAGACTTTCTAGTACGTTCCAGCCGTCATAAGGTGGAGTGCGCTTTATTTATTTAGAAGCACCCTGATGTAATAGACTGGCAACACAGCCAATGGTAGGTCATTCCACAGCTTTGCCATACGCGGTAAGAAATTGCTCGTAAAGGAGGGAGTCGGCCGGCCAACAAAATTTGGCTTGTCAAAATAATAAAATTTTTAACACACATGCTTAATTAATCAGGAGCCCTCGATAACATGTAAATTTTAAACCTTATTTTTCGTAAAAAAGCTACTTACTCATTATTGAATATTTTTTCGATTTCTCTAATTAAAGTCGACGAATCGTCGGTATCGATGCAGTAGCGATTATTACTATAAATGTCCTGAGATCTCTTGTTATTAAAATTCTTTGTTGAAATTGTTTGTTTAAACACATGCGGATGGGTATGCGCACAGACACACAACTAATAAGCGCAGAGCCATCTCCCAGAGCTCCTATTTGCATACGCTAAAGGGATATTGGGATGCGAATGTTACGTATTTTTTCCCTTGGAAATCCAAAAGTTCGTTTGTTTGTCTTTGTTTGCTCTTTTATTACGGCAATGTTGTTGAAGCGATTACATTTCAAATTCAATATTGCCAACGAAATATCAATTGACAGATCTTATAACAAAATTAAGAACAATTGTCTACGAAGAAAAGATTCTTTTTCATGACGTATTCGAGAGGAAAACGAGCATATGAGTGACCAGAGAGTAAAGTAATCACCGCCGCCCATGTTTCTACTACTTTATATATAATAATTTAAATGGAATATGTGCTTTCACTATAAAATACGAAAACACAGTGACTTACCAAGTAGGGAATCATAATGTATAAAAAAACCGTTAGTGGTACCACTTTCTTGTCTGTTCGTGTGTAAAGGCAGTTTTTTTTTATATAACAAGACTACAGGAAAACATTTTTTATTAAAAAGTTGTTACATAATTATCATAATTTTTAGCTAAAGCTCAGAATCTCGTAGTACTGTAAAAAATTAAAGATTATATGTGAATGCAATAAACAGAAATGCGACTTTAAATTGTATTAACGTACTAAAAATTACGTAAAAAAATTAACAAGTATACTTTTCAGTGGCCTGTAATCTTGAAGTTTGGCACAAAAAAAACAAATTATAAATGAATACACACGACAATCAAATGTCTGTGTAGAGTGACGATAAAGTTAGCTATGATTTTAAGGCAAAACTAGGCAAAGAAGGCAGCGAAATGAAATTATCTAGAATTAGACAGCAAAAGTAGCTACTTATCGAAGAATTATTCGTGATGAAGGTCTTCTTCAACAAGCTGCCTTGGATCAGCCTCGATGCTGTCACAAAGGAAAGATAGTTTTTTTTTGTGACCACAAATTAACAAAACATTGAAAATGTTGTTAGCGATCAACTAAATAAAAACTGATAGTGACCACTTCTTTGTCAGAAGGTCATTCTTCTATGCAGAGTTGGATAACCTGATCTGATTGAGTATACCCTCCGTCCAAACGGTGTCATCGTTCTAAACTCTAAAGGTAATGCGAACCCGTACACGGATATGAGCAATAGGTTTGTGGAAGTTGTTCATGCAGTTAGGGCAAAATTATTTAAAATATGCCCCTGAAAATTAATATGAAAAGCTCTTCGAATATTAACGGCGTGAATTCGAGTTAAGAAGTGGCTCCATTCGGTAGAGTTTATAGACGTTTCAATGTAGATATTTTCAAAGAAGTGCGAAGCAAAATACGAACCTTCTAAATGTTGTGTATATTTAAAATAAAAAGATAAACAAAAAAAATATGTACTTCGATCAAGTTTGAGGAAAACTATTCTGAAGTGTATTAGAAACGTTGACAGAATACACTTCAATGATTCTTAAAATGTTTGTTTATCTGTTTAGTGAATTTGCTCGCGAAATCAGCAAAAAATTCTTAATAAAATTTAATGAAATTTGGCATATTAATAGTTTAAAACATGGAATAAAATATAGAATGGTTTTTGGGTCGTTCGTTGTTATTTTTTTTTATTATGTAAATATTAAACAGAACCAGAATCTAGTTAAAGACTAGAATCGTGATTCAAAAGCGGGGTCGGGTTTGGATTAGAAAGAAGGAATAAGACAGGAAACATGGTTGAAAGTGTTGTCGGTCGGTATAAGAGGTAGCGATTCATCTTATATCCAACCGGGGGGAGTTGCGGGTAAATCTAATATATATAGTTTAAGCTCTGAAATTTTTTTGAAAACCTATCGCTCGGTTATAAAGTTGAATACAGTGGAATACAGATAACGGTTGTTTCGTCAAAACTAAATATTTCAAACGAGATCTAGAACTTTTATACGACAGTTAGAAACATTTTACTTTGAAACAAAAATGTGTTGCCAGCACAGTTTGAGAAGTTTCAGCTAAGATCCGAAACTCAACACAACACAAGACGTACAAATTACAGTTTGTAGTAGTAGTTAGTAAGGCTTTGAAGCAGTTGAACGCCAGTATAGTGTGAAATAACCATGAGGTCAAGTACATAATTTTTGAAGTACTGATTTTATATCTTACTGGTGTAGATATAAAATCAGTACTTCAAAAATTATATCAGCCAGTTATGCTCAAAGATAAAATATCTGATGTATGGAATTAAGGTGTAGTGACACTCTCCTTTAACAAATGAAACCGCACCTTGCTGAAGAAATGCAATCCCATTACAATTTAAGAGTTACAGTTGTTTTCGAGGTTATCCTGAACCGTCTACAGCGGAGGTTCAATGATTTACAGTTATGAAAACGAGCAGGCTTCTCAAGGCTTCAGCACCATAGATCACATTCACACGCTTAGGCTGATTATGTAAAAGTGCGAGGAATATCTACTCGGTCGCTCTACTTGGTGTGTATGAACGAAAAAACCTTTGATTCTATCGAAATGTAGGTGGCGCTACGTTCAGCGGTGTACCATCGATTATTGCTATGGCCAAGTCCTCAAATGTACGAACAGCACTGCTACGTTTCAGTTCGAATACAGAATGATAGCCCTGAACCGATCCAACTGAAACAAAGTGTGAGACAGGAAGATGCTACTCTCATAAACTCTTCATCATAACATTGGTAAAAAATTTAAAGCTTATAAGAAGGGTGATTGATTATCAAAATCAACCATCACCATCACCACCACTCGCATTCCCTTAGCTGGTAACGTAATTATAGTGGTGGACTCGCTGAATTACCTCAACGTTGACCTTGAGAAACCATACAGATACAGTTTCTTAAAAAGCGTTTTTAAGAATTAACATGATTAATACAACCATCAGATCTAATAGTGTGTTGTACCATTTCTTTGGAATTTGAGAACTCAATAAATTGAAATTATTGAAGAATACGTCTACAAACTGACTTGTAATATCTTTGAGTTCCCTGTACCTCAGTGCCCATACGAAAAGCAGAACAGTGACGATTCACGTATGATCTTTCATTATGTTGACATTATTAAAAACTCATAGTTACTCAATATGTGAATAATCTATGCCCAGCGTTTTCCCTCTAAATAAATCGGAAATGAAGAAATTCACAGAAAAAGGAGTGTGACTGACGCAGCTCACGGAATGAACATATCGAAGTGGTGACAGCAGTCGCCAACAGGCTCCCACTGGCACTGAGCTGGCGTGGTAGCCTTATAGCATAAATCTCAAAACAAAAAAGAGATATGTCACATGAGGTGTCTATCGCAGTGGGGTAACATAAACGACCATAACAATAATAAGATAAGATATAATATACAATTATATGCATTTAATTTATAGTGTACTTAGTTTTAACCGTGATGTTCTTCGATTATTCGTAGGGAACACAATATTTCATACTCACAAAATTATATATAAATTGTTAAGAAATGCACCTATCGGTGGTATGAGGATTGAGATTAGGTGAAAAGTAATTCAGTGACACTGAGATACAAAACATTAATTACGGAATTGCCTTACTACTTTTAATTGATCGCACTTGTTTCGGGAACGTATTGATCGCAATAATAAAATAGACTGTCAGCATTCGAACTTCGATATGAATATCCCTCGAATAGTCGTTTCAAATTTTTTTCAAATTGACCCAAATCATACATAACTAAAAAAAAATCGTGCGTATTTTATGTCCGACACAAAGAAATAAGTTTTGTTTTATTCTGGAACAATCTAACCGATCAAAATGCATTTAAAATCTAAACAACGCTGAAGTGACACATGGGATGAGTAGTTGTTTACGTATTAGGTTACTATTCCGAAATATGAATTATTTTGTACTTTTGGTTATTTAGCTTGCGAGCGCAGTTCACAACAATATTAAATACCGGTTCGCCATAAAGGCAGATTCGTTTCGTTGGCAACTGGACCCTAAAATGTTTTATATAATAATTAGTGCTTCAATTAATTATTAAATAAATTCTCTTAACGTGACAAGTCCGTCATTAATTGACGTCAAATGGCGCGCTTCTTTGCATCACAATTAGTTACTGCTTCTTTTTTTAAGACTCCATTAATTAGACAGAGAAATGGTCGACAAACCAAGAGAACTAAATTCGTTTTAAATAGAGGTGGGAAGAAATTTAAATATAAATTAGCTATTAGCTCTTTTTGGGAACGGGGCAAGGCGACGAAAACAGAAAGCGTTTCAGTTTCGAATTCGCGTTATTTTTTTGCAATTTTTTCGGTTTTTCTTTTCAGGCGACTCTTTCCAACTCAGATCAGACCGTGGAACATTAGCATGTATGCAAACATTTACCTAATTTCAATAAATTAGATAAGCACGAAAAACTGGCTAAGAGTATGTCGAATCTTGCTCATTATTGGGTTCCGAAGCCATTAATACAAAAATGCACTATAGATAAAAAAAGTATGTTGTTACACTTTTCCACGTTTTTCGCACATAATAAGCATTTTAGCCGCCTATTACTAGAAAAACAAGTAGGTATGTCGACTATTACTATTAAACTAGTGTAAATAAAGTGCGTCAACAAAAGGGCATATGTTCGTGGCACTTACGTCCTTGTCTTAGGAAACGCAGTTTTTCGGCAATAATCCAAGAACAGTATATCCGACCATGTACAAAATAACTGTCGTTGAAAGAATTTATTAAGCATTATTTTCTTTTTTTTTTAAATGTGTTTGGAGATACGGTTTAGAAAATAGAGGGGGACGCACAATTTCTGCAACTTTCGGAGCGATTATTCGCGAAATTATATATTTATACGAAATTATAATTATAACAATAAATACATAAAAGTAAATAAAAAAAGTAATCAGAAAAATTGTTTAGAAACCTTAAAATGTTTTTTTAAATAACTGTCGCAAGTATCACTCGTTGCTAGCTGAGAAAAATTTTTTCGGCTTCTGTTACATGTATGGAGTGCCCCCCATAGAAATATTTATTTTTGTTATTTAACCACCAAACCGAATAGCGGCTTAATACAAATACACTATACATTTCATCAATATATGTCTTTTAGTTTTTTAATAAAATTTCTGTGACATACGGATGGACGGACATGACGAAACTATAAGGGTTACTTTTGCCATTTTGGCTCGGAACCCTAAAAAATGGTGTATGTTAGCTTGTACGCGTGACTGGAGTTTATTTCTTAACAACACATGTTTCAAAACGTATACAAGAGGTAAAGGACATAAAGAAACTTATCCTTATTATATTGAAAGCAAAGTTATATTTTTATCCACGTTAATTTTATAAAATCCCCACTAATATTTTAAATACGAAAGTAACTCAGTCTGTCTGTTATCTTTTCTCGCTAAGTCGCTGGACTGGTTTAGAACAACTTTGCCAAAGTAAATATAACAAAAATATACCATTGAAAACATACTTATAAATAATATAGACGTAACCCTAATAAATGCTTGGCCAGAATGTAACCGCGGGCGCGATAGGGTGGCCGGCCGCGCGGCGCAATATCTACATGTTAACTATTTTAAGATTGTCAGTACATTTCTATGTAGATGTTATAAGCTATTTTTCTCAGAAACGGTTACTTCAATGATATTTTAGGCATAATTCTTTCATAAGGAGAGAAGATTATTAATATTTGAGAAAGGATGTATGATAAAATCCATCACGTGTAATAAAACTTTAAAACTCAAAAAATGCAAATTAAACGATTCTGAATAATGATAATAACGTTTGACACCACCTAAAATTTAATTCATATAAAAATGAAATATATGTAAATCAGCGAAGGAAGAAAAATACATGGGTTCAGTAAACGATCCCGAATATGTTGCATAGAGGGACAACATAAAAATGACAACTTTTTTTTAACACCAAACTTTGTTCTTTATCTAATTGTTGTACCGCGAGCTGTATATGAAAATGATTCATTAGGGATAAACTTCGAAATGCTTAGCAAGTTTTTTTTTATGGGAAGAATGTAAAACCATAGACAAGCGTCATCTGTATACATACAAAATCAATAGGCGCCTCACTCGAGTTTAACACATCTCGATACTGCATCCGCCTTAATCCGCCAGCGGTATTGGCATAATTTAAGATCATAATAAATCGAGTCGCAGAATCCCTTATTACGGACGTTATTTTAGATTTATGCGTGACTTTATTGCGGAATGCTTCGCGAAGCTTCGATACTCATGAGAGAGTCCCGAAAATTCTCGTTTTGTTAACGTTATGTTTTCGTGTCGATTTTTATCCGTTATATACAATAATTTTAATGGTACAATCGCTTGTGTTATAGGATTTAATTGCGCAATCAGACGCAATTGCCTGACAAGACTTACATAGTTTGTTGATACATGTTTGTACATGACATTAAGCGTTTTACGTTTGTTCCTTTCAAAAGTGTTTAATTAAGAGTATTTTCGACAAGCAAGCGAGACCACGCACTATCAGAGAGTGGATGGTCATAGCCGCCTACGATATCAGATGGAGGGGGAGTGGGCCGTTGGAGGCAGGAGTGAGCCACCGGTTCTCCCAATTACTGGATGAAACGCTACAGCGAAAGCTGCTATTTCAACTCTGTATTCTGTGAGAGTGTAAGTGTTTCAATTAGCCAGCCGACCCATTTTCGTGTTGCAGCTAAGTTGGTCCCGGCATGACTCTACCACAACATTGATAAAGAATGTCTTTCTGATTTCATCTCTTTGCTGTGGCGGTGATACACGTCGATTCGTGGACGTGAAAAATGATTAACGTCTTGACATACAAAAAGGTTCAAAATCATATGATATTATGCGAAAGTAAATAATTTTCTTTTTCTCGACAGGGGAATTCTCCAGAAGTCGAATAAATGTTGTATAATATAATAATTTTCGTAATAAATTTATTTAAATTCAAATTGAAATATATCTTTATTTCATGGATCATGAACAACACTTGAGATACGTCACAATACTACAAGAACTTATACTTCACTGTTTAGCTTTACTACTTTACCACTCATTCGGAATGTAATTTTACCGGCAAGAAATTTTGAGGGAAGCTCTTTTTAACTTTAAATACATTATGTTGTACAATTAAACATACATTATTTGTTTATTTCTTTGTCAGGTTTGTTCCTTTATAATCTAAAAAACAAAGCCTCTAGAAGTTGTACTTGTTATGTCCTTGAATATTTGTCTTCTAAATATTCACAACTTTATTGAACTTGAGCACACAGAGTCCCCTAAATGAATTCGTGACTTTACGTAGTCGACATACGTGCAACCACGGTTTATTTTTATGTAGTGTATTTAATTTATGTCAATCATATTTTTTCTCAAAAAGTTATATATATTTTCACATGTTTTAAATTTTCATATGTAAATTGAGATGACAGAGATGAGATCTCAATTTTCTTAAACTGAGCTCTAAGAGATACCCTGGGTCCAAGCCTACAAATGGCCTGAACAACCTGCAAATGGTCTAAACAGCCTGTTTTGGCGGCACGAAAATTCTATCAATATCTCTGGCATGATCCCTCCCCCCGGCCCGTAATATGTCGTACGACATCAATCTATGAAAACAGGCAAAATAGACCAATCAGGCGGTTTGGATAGCTGACAACTATTTAATCTTTCTAACTGCATATGCGATAGAACTAAGTCTTTTCGCCAACATACTGACATGTGAACCCCATCGAAGCCTTTTATTCAGAGTGATTCCCAAGAATACAGTAGTATCAGCAAGTTCTAATTTCTCATCACGTAGTAGAATGGCGCCATGGTCATATTTTACATCCGGAAGTGAAAATTTCACACCTTTAGTTTTCTCCGTATTGAAAAGTAGATTATTTACTATAAACCATTTTTCTACTTTCGAGATGGCAATATTCACGTACACATAGGCGATTTGTTGTCTTTTAATTTTAAATAACAATGAATCGTCTTCTGCTAATAGTGCTATCTCATGAATCTCCCCAACAATATTGGGTAAGTCCTCAGTCCTATAAACTAAAAAGAGAAACAGTCCAAGGACTGATTTTTATGGTGATCTCATGCGGACCATAGATGCTGATGATCTTATCCTATTAATGTGGACGTTCTTAATCCTGTCACTCATATACGGTTCCAGAAGGCCGATCGCCATGCCCGTAACCCCATAATGACGTAGCTTTGCGATCATAATTTCTTGATTTAGAGACACAATCAAATGCCTCGGGGAGATCACAAAATATCCACAATGTCTCGTGAGTCCTCCCAGGCTCCGAAAATTTGTTGAACAGGTATAACGTCTGCATCGATTGTCGAATGACCCCGCGTGAAACCGAACTGTTTTTTAAACACTAAATTATTGCTATAAAAATGTGATAACAGTTGACTTAAGATCAATTTTTCAATGAAGTTTGAGAGATTTAATTTACAGCTCCCTTTAAATACAGGGATGATTTTACTTCGTTTTATCATATCGGGAAACACCCCATCATCCAAGCACCTATTAAAGATAAATGCCAATTGTGGTGTACATTCGTATTAAAACACAATCTGGATCATGAATGGAAATGTGTAGACCGCCTACATATTTTTATTTATGACCCAAAGAGACCGAGACCGGGTGTCGCCTTTGCCGACTCGACTGTTCAGCGTGGTGATTAGGACAGACTTTTTTGAATGATAGCACTGTAAAAGGACGCCCTCTTTCAAAAAATTCATATCAATTTTCCGATCGTAATGTTTGCTCATGAATTGCGCTCTATGATTGATATTGCTTCTAAAGAATACTAGGCTTTACACTATCGATTTACGATAATGTATTTTAACGTAATGAATGTACATAGAGAAAAAGCATTTCGCTTATTTATATCGTCTAATACTTTCATTCGGTAAATGAAAGCGAGTCAATGGCGTGGTATAAAATAAATTTAAAGCTAATGAACTCTAAACGACGTAATACTGAAGTAATAGTAAGAGAGGCAACCGCCAAAAAATGTTCAATACAATGTACATATTTTTTTATATACGCATATAAAAATAGTTTAATGACATCTTAATAGATGTGAAGATTTGATCGATTGAGTGAAAACATCAAATGCTGCTTTAATCGGTGCTGGGCCTCTTTTTATTGTGAAGTACGATGCTCGATCGGTCGTCATGGTACTACAGTGACATAAAATCAAATAAATTTGTGTTTCTGTGAGTCGAGAAACAACCCACGGATTTCTCACCAAAAGGATGATTCAATCCGGAACCCTGTCAAGGTGACTTAGACCGAAATGAAAGTTAAAGCTAAGAAAATATACCTCGGGACTTTCTAACCAAAGGATTCTGAAATTAGTGGGACCAATAAATAGTTCTTTTATTAAACTACGAGTTTACTGATTCGCTAAAAGCGACGAATAAGAGCAAAACCTAGCAGGAAGTAAAATCTTGGCTTCAAGGTCTCAAGAAAATATAAAAGAGCGTTAAGGAGTAAAAGTATTGCCTCACTGGATTATTATCGAAAAGTGTTACATAAAAATTCTTAGAATATATTTTCAATAAGTAATTTATTTATGGTAATGTTCCAGCTAAGCAGAACGATATAATTATATTATTTCCACACATTTTTAAATTTATGAAACTTTGACTTTATATTAATAAATGTTATAATACGTGATTAAGATTTGGAATTCTATTATATGATAACATAACAAAAAAAAATTTAGCAAAATAATAGTCTACGATATTCTATTTAGCAAATACAACTAAAATGAAACAGTGGTCCTTTGTGAAGTTTCATTTAATCCTTTGAGAAGTTTTAATCTAGTAAACTGTTCTATAAATAGTCATAGGACTATTTTACTATATTCAACTTACTATATTGAAATTAGCATTCTGACCGTTACATGTATACACCTACTTTGGATCACATTGTTCCTTTGCACAAATTGACAAACAACTTGAACACTCACTACATAGAAATTTATATCATAATTTAAACTGATAGCTTATAATAATAAAATATTTTTACGTAGGTGACGTTTAAGATATTTAGAACTGACCACTTAAAAATTGTATAATAAAAAAACAAGTACGTAATCCTTCACGAACATTTCGCGGTCAGGAAGTTTTGTACTTCGATCAAATCATGCATATGAATGCATATGAAAGGGTCTTCGAAGCGACCCCCAAATGCAAGTGGGCAAAGTTTTTCTCTCAGTGATTCCATCAAATGCAGCGGTGTATAGATCTCTATTAACAATATTTTGAAAAACGATAGTAATAAAAATAATTTGCTAGCATGTTTAGTTTTTGATTTTCTTAGAATTTTCAAATTGATCCATGTACCTTAAATTACGACTAAATACTTAATTCTACGTCATGGAAAGTTTGATATTTTCCTTTTTCTTGGTAATAAATAATAATTTATTTATTACCCGACAAAAAATTGACGGTCGCCGCTCGGACTATAATTAAGTGTTCTGTCTAACAGATGAACGGACGGAATAAGTTTTCATTTTACTCACAAAAAGGTTTAAAGCGTACACGAAAACACTGTTTAGGTACGAACTCAGGAGGCGGTTTGTAAATCAAAATGTATGACAGCGTATTTGTGTTGCGATCCTCGTATGCCTTTCAAAACTTCTTGAATTAAATTACATTCGTTTTCTTATTAAATAACTAGAAGAATTGTTGTCCTTAATATACTACTAGAAAATGACGTCAAACTTTGTTAGCGCAGTAGTGTAGTAGTTATTTGGCCGTATAGTAGTACTATAGTAATTATAAAGTTCTGATTTTACCGTTTTATAATAGATGGTCACAAAATAATATTTGATGGTTTATATTTTAATTTTGTTGTTTTTTTAAATTGTCTTTCATTTTTTATATTTTGCCTGTTTATATATTTCATCAAGTTATATAATATTTTTGATTTCAGTCAAATTCTTTATATGCAACACTCTTATGGTTATACTGACATACTAATTTGATAGTATATCTATATTTATGGTTTCAAGGCATACCCGGGGTAAGTCTGCTAGTGTCGGTGTTGTAGAGCGAATGTACGTAGTTCGCTACATTTAATTTTTTTTTTATAAAACACTCAAATAAATTTTTAAAATAATTATTTATGTGTTTTATATACACAACTATTTTTATTTGTGATGTCGTCTTGTGGGTATTTATAATACAGTGTACTAGATTGGAAGTACTACTCTGAGTTTTATGTACACTCCATATTTGTTATGTTGTCGTCCTGTTGACATTTCTTCATCATTATAGTTTACTATATTGAAAATACTACTACAATATAGTTTACTATATTGAATATACTACTCTGTGTGCTTTATGCACACATCTTTTTGTTTGTGATGTCGTCTTGTGGGTATTTATAACACAGTGTACTAGATTGGAAGTACTACTCTGAGTTTTATGTACACTCCATATTTGTTATGTTGTCGTCCTGTTGACATTTCTTCATCATTATAGTTTACTATATTGAAAATACTACTACAATATAGTTTACTATATTGAATATACTACTCTGTGTGCTTTATGCACACATCTTTGTTTGTGATGTCGTCTTGTGGGTATTTATAATACAGTGTACTAGATTGGATTACTCTGAGTTTATGTACACTCCATATTTGTTATGTTGTCGTACTGTTGACATTTCTTCATCATTATAGTTTACTATATTGAAAATACTACTACAATATAGTTTACTATATTGAATATACTACTCTGTGTGCTTTATGCACACATCTTTGTTTGTGATGTCGTCTTGGGGTATTTATAACACAGTGTACTAGATTGGAAGTACTCTGAGTTTATGTACACTCCATATTTGTTATGTTGTCGTCCTGTTGACATTTCTTCATCATTATAGTTTACTATATTGAAATACTACTACAATATAGTTTACTATATTGATTATACGACTCTGTGTGCTTTATGCACACATCTGTTTTGTTGTGATGTCGTCTTGTGGGTATTTATAATACAGTGTACTAGATTGAGGTACTACTCTGTGGGTTTTATGTACACTCCATATTTGTTATGTTGTCGTCCTGTTGACATTTCTTCATCATTATAGTTTACTATATTGAAAATACTACTACAATATAGTTTACTATATTGATTATACTACTCTGTGTGCTTTATGCACACATCTGTTTTGTTTGTGATGTCGTCTTGTGGGTATTTATAATACAGTGTACTAGATTGTAAGTACTACTTTGAGTTTTATGTACACTCCATATTTGTTATGTTGTCGTCCTGTTGACATTTCTTCATCATTATAGTTTACTATATTGAAAATACTACTACAATATAGTTTACTATATTGATTATACGACTCTGTGTGCTTTATGCACACATCTGTTTTGTTTGTGATGTCGTCTTGTGGGTATTTATAATACAGTGTACTAGATTGTAAGTACTACTTTGAGTTTTATGTACACTCCATATTTGTTATGTTGTCGTCCTGTTAACATTTCTTCATCATTATAGTTTACTATATTGAATATACTACTCTGTGTGCTTTATGCACACATCTGTTTTGTTTGTGATGTCGTCTTGTGGGTATTTATAACACAGTGTACTAGATTGGAAGTACTACTCTGAGTTTTATGTACACTCCATATTTGTTATGTTGTCGTCCTGTTAACATTTCTTCATCATTATAGTTTACTATATTGAATATACTACTCTGTGTGCTTTATGCACACATCTGTTTTGTTTGTGATGTCGTCTTGTGGGTATTTATTATACAATGTACTATATCGAAAGTACCATTTTTTTGTGTTTCATACCGTGTCGTGAAAGCTGTCATGTAAATAGGCATAGTGCGACAAACAGGTTTCGTCCAAATAGTAACAGAAACAAAATATTTAAATAGGTCGGAAATCGAATCTTCTACCCCATATAAAATATCTTCTGCGCCGTGGGGAAGGGTGAGACAAAATTTCGTTCGGGTTAACCTCTTAGTTAAGCAAGGTCTTATATTAAATATTTTATAGCTACTATATTTTACTTGTAGGACAAGGGTCGGTGGCTTTAAGGCGAAAATAGCGAGATCGCTGATTTATCTTTTGATACATACAAAATGTATTTAACTTTATGCTCCAACGTCAAATTTGTTTGCATCTCAATAATTTCTAACCTTCTATTATATTTATTTATATCTATCTACTGTTTTTGATTGTATTAGTTTAGTATAGTAGATTATTAAAATAGTTATTATAATACAGTATACTACTACGACTACGGATGTACCACAACTAACATACCACTAATGGAGCACATGAGCCTACCGAGCTTAAGAAATTCTGTGTTCGGTTCGCAGTTTGTAATTTGATTTCTTTTAGTGTTTGTTTTAAAAGCTTTTGCGCTTTGCCATCTCCGCTGTAACTGGCTACGCTAAGCTTTAAGTATTAGTCGGTCAGTTTAATATTGTTCTGGACAGAAAATTACTAAAATACTCTGAAACTACAACTTCTTTAATCACTTCGGAGGAACACACGAAGATGCTAACTGGCACTCAATATTTGTAGTAAAACATGCCTCAAGTTCGAGACAAGTATTTGCGTTTCAACGGCGACATCTGTCGTGTATATAAAAGTTTTTGGCATATATATATAACAATATTTCGCATTTACGCCATTATAACAACGTGTCAGTTGTGAAACTGTGGCTTATTTTAGATGGAGCTATGAGACATTTTATGCTGACTGTATGTGTATTAGAAACTCACGTCAAGTCGTTACAAATTTTGATGAGACCCTTCACGCGCAGATTATGACAATTTTTTTTCGTTCAGTCAATTAATTCTAGTAGTTCAAGCGTGCAGGTTTAAGAACGATTCTCTTATGTTGCGGGAGGATGAGCAAACCACTAGGTTATCACTACCTCAATTCCGATAGGGAGATATATGGAACGGTTGTGGGCGAATGGGTAATATTATTATATCCGAAAGTAATTATTATTATGAGATTTTTAAGGAGCAAGTAGGTCTAGTTAGAACAGTCTGGTCTGATGGTCCCTGGTGGCCTGCGTACCAGGAAGTAGATTGTCGCCGCTGCCCGTGGATAATCGCAATTCCAAAAGAGTCACCAATGAGTTTCCGTCATTTCAAAAAGAGTACGATCTTTTCGTGAAGACCCTCTCCCCTTGCCAAAGTTCACTTGGACCACCGCCGATGGTAGGTTATTTCAAAGTACAACCGAATGTGGCAGAAAGTTTCGCGTGCAGGGTACGGTAGTAGAACTTCAGCCACTGAAGATGTCGCTGTTGGTGGTTCCGGCGAGCGGAACTAAATGGTATCAGATTAGAATTATGGTTATGGCAGGACAGTTCAATGAGTTTCCATTTTAAGTTATCAATATTCAGCTCCGTCTCGTAAGAAATTATTGCGTTGACGAGAACAGTCGATGAGAGGCCCCGATAAAACATTGCGGGAAATCAAACCTCAGAAATGGCACCATAAAAACCCCGACGCAACAACCACCGATACAGAAATGCCTAAGCGCATATTCGTTTCATAAGCGAACCTACAAAATTCGTCGACTCTATTGCGCTCTAGGACCGTCTAGAAAAATTATTCCACTAACATCTGCCTTAAAAAACACGGCGTGCGTTCATACATCGTCGCCGTGGAGAGTTTAGCAAATTAAATATTACTTATTCACGGCGCGCTACGTTCGCCTTAAAACTTGTCGAAACATGTTGGCCGTCGGGTGTTTTATGAGACGGATTCGCTTTGCTGAATAAAGTTTGCCTTGAGCTTCGCACAAAATTTGCGATACCCAAAGAACCTATTTCAATTTCAGCTTTTTTTTCATCATGTATCGGAAATATTACGTTCATTTTTGAAATAAAGAAACTGCTTGACTTGTCTATGATCTAATATAATATTTTTGTATTATTTACCCCGATAATATGACAATTTTTTGTATCGATTCATGCATAATTTCTTCTTTAACTGCTTTATTATGAAACTGAATCATTGATGTGTTAGATTTCCGTTGTTTTTTTTCTCTAATAACATTTTACGTTTTATACTAATAAGAGCAGTAATGTAAAGTGTAACATAGAAGAAGCCGCGTATTAAAACCGATGTAAATTTATTACATACAGCGTTACATAGACAGAAGCATATTTATATCGAGAAAGATACCGAACGTAGGGAGCAAAGATGTAAAAAGGTAAACTAAACTCAGGCGTTCGTTGACGCGCTGTACGTTTTGAATAAAATCAAATCAAATCAAATCAAATAAAAATATATCTTTATTTCGTGGGTAATAGAAATTACAGTTGAAATGCGTTATAAACAACTGTTTCAGACATTAAAATTACCAAATTCTGATTCACCATGAGAAGAATGGGCAAGAAACTCAAGGCTAGCTCTTTTATACTCATCGATACAAAATATTGAATAATAAATAATTTAGTACAACACTTAGTAATAACATGAAGCAACCTGATAGCCGAGCAGTTCAACCCCATGGGTTTTTTTCATTAACATTATCAGATATGGTATAATAGCCCTTGTCGTAAAACTTTCTTTTAACGAAACGTTTAAATTCATAAAATGGCAAATTTTGAATTTCACCTGGGATCTTATAATGAAAGCTCACACATTGCCCCTTAAACGTTTTATTAACTTTACTTAGACGAGTCTTATGAGCAGCAAGATCGTTCTCATGTATATTCATGTATCAGTGTTAATGTTATGGATGTGGCTCCTTCTGGATACGAAGACAGCTGATGGACTTGACGGACGATTAAATAGAAGGAGGCAAACAAGACGTCACATAAACAGAGGCTCTATGGTATTGCTGAAATGACGGGAGGAAAAGGGGTCATCTGTCCAGGGGGGAAAGGGGTCATCTGTCCATCACGTAACGTTTACAGCGACTTTTGGAGCCTCGGTCAGCCGCCGACGAAGCGTGCTGAGGTTTTGAACGGACGTCGCGTGTGTGTTTATATGGTACAAAATATCTCGAAACTTTTCAGGTGTGACATTTCGTGATTTCACCAAACCTCTTCCTCGGACGTTTCGAGCCTCGAGTGATTGATGGACGATTGAAAATTGATCTTATAGGACGGACAGATGGACGGAGACAGAGAAAGAGGCTACCTACAAAGTACGAACGACGACAACAGTGAGCGCAAATTCAAGCGTCAGCTGAAAAAGTCACTTAATATTATAGCAATAAATTAGAAATACGGAAAAAGGAAGCGACATAAATGGAAAAAAAAAAGATAAAACGCGTTTTACGTCAAAACGCGTTTTATCTTTTTTTTTTTCTATTTATGTTTTTTTCTGTTTACTTGGGTAGTAATAAAGTAAAGAATAAAAAAATTATAATTTCGATATTTTTTTTTCTATGATTTATGTATTATTAGTACATAAATTTTGCAAATGATTGCGAAAATCTTCAACCTTGATCTTATCAGTACCCCTTTTTTTATTATTATATTATTAGATATATCATGTTTTGTTACACTTCATTTAATATGAGCCCAACCTCTCCTCGGCGACAGACAAATATCATAGCACATTTCGCCAATCCCTTTAACCTTGCATTACAACTAAAAATTTAAACATTGATTTTCCTAATACATTAACAACTGCGCACCAACTTCGGCAAGCGGTAATCGATTATCACAACTACATAGAAAACTTAAATGCTATGACGGTCTTTGATAAAAAAAGTCACGGTTTGAGCAGACTAACCAAACACCGAATTATGATTAATCGAAAGACGTGAATAAATCAATTCTGGTTTAAAACAGCTACAGCCAAATGTTTCATATAATGCAGATTTCATAAATTAATATAAAATGCCACCTTTAGCAGTAGATTTCATACTAGCAATCCAAACAAATCGAATTACGATAAGCGATATATCAAGTTACATATCACGCTCGTAAATTGGATTCCATTAACCGGCACGATACAAATTTTTTGATATTTATGAACCAAATTATAACATTATAAAAATGTGTCTCTATATATTTAAGCCTGCTGATGACTGACTAGACAAAGGAAAATGACTATTTTTCTGTGGAAGGCAGACGTTCTTAATTTTTATAAGATCTATTTTGACAATTATAAATTATTTGACAAGTATTTAAAAATATTACTATGTAATTTTGTTTTTAAACTAAGCATCTAGTGGTATCATTTTTGTATTATTCTCATTTGACTAACCAAAAAGCCATTTTATGATGTTTTTAGTACCAGTAAAATAATACAGTGTATTATTTTAAGGTATCCCAACTCAAAGTAAAATACTATATGAATTAATTATATCTAAATATGTTGAAAATTTGTTAAAATTATCACGACTGTCCGCTGACGTGGAGTGATTTAAATTTTGATCGGGTATCACCAGTTCTGTTACACTTTATTATATTCTTTGTTATTTTTAGGGTTAATTTCGTCCGAAAGTAAAAACTGAATACTCATAGGATCGCTCGGGTGTCTGTCTGTCCATCTATCACAGCCAATTTGTTCCAAGTGCATAGGCTAAGTCCAAAAGTTTGGTAGATAATAATATGATTTTCTGTGACTCAAACACGGACGTGTAAATATGTAAATGATTTTTAAATATGTAGGTTATTTTTGAGCGGTAAGTTATAATATGATATAAAAAAAAGTTTTGCTAGCTATACAATGTGACATATTATAGGAGAGGATTTTTTTGTAAGAATTTCAAATACCGATTTTGTTTATAATTTTACAATAAATATCTACCTTCCCCTTATTACCGGAATGACTAAGCATGAAATTTTTGAAAAAAAAAAAATCATTAAATAGTTGTGTACTTGTAGATTACAGAGAAGTTATAAGAATAATATTATGGTTTAACAAAAACATGATAATTTTCTGAATATTGTACGTGCAAACTTATATTTGCAGTCGTTTTTCAAAAAACAAATTTAGATCTCATTAAAAAAAAAAAGATGTTAAATAACATATGTATAGTACGGAGCCTTCTCCACGCGAATTCAATTCATAATAATTTTTCATTTTTATTTTTAGCGAAAATTCGATGCATGGGAATAAACTCAGGCATTTCCAATATCAATTTCAAGCCACAAGTTGAACCTGACAAGTTTTCTATGTACACAAGTTCCTTACTCAAATATCATCCTTGAAGCATCTCAAGGAATGTCAAATCAACAATATTGAATGAAACAAACTAAATTTCATTTACAGCTGACGTAATATCCAAGGCCGCTTGTTCACTGTCGGTACACTGTACACGCATACGCCGCGTACGTCAGCCTGTTACACGGACAAATTGCATGTGCGTGCGCAGGCGTCATTGTGCGCCGTCACAAAAAAAAATATATATGGTTGCGTGTAACCTTTACGCGCGGTCGGAAACTTCTTTCTTTGGAGTTGTGACAGGTATTGCGACTGAACTAAAAATAAGTGAGCCGTTTAAGAATTTAATAGTAAAAGACCGTGGTCGGGATTATAGTTGAAAAAAAAGATCGCTCTATGTTAGAAATGAAGAACTTGGCTCTGTATACTTCTGGGCGGAAAAGCCGACACGGCTATGTATTAAAACGAAATAATTTTCAAATATCTCAATTGCATACAGCCTACAGACAGACCGTTCTATATACACATAAAAAACGAAAGATATTAATTTTACATCGATCCGGACGAAATAGAGATTTATTTCCTAGAAACGATTACAGAATGAACGTAATGCAGTTTTACTTAAACAAACCGGGTTGTCTTCATACAGAGATAAGTAAACGGTTTATCTTATGTTATGTTTTGTACTGACTGTGTAACACGCGCGCAGCGACAATACGTCAGTGCGCAGGAGACGATGCTAGTCGCGGCCCTTTCCGGTCTCGATCACAAGCGGCGACCGAGTTTTTACCTTTAGATCGGTATAGGTTACTTACAGCTTTGCAAATTCAATGTTTGTTTGCGTCGTTCGACTAAAAGTGATAACTAAGACGGGGGTTATAAATGATAAAAATAAAAATATAAAACGGGTCGTAAAACGTCCCTAATACGATATAAACAGATTTCTATGTCGAAAAATGATTTTCATAGACCCACAATGTTTCCGAATGAAAATGAAAAATCAATTCGTCCCCACTTCATTTGTAGGAGAAAACTCTGAAAATTTTTTTTTATAAATTTAATCTACATATCATTTCCTCGGCGTGATTAATATCCAAGTTTCAACTCAAAGTCTCCACTCGATCGAATGAGCGAAAGGCGAATGTATGTTGAGCGGACGGACGCACAGACGTTAATTTCTAAACATTATAATTATAATATTACACCCAAAACAGTAGAAGAAACAGTTATTTAAAAACTCAATTCATATACATTCGTTGCATCTGGTTATAACCATCCCCCATCGTTGGGTTGTATTCCGATAATCTTTTTATCTTCGTTCGAAGTGGCCACCACGCCGGCCTAGGGCGGCCACGACCCTGCTGGTGACCTTCGTCATCGACGCGATGGCGACGTCCTGGGCTGGCCGTGTCCTTCGAGGGATGGATCGGTGATATAATTTGACTCAATCTGAAGACCTATCAGTGGGTTCGGCTGTGGGCACGATCGAATGCGGTACCTCAGGGCCGAAGGTATTTAACCGCTGAGCCACAGCCGCAATATGAGTTCAGGTTCGAATAGAAAATATCTTTATTTCATTGGTTATGAAATGACATTAGAAATACGTCATAATTTATTTTGTGATTTTACACTTTATCGCTTTTTCAGAAGGCAGTTTTCTCTCAAGCAGAACGATCAAGTTACTTGTGGATAGCTCTTTTCTGATGTCATCATGTATAGCCAAAATGAAGTCAAAATTAACCTGAAACCTGGTAAAAATTCGAACCACTCATGCCCGTGGTTATTTGTCTTCTAAAAATTCGGATATTGTATAATACCCTTTTTATTACTGAACAATTTAATAATGCTCTTAGATTTACATAAGGGTAAATCTTTTTTATCCACAGGGACCCTATTGAACGTACACAGAGCTGTCTGAGGGAATATGTGACTTCGCATAGTCGACTGATGTGCAAACACAATTTATTAGTCTATTCTAGTCAATTTATTAGCCTCTTTTTCAATGCTCCACTTTCGTCTTCATGTATTTCGACATCAAATAAAATTCTAGATTCTTAGTCTGATCACCAACTATGAAATAGCGTTGGCGGCTCGGCCCTGTTTAACTATAACGGTGAAGCAATTTCATGAACAATCTACGAAGTAATCAGCTAGTTGGTATTCTAACAAAACGGGCGATGTATTTGGCTTTTGTGTAAACAATCGTTTTTCTTCCTAAGGTATTGCATTAAATTCGTAGATTTCGAATTATGTAATCGTCGATTATCTTAACAAATCTGTTTTCTGTGTCAGAGCGCAATTATGAGGTTATATCTGAATATCTTGTCCTATTATAGTTGGTTCTGTTTACTGTAATTTCTTAACTATTGTAAATAAACGATATTTAATAATATTTTTTTTTCTAAAAATATTGTGTTGTTTCGAAATGTAGTTTCGACATTTTCAACATATTTTGAATAAATGATTTTTTAATATGTATCTTAAAATTATTGTTTTTACAGAGAAATATAATTTTAATGTGCGAATATTATTTGAGTGTCGAATATCGGTCGAATGGTATTTAGTAAAATCGATTTTTATAGAAATTTCATTTTTTGTTTTTTTGTTTTTGCCAAAAATTGCATTAAAAACGAAATACTTTTAGAAAAACCTCTTAGCATTTAATGGAATGAATATATTCGTAAAATAAAAGAAAAATAAAGTTAAAAAAATAAACATGTTCTTACTACAGACTACTTATCAATTAAATTTTAATCCAGATGCGGTATAGTTCGATTTACATGAATTTTTAGAGGTTTATCAATAAAATTTCTGTCTAACCAATACCTAAAATTTAAGGATCGGTCTACATTATGCTTACACTGGTTACTATTACGTACATCTAAGGCAATGTAACCTGAAATCTCATCGAATGTCGAATGTATTCGGTTTACATGCAATACCAGGAACAATCAGATCTAGCAGCCATGCCTGTAGCTGCATTGGAATATTTTAAGTTTGCAAAAACTGGAACTTACTATTGGGTTATAAGTTCGGGATTGACTTTCTATTCAATAGTCATATTTTAGAATAATTGAAGCGGCATATAGAAGTGGCATACCGAAGCGGCCATATCACCCTTGAGATCGGTAACCGCTGAACATAAATGTTCATTAGATGCGACCACGAACTGGACGCAGCAGCGTAGGACAGCCTCCGCCAGGTCAACCGATTGCCTGGTTAATGTCGCAGGCGCACGTCGGTTATTGGCAATCCATGATCGTACCTTGAGGAATTCTAGGGCCCAAAATGAGGACCAGCAGTAGACATTAGATGCCTGAAACGAATATGTAATAGAGTTATGTAACTTTGTATGAAACGTGTAAACTAGTATTTGCACGCATCCCGTATGCTTCTTGGGGCGAGTAGAGCATTTTTGTATATTATAACGTTATTCAGGGATAAACAAATAAATGAAGTGGGAATGAATAAATATTTACCCCTGCGTTCGGAATCGTAGTTAAGGGAACTCGATTTGTGTTTTTTTTTTAATTATACACACGAAGATCGATTAAATAAGTCACGCAGCAGTTAATCCATTTGTTTAATATTCGCTGGCCCAGCGATTAATTTTCCATTTAAACATACGCACCGAAAGTACGAGCGAAGCGGGAAAACCAGGATAAATATACTGATTCAATGTTATTTGTCGTAAAACGTAGCTTTTAGGCGTACCCAATGTTATTATCCAATCCTGTCCAAACATAGTTGCTTTTGTTGGCATGTTTATTTGTTTTAGTGATGCACCATCACCTGTTGAGCGAACTGTCGATGTGTTGCGCGATAATCGTATACATTTATACATACATAAACATTAAATATTCGCGTCCATATTTAAACCGTCTTCATGATACATATACGGCCTGACTCTAAATTTTAAAACATGCCAAAAAATCATCGCCTCTTCTTAACGTAGATTTTATTAGTTTAATTTGCAGTGGTCACTCATTTCAATTCCAATTCGCGTCATAACTTTGCTGGCTACTACTAATACTACCTACCCCGAGTTTGCTCTGTGCCCTCAGTGCCGATAGCATACTTGTTGCTGTTGCACGTTTCATTCATTTTAGTTTGTAATTGTGCGTTAGTGCTGTTGATGTTTTGTATGTATTAGTTATATATGACAATTACGTCACAGTACAATATGTCTACTTAAGTTACGCGAGTACTGTATTTATATATAAGTATATTTATATATAAGTCCGTACAAACACGCCGCCAATCGAAAGACACTAAAAATGTTCTTTTTATTGTAATTTAGTAAAGTTAGTAGTGCCACGAAAATATTTTATATGACATTTGTTAAGATGTATGGATACATTCATTCACATTCACACAGTGATAGCGAATAAAATCGTATAGCGATTTGTATTTAATAAGAATAAAATAATTTAATAAGAATAAACAGGTAAGGATTTTCTTTTATCTAACTTTGTGCAAGCTGTATAGAAATAGATTGTCGCATTGCGTGCCAACAGTACTAACTTCAGGTCACTTACATTAGTAAAACTTCGTATACAGATTCCTAGCAACCGTATTGACTTTTGAGGAGGGTGTGGTAATGGACTTTTATTAAAGTAAAGTTCTATATTGATTTAATAGTTAATGTAAAAATTAAAGTAAGTTAATGTAAAAATTATTTTTCTTGTACGTATTATCTGTGTTACTACATTTCAACTCTTCAAAGTTTCCTGTATGGATGCTAGCATAACTACGAAATATAGTAAAATAGATATGTAAATGTGTTATAGCTTGGCTGTCAGGTTATGATCGGTTATGTTTATAATTATGTTAAATTGTTAACTAAATCTGTATTGAAGATATCTCTCTTAACTCATACGCGAAAATATCCACTAGAGCAAGTAGTAGTGCAAATAGTGCAAGAAAATTAAACATTTGAAGCGTTTTATATAGGAGGTCTAAACTTAATAACAACATTAAATTTAGTCTTCTAAATGTGCTAAACACTCTGTAATAATATTTTATAATTTTGAATTGAAAATAGAATAAACTTATTAATACTACGTAATTTAAGATGACTTTTTATCAGATTATCGATAACAAAGCTGTAAAGCACTATCGAATCAGAAAAATAATCACCTTTTGATAGTATATAAATGTACTATCGTTTAATTTTTAGCACACATTCCCATTTCTGTGGTAGTTAGTGACTGAATCATATCATATAAAAATAATAATTGTCCATCATCTGAGGTCAGTTTTGGTTTACTGGAGCTGAAATTAGAATAACTATAGGCGAGGAAAATTCTCCATTCAAGATAACGTCGACCAGTGAGCAATGCACGTATTACTTTACACTTCCCAGTATACTTTTGAATGTGAATATGAATTTTAGGGGAAACGGAAAATAGTACATGCAAAAAAACAAAATCAATTATTTTCACCCCTTCATTTGCTGGAAAATGAAAAATCTACTTTTCTATTATCATCCATCGATAAGTGAATACATATCGATAATCGCCAAGCGCCTCACTAGCCTTTAAGTGGTGACGTGCCTTGAAATTGATTTAATGCCGGCCGAGCTGGCTGCTTCCATACGTTTGATATCCACGTATGCGTGGTGGCACCTTAAGCTCCATCGGATCAGATTACGCGTGCACTTAAGATGCCGTTTTGTAGTGGGTTAGCCGGCCGGATACCAACGGCGATAGGATATTGACGCAGCTCTGAAACCATGAATAATTGCATCGTTGATGTTGCATGAAGTGTTTCGTTGACAGTATTGAAATCATGTACTATTGTTGCAATGCTGTTAAAGTCTTATTTTCTCCTTTACGGGTATATTTATTTACTGGTGGTCGCACGCCCACTTCGCTGCTACAGGTTATGGGAAAGATCTACATAAAAATAGACAAGAAATAAAAAATAAAATAAAAAAGACCTGACAAGTGCGAGGTAAACTTGCATGCAGAGGGTTTTGTACGGTAAATGTGTTATTTTAAATTTTTTCGTTGTATCTAAAACAACTGGGAATTTAACTTTATAGGCACAACATTGACGATGTACATGTATGTACAATTTTGTTTTGTTCAATGGGAAATATCATTATTTTTTAAAATATAATATCATACATACACACACAAACGCACGCACGCAGGCACACACACACACACACACACACACACATATATTAGAGACACAAATTTTTGCATGCACAAATTTGACCCTATATTTAAAATTATTTCTTTACGTCACACTTCGGTGTTTCTATAACCAAGTTCACATAAGTACCAACTTTTCGACTCAATCGGTCCAGTATATTAGGGACGAATCGTGCTGTGACAGAAGGACAAATAGACACATAAGTGATGTAAAAAGTGTTCCTTTTTTTTTAATTCAGACGTGAGGAACCTCAGAAAGGTGAGGGGTGTAAGGGATTCAAAAAATAAAACCTCCTACAAACGATTCCCCATGAAATGTTCGAAGTCCCACACCGACATGAAATTTTATTTTGACTGAATGTAGAATGTTCTTGTCCAAATATTTTGAACCGCATTTGACCAAGTTGTTGGCCTATAATATTGATTCTGTTGTATTATTAAATAGAACAGAGTCTAGTTATAAAAGTGACCACGGCTCGATGAGATCTGGAGGCTTTATTGGCATGCGAAGCTCTAAGGTTCTAAACGAGCTGATTCGACCAAAAGATGCTCTAATTTGCTGAAATTAAATTCAATACACTAATTGTTAAGAAAACGGAAACTAGCTCTAATATGTTGTCGAAAAAGTACAGTAGGGATACAAACCGCCAGATTGGTTTATTTCGCCTGTCACCAAAGCCTTAATTCACTTGGCATCCTGCCTTGGGGACATGCTGAGGATGTTCACAGAATTTTCGCGCTGCAAAAGCGGGCCATTCGCACGATTTACAGATTATGGGACCTCGTGTTTCTCTTGGAAGTAAGTTTAAATGAATTGGAATTTTAACTTTCGTAACGTAGTTTATTTAATAAAATTGGATATATGTAACAAAAAATTTAGATTTTTTTTTTAATATAATGATAGACATGACTTCAGGACTAGAAATGAAAATAAACCGAATTTACACGTTAGTCGACTGCAAAAAAGGTAGCGAATTAATTCAGGGGGCACTGTGTGCGCATGTTCAATGTAATTGCTGAAGATATACAAAATTTACTTTCATACAAATTTAAAGTCATCATTAAGTAAACACTTTACAAAGAAGGGCATCATACAATCTTTGAACATTAAAATGATAAAAGGACACAAATGAGCTCGACTTCCTAAACGTTGGTTTTTTTTTTGTAGTAGTTTTATATTACATATAAAATTATAAACAATTGTATTTGTACATAATTTAGGTTTGAAAGGAGTTACCCTCAAGTTTCTTGCTTGAGGGTAATTTCTTGAGAGAAAACTGCTTTACGAACAACTTGTAATTTAAAAAAAAATGGTGATACAAAAAAAAACTGTAAATTCTTAAATGTTATGCTATATTTGAAGTGTTATATTGTAACCTATGAAATAAAAATATTTTTAATTTGAATTTGACACGTTCCGTAGTATGTAACTGATGCCCGGATAAAGATATAATTTTTATTTTTATATATAGAAATGGCATATATATTTACATACCTCGTTAAAAAGATGTCAACGACGTCGAACAAAAGATTTCATTATCTGAAAAAAAAAATAAGAAAAAATTAATTTTTCATTATTATTATAAAAATAAAGTCATGCTTATTTACCAGAAGGGTACGCAAAACTTATAGATTTTCAAACGGTATGATCTTTGCTGTCCTTTTTCAATGACATCCATCAATCTTTTCATGCCAACTGGTGGGTTTCAGGTGCATAAAATTTGACCCTTCTATAATTTGCCATCAATTTGATCTGAAATGGATTTCCAGGACAACCTGTGTCTACCCGTCCATCAAACACATTCTCTCTATAGATTTTGATCGTCGCTACCCAACGCATTACGTCTTTCAAGACACACGGCTCTATGAAAAATAAAAAAAAGTAATCTATGAACTGACTTATATACGAACCTTATTTCTTATGAATTAATAAATCGCGAAATCGTTCCTGGTTGAAAAATTGTAATTTTGTACGAAAATTCAGTGTTATTTAGTACTCACAATTAAGAAGAAATAATGGCTTCGTGCTTCGGAACCAACTGCCTTAAAGCTGGATGTAATGATTTTGAATGACCGTTTAAAAACTGGCGGATTTGAATCGGATTTCTTTAAATGCATCCATTTTAACAATGGTAGCTTTTCAAAATTTATAATGGATTGTCGTAGGGTGAGATTTGTAAAGAAGGTGAAAAATGTATGGTAATACAAAAAAAGAAATATTTCCAACTACGTTAAATCCTTCCTATCATAGCATAAATTTTTTAATGTTTTTCTTCGAAGAGTATAGATCGGAAGCTTCCTTTATCACCTCTTAGCGGCAGAATTCGACCAAAACTAAAAGAAATTTAGATGTCTGTGAGCATAAATTTGTTGTATGGTAATCTATGGAATCATCGGACCTTCTGTAATATTATTGATAGCGTACACACTTGTTTGCGTAAACGTATCGGATTAGTCATTTGACTTTTCTTGAAATATATATATTAAATTTAATTGTATATTACATGATAATAATTATTTTGTTTGATAATAATAAAATCATTATTTATAGTGAAAGCATTCTTTTAATGTATTGTTACGAAAGAACCCCATCGGAGGTTCGAAGATTGAGATTAGATCAAAGGAAAAACTTGGAACAAAAGAAGACATGTATACAGAAATCCAGAGTCATAATACATTGCTAGGGAACAAGTTAATCGCTCGGCGTTGATCGCACTTGACTTGTGAATACTTCAATTACACAAATAAAATTCTCTCTCTTGCGCGCCACACTTCACTATCTATACTCGGCGACTGGACTTCCAGAAACTTCTGGAATCATCCGGAACGAACAAGTCGTAAATATATCACGTCTGGCATAAACAAATAAGATGTGGTAGCGTCTCAAAAGTTACACCCCACGAAATAAATCTATTTAATAATAAATTGTAAACAAAGATAAAAAGCGCCGACGAGAGGAGACAGGTGCGCGGCCGCCTTGTCTATTCAAGGAGTTTTATTTTCTGATATATAGGACATATCCGAGAAAAAAAAGTTATTATTTTGACGTTATAATTTTAGTTCAGGATCGCAGTTCGTAAAAATATCAAAGAAATATACACAATGTGCATGATAAATTTTTTTTAAACTGCCTAGTTCTATAAAGTTTATAAAAACATATTTAACTTCGTCAATAGTGTAGGTGTGGTAGGTATGGCTTAGAAACGGAGTGTCATAAGAACCTTGTTATTGCATATTAAAGATGAACCCGTTAGAAATATAATTTGTTTAGCTAACTGTACTTTCGACATACAAAATTCATCATAACTATCGTTAGAAAAACAAGACTGGAACAATATTATTTACAAAAAAAAAATGGTAAATAAAAGTTTTCATTGTTGTGTTCTTTTATGGAAATATCAAAACGATCGATTCGTGATTTTATCGTGAGGATTAAAAAAAAATTCAAATTAAAAAAAAATACTTTCATTTTCCCTTATATTGGTCAGTTGTTACTAACTTTACGAAGTATCAAGCACTATCTATAAAAAAATATTTCTATAAATAAATGTTTACTATTTTGCTGAAATTGGAATGTATAGCGTGAATATTGTATAGTTTTAATATAGGTTTACAACTACATATCCAGTCTACGAATGTAAAATTGAGGCCTGTTCTGGCATTCTTTACTTGTCTGATTATCATATCCATATTCTATTCAAGGTTTTCAATTTGTTCAATCACAATTCTTACAAAATAATTCTAAGTTTCTTCAGTCATTCTTGATAAAACACAAAACCATCAAATAAAAAAACCAAGTAAATATATTAAAAAAAGTAACTCTTCTCATACATAGCTGTCAGTCTCTCTAAAGAATTCATGCTCAACAAAATAGTGAATATGGCTAAGCCTAGCTCTGATTTTGAATTCATTAATCCTAGAATTGAAATAATTATCAATCACGAAATTGAAGCCACCGTTCTAAGACATTTCTTAGTTTTAGACGTAGCTTAGAATCAGTAAGTCTATTTTGTCAATAGAGTTTATAACTACTTGTATACATAGTAGCCGTCACCCGTCCGCTTCGTCGGAGGTTGTGGATCATAATTCAATTAAAAATATAAATGAACAGCAAGGGAAATTCAAAAAATAAATTAATTAAAACTGTCTACAAACAATTCAGCGTCGAATAATCCAAGTCCCATAGTCCCATAGAGATGAGTTGAGTAGTTGAGTAGTTTTCAAGCGATGACCGGACAAAGAAAAAAAAATATGTTGTATATGTATAATCGGTGGTGGTTCGGTGGTCAAATACCTTCGAACCGAAAATAGCGAGTTGACCGATTATTGATCGAGTTGTTGATTTGAGTCAAATTATACCACACGCTACCTGCATCTGAAATGCTAAGACGTTGGTCAGAATGGTTCTCTCAGCGAGAGGTCTTCAACGCGCATAGAGCGATTGTAGAGATCCTAAAGTTTGAACCACCATTTGAAATAAACAAGATTGTTGGTGGATATATTTAGCAATCAAACGGTTAAGAGCACTATACGACTATAAGATGGGGTTGTCGATTGTATAAAATAAGGGACCATGCATCGTATTGTATTGGCAGATATTTTTTGAAATTGTTATCCTTCCATAGACGGAGTCGCACAACAATACGGTCGCCGAGAGCCGCAAGTAAAGAAGGGCATATTAATTTCTTCATCGTCCGGACATTTCGTAGTTTATCCAGTTTCGCTATTCCGTCGCGACATCATAAGGAAGGCAAAAGGCTTTACCGCATCCCGAAAATCGAGCATCGGCGAAAAGGAGCAGGTCTCTTTGCCTTACAAAAAAAAAAAATTAGTCTCAATACAACGGTATCGTATTGGATTCGTTATGGATGTGGCCTTTGTCGAGATTTCGCAAAATAAAATTACGGCTCCGTAATTCGATAGGATGGGTAGGTTTTTAGGGATGCGCCGTCGCTGATAAAGTGAACCCCTTCCGTCTGTATTAGATTGTATCTAATACGGACCCTGTTTAGTACGGAATTAGATCGCGTACGCAAAGCGATAGCAAGAAAACGTTCACCGGCACAACAGAATTTCTGTTTTGTATCTTGTGTGTTAACTTCATTGTATTGAACGAAACTTCTGACTTTATTTTGTTTCGTGTAGAAAATCAATTTACTTAAAAAAATATTTAAGCTTTAAAATCGGAAAATAATTAAGTGGCAATTAAAATATTTATTAAACATGTAATCAATTGGTCAGAATTTCGTAGAATAACACATCGAATGACAATCCTAATATTAAAATTTAGGTTTTGTTAGCATATTAGCTTCCCGTCCGCGGCTTCGCCCGCGTGGACATATATGTATTCCTACATGTTTTCTATTCAACGAACTCGAGGGGGTTGATTTAGACGGACCTATAAGAAAATTCACAAAAGACTTTCGTTAGATGCATCAATGTCACATGTCAAAAAGGTTTTGTTGGAACGAACACAAATATGCATTCTTTGATAATTCTAAATGCGAATTTAGAAAAATATTAAAGAATACATATGAAAATCGAGTTTTCACCGTTCATCGTCAAAACCACTCCCACATTATTCAATGTCTTGAACCAAAATTGTTTTTATGGTGATTTGGAATTCAAGGATCAATTATTTTATTTAATGTACTCAGGTATAAAACTCTAATGATACGCCATATGAAGATGGTGATGGTGTTCATGTCTATTCATTACTGTATACGTTCATGAAACACTGAAGCGATTGTGGTACATTGCTGCGTCAATATTCCTTCAGTTCGTCGGTATTGACTACTATATTGACAAACCGTAATAGATAGTGATGCGCCATATATTTTACGATGTCGATAAATCTTATAATATCTGAGCATAAAACGGTTTAGGGAGCGATAAAAAATGAGAAATTCGCCTGGATGGGACAGGGGGCCTATTCAGGCGTTGACCCCGATGTCGAATAGACATTAGCGACCGGAAGTCACTGGTGCCGCTATTGCCGCCCGTCCAGGATTAAAATGCAGATTAGGGAAACTCTTTAGTTCCCATTTGCAAGATTTACTATTATTATAAATTATATTTTAATAATTTTATTGGACTGTTTATATATTTTTATTTTAATTTAATAATAATCAATATTTAATTCTAAGACTATATTAATATAAACAAAATAAAAATAACAAAAAACATTTAAGTGGCCTCTGGCGCTAAATAGAACTACTTCGAAAATTTAATATAATAAATTAACTATCACTAAAAAATATATGACGTAAAAAAGGCATAAATTCAATTCAAGATACTTCCAATGATACCAAGATTAAATATATAACCATGTAGATATAATATCTAAAAAATTATTATAGTTTAGGAGGATACGGTAATAACTTTAAAGAATCCATGTTTGCCCCTCACATACTAGAACTTGAATTAAAATAATTATAAGTGACTAAATATTATAAAGGCCCATTATAAATGTGTTAAAATCCGAATAAAATTATAATCGATCCATGCCAAGGGCCAGGCACAATTGTTTTGCCAAGTTCCACACATTCTGAAATTTGATTAATTAATAATTTATTTTAAGTCATATTTAATTACATCATCATTGAATTATTATATCCGTATTAAATACATTATAAATGAATTTTAGGAAAACTAAATAAGGTAAATACAAAAATTTCACTAAGGGATTCATTGTTCTACAAGAAAGCTTCATTAAGATTTATGATGATTTTCCAAATGACATGATTTGCGATATGGGCACTATGTTGACAGTGACTATAGAAACTATAATTTAGTGGATCTACCTTCCATAGTGAAATCGACATTCGCGCACATCGCGCATAATTGCACACTACTCAATTTTACGATAAAAAATACATTTTACATATGTATAACAACAATATGAAAGAAAATAATAATAAGGCACTTATTTATAACTAATAAATTCGTCGTACGTTAGCGTGAAGTTATATTTATGTAGTAACTTATGCCATAAACACATAGACCAGAGATGATCTAGGTATGACATTACTTATTTAAGTGAGATATGTTTTATTAGGTGCGACGTGTCGTTGTACGCGCACGACCGTGGCAGCTCAGCGATTTACTGCGGCTGCGAGGAGGTATGCCTTGGGGGTGATTAAAAACCTGATACAGTATGTTTTTTATATAGCGTTGTCGATAGAAAAATAAGCTTGCGAGCAACCAGAGTAAGTAGTCATCGTCACCCTTAAGCATTTGCATCTCCAGAACTCAAAAAGAGTCATTGGTACGTTGTCGGTCTTTTAAATAGAAGCAGGACACCTGATGGAGGGTAAACCTGGTCACAGAACTCTCATTCACCAGACGAAACCCAACATTGGAAGCTGTTACTTCAGTGTAGTACCTCACCGATGGTGTCGTTGTTGTGTAATTATTGATCTGTTTATTCTCGTAGCTTCAAATATGATTATGTTGTATTAAAACTCATCACATTCATAATTATACCTTTATCATTTGATTTTAACGTTAAAGGAACGAGTTGAACGACGGCTTAACCCGTGTTTTGGTGACACAATATTTAAAATACGCGACGTGGGGTCGCTCCTCGTTTAAAATTAAGAAATTAAAGAGCGGTAAATATAATTTTTTTAATATTTAATTTTGATACCGTATTTTTACGAGGTTTCATTCTATATTTTTAAAACATACGTATATTAGGATTTATGTGATCTAGAATTATATAGGTTCTTTTTTTTTGCAACAAACGTATTAAAAATAGCGTAATCAACACATTGTATATGACATTTAAAAAAATAAAGTATTTCTTATCCGACTGTTAACGTTACATTCTAAGCTTAACAAGGTTTCAAGTTTCCTTTTTATATGAGTCTTTTAAAGTAATCCTACACTTTTAGTGTCGGCCTTGAGTTTTAGAAGAAAAGCAGTTTTTTTGCATATCTTTTGGTTATAAATTAGAAATTAACATTTATTGAAATTAAAATAAGAAATTCTTGAGGCAAGCAATCGATATATGAGTTTTTTTTTCATAATTTTAATTTAATAGCAACATTGATAATAATTAACAGAAACGGAAATCTCATCGTCCGAGTTAAGTGCGGAACCCTAAAAAATTAATGAATTTAAAGTTTTATCTTAAAAATAGGTAGGTACCTATAAAACTTAATGGATCTTGATTGATATATTGATATGATTGATGATAGTTGAAAGCAGCATGGGCAATGATGACTTTGTCTCAAAGTATGGTTCTTTAGATTAAAGAGAATTTTGATTGTTCAAACCTTGTTGTATCTTAACCATGTACGACTGAGTAAACATATTTGTAAACTATGTTTTTTTTTAAGTTCATACTCAATTCATAATTTTATCGATACGAAAGCAATACAATAATATAGAAATTGCAAATTTTTTTTTATAGCTATAAGTAAATATAAAAAAGCATATTTTATGTAGTTAATTTTATGACAAATTACTTCTTGCTCTGTTTATAATTTGAAGCGATCTAAGCGTTATATAAATATGATTTTGGAAATATTTGTACATATAAAAAAACATATTCTCTAATTGTCTAAATTGGATTTAAGCTAGACCGTGATAAATGTCACGAACTTGAGAATAGGGTCGATTTCACACAAAATATATCATACATTTTAATAAGTCCAGCGTCAGCTATTTCAAGTCGGACCCTGAGCCGTGGAGGTGTTGGAAAATTCTAGAAATCGACAGTCTACCATCTCTTCGGCTGATCTTCCACCGCGACGCCGTCTGCTTCTGCAGCATAATTACGGATTATCTAAGACGTAGAAATAGTTCTCTTCTATTTCGTCTTAACAAAATAAAGGGAGACAGCAACTAAGTACGAAAGCTTGTAAAGTGAGACCGGCCGAAAGGAGAAACAGGAATGAATATGTGAGGGATTTAAAGCAAACGAACGAAAAGGTTACAAACGAGAAAAACAAACACATGCAATAGTATAGTACACACGGAGAATAGCATAAGAGACGGTAATGATACCTTTATACGACATAAAAGCTCTTCAAACGTCACAGTCTTTGACTCTTATACGACTGACGATAATATAACCAGACACGACAATAATTTAAACAGACACGACATTAATATAACCAGACTATTTGATCAATCGAAAATTCGTAATTAGACACAGTAGCGCGTGCAATACGCGAATAAATTTTTTTTTACGGATTACTAGAAGCTTATAGAGTTTTTAGACATTATATCACATTAGAAATATGGAGTGTTTTCATTTTAAAAGGATTTAAGAAAGGAAAAGGAGCACGCGAGCTATCAGAAAGCTGCTGGTCACCGTCGCACATCGACACCCGCAACCTCGGAGGAGTCACTCGTGCGTTGATGGTATTTTACTTTATGTATACGAGTTCTGTGAGCACCATCAGTAATAGGAGAGAACAGTCACACACATATATCACGACGGACAAAAAAATACTCATGCTCAGATCATTATAGTGTGTGGTATTATGATGTAGGACGACGACACGCACATACACATACAGTAGCGTACAAAAATATGCTGTTGTGTGTGTTAGAGTGTATGTCTGTCTGCGTGTGTTTATAATATAGCGAAAAGCCTTTTCATTTTCTCGCCGCCACTTTTTTCCACGTTTCCAATAATGTGAAAAGTTAAAAAACATAAATTTCCCACTGTAATATGTCGAGACGTTAAAAAGGTTTTCAGATGTGACCCGTTTTTTTATTTTCAAACGAAACAACGCGTTTGATGTTTATTTCGTAGGTATCAGAGTTTCGGGACTATGAAATGGATATTTTAAAAATGTGGATTTATGAATATAAAACGTGTTTTAGACATCACATAGGAGAGCGAAACCGTGAATGTACTTATTTTCTAAGCTCACCCCTATTACACAGAGGGGTAGACAGATACAACAGGTCTCTATATGGTACGAACTTTGCACACGTCTCTCTCGCTTCGCTGACATTCATCAATCGTTTCATGCCAGTTCATCGGTTTCGGGTGGTTGAAATTTGGTCTTCTTTTAATATGCCATCAATTTGGCCTGCATAAGATTTTATAGCGTGACCCTTGCCGACCTTTCAATCGGGCACATTCACCCAGTAATTTGTTTACAGTCAGCCTACAAAGCCCTGGTGGCCGAACCATCACCGTTTATATATCACGATCATATAAAATACGTAAGAATGCATCGCTTCGTGTTTGTGTGGACAAAAGCAATATTGGTTTGCGTTCTAACATTTTTATACTTAAACAAAATATGCAAAAAAAAATTATAACTCATTATTACGATGCTCCCTGAATTCATTCATTCATTCACACGTCATTAATTTTGGATAACATGATTGTTTCGTGTTCCCCAAAGTAAAAGGCTGCAAGTGGTGTAAATTATTTAAATATCATAACAGTCTCGAATATTCCACCAAGTAAGTTATCGCATCTAATGTAAGTTAGATGCTAATCTTAAAATTTCTCTAAGTAAATATTTGCAGGTAATTGTATTACATAAAAGTATATTGATGATCGTTCAGCTTACCCGAAGTAAAAAACGACAACTAATGCGTCTACTTCAAATACCATGATCGTCTTGTGTATTCTTTGAAGTCAAAATACATATATAATCTGCCTTCAATTAATGATAAAGAAAAAAGTTTTCTATTGTCGACTTTTATAGCAGCTATTTAATTGCACACGCAAAATATGCCATAAATGATATTTATTACAATTAAATTACATTCTACTATTAATGTAATTTTTCATTTTCATTACCTAATTGTGAAATAGTATGAGAATTAAGGCGTAAAATAAATGTATTAGGTACAGAATCGGTATGAATGGCCATTTGGTATGTTTTCTTGTCACAATTATTGCAGGATTATCTTTGAAAGTCAAAGGGAAGTGATGATTATTTAAAGTTCTGAAAGTCCTTTAAAAAGGGCGACTGAAAGTAGACTAACAAAAGAAATATATAGAGGCGGATGAGTGATAGAGTGGTCGGTGAGGGACTCCCTAGAAAGGGTTATGCAGATAGAACTGGTAGCATATTAAAAACGAACCAATTTTTATTCATCTGACATTGATGGTCCAGCATGAAATGATTGATGGATGTCAGTGATGCGACAGATATATCGCGATAGTTCCTTATATCACTCGTAAAAAGCGCACTAAGCGATCGCTTCTTGTGAAAATTGGACCGTTTAATATTTTTTTCATAAGCCACTGGAATCCCTTATAAGAATTTGATAGAGAAAAAAATATTATTTAATAAGAAGCGGAAAAGATTAGGGATGAATCAGAGTACAAGATATCAGATACAGTTGTCGTCGAGTTTACCCAGCTATAGGGTGACGGATGAGGTAGGTTTTTAAACGTACTATTTCTGAAGGTGTTGTAACAGACTCCATGGAAGAAGTACCTAGCGGATGATGTACAGAAGAAAAAGGCTTACGGGGACGAAACGAGAATATAATACAGTTCTAGTATATTATACATAGATAATAGTTTTAGAAAGGAGATTTATCCACCTGTCGGGTAGGTAGATTCCATGGAAGGGCACAGCGATGGGATCCAACGTATTGGATCCATCGTGTTCCGGTTGCGCCACGCGGTCGCCGTCATTTGGCGGCTTAGTGCGGATCCAACGGGGGGACGCCTTCCGTTGGAAGCCCGGTTGATCCTGCGAATCCTCGACTGATCCTTCCAGCCTCCGCGACGTGACATCAGCCACATACATACACGTTGATACGTACACGAGTAAACACAACGACGAGTTAGAATTTTACAATGGAGCTGGTACTTCAATATCACGTACCACTTCCGCCCGTGGCGCCATCCATAGACATAGAGTCCTTCATCTTAAGAGACGAATGAGCGTGATCCAGATATCGGTCTCTAATATATAAATTCAACCATAGCTCGATTTTTTAGCGTTTATCAATTTTTAAGCGAGAATACTAAATAATTTCCCATTAAAAAAGTTCTTAATATTGCAGTTCAATAGTTCGTCTACGTTTAAAAGACTCATCCAGATCAGTTTAGCTAGTCCAAAGATTATCCCGGGCAAGCAGATGGATAGATTTTTTGTTGAAAAAAAAAAAAGGATTGTTTGGGTTCTACTGATAACGTATTTATAATCCTATAAATTAATAATAAAAATGTAATTATTTTGAAATCATACGCAAATACTTCAATTTTATTTATATTAATGATATATTGTTGATCGCCACTCACTTGACATGAATTATTAAAAAGAGGTTAAATTCTAAGCACTCTAAATCGACGAACTTATATGAAAAAAATTGACGTGTGCCAGTGAAGCGAGATAGATACGCAAATATCGTACCACGTCCGTGGTTGCTGCCTACCCTTTTGGGAGATAGGCGTGAGTTTATATATTAAAAAAATATAGTAATTTAAACTTACAATGTCTGCGAATCATACGTGAATAATGACGATGAGATAAATACGAAACTTGGCAAGTAAGTTTTTAATGTGGCATAGGACGAGAGAGATTATTTTCAATTCTTCACTGCGGTTGAAGTTTTAAAATCTTCACTGGAATTGAAGTGAAGAGGGATGTAAGGCTGTATATGAAAGTTTCTAGTTCATTTCAAACTTAAGTACCATACAATGTCATATCAAAGCAAAAAAAATGCGGTTTATCTATTTTTAAAGCATTCAGTGCTTTTCTTATAAAGTAAATTCAAACCCTGGGAACTAAAATATTGTTTTGTTAAATTTATTAGGTATGTATAAATGTAACAAAAAATATTATATTATAAATTAATATTTTTATTATTATTATTCCTAATAATAACGCTTAGCTTTTCTAGGATCCGAGTGGTTGGCATACAATATGCTTGCGAGCTATGGCACTCGGATCGGAGATACTAAAAAGGACAAGATTTGCAACATTTATAGCTTAAATATTTGTTTAGTAATTGACAGTGAATGAGTGTTTATATGTTTTATATATATATTTGAAATAAAAAAAAAAAACTCTAAAGGCTTTGATCAAAATAAGCACAGAAAGACAAGGAAAATATATGTTGAATTTATCTAAATCTGGATTTTTATGAAAACAATCTTACATATTGATGAATGGGTGTTTAAAAAAGAACTATATACATGTGAATTTTTCTATTCAGAAAGGAAAACATTTAAAAATGAAATTGGAATTTAAATTGGTGAAAAAACTAAGTCAAAATCTTCACATTCTCGACGCTTTTTTTTGGCACCAGATGTTGTATTAATTTTGGTACACATTTCGCCAATAAAACACCTGTCACCCGATCGTGTATACAAATGTATACGAAACCAATATTTGCTTTAGTATGATTATGGATTAGTAGTCTTTGAAAAAACGTATGACTCTTCGCTTGGATTTGAAAGTGTTAAAAATGAAATAAATATACGCTTAAACTGTTTGATACCTTAGACACGGTATTGGCCTGGCGCGAAACGGTAACTGGAAACAACAACGGAGACTATAATCGAGTATAAGATATACAGCGAGATAGGAACCGCTGCTAGAATCGGGTAGACATAAAAAAAAACATAGTAATTCAACTTATTTTTATTTCACGTGAACAAAGTAACAACCTAACAACTACGACTATATATCTACACATGAATAGTAAATTATGCATGCACACAGCACACTTTACACACGCACACGCACACACACACACACACACACACACACACACACATACACACATACAAATACTGCATATTACAGGTGTGTGTATATGTCAGCCCAAATACTTAATATTTTATAATGTACTCTGTTTATATATAATTATAGTCTATTGGATTGTGAAAATAAAATTGAAATGCTTTTTGATATTTGGTATCTGGGCAAACGAGCTTAGCTTTGCGTTTTTCAACTTTGTCGTGGAAATGTATTAACTTCCTGCTAGAAAAGTTGCTTATGTTAATGTCCAACAATAAATATTTATACACGTAATATACGTGTATTGCATATCATGCAGAATTTACCTGCTACCTGCCGTTGCGTTAATGATATGACGTAGTGCCTTCTGTCTAATTTATGTTATACAGTGCCATCTGTTGTAGATAACGTTACGTTAAGCCTAGTGGTACCTCGGCACTACGTTCAATAGTATACAATAGTAATAATGCAGTCACCTCCAAATTACGAGGTAGTTATACTCGTATAAAACAAGGTTATAAAAAAAATTGCGGTTTTACAGGAAATACAACTAAATGGATGAACTTGCACAGAAAAACAAATCAATAAAAAAACTCAAATTTATATCGAAATTACATGTTACTAAGATACCAACACATAAATTTATATACATATATTTTTGCAAATATCGCTTGCTTAAACTAATAAGATAAAATTATTTGTCATTATAATAGAGTTCCAGTCAGAGTTACATCCTAACCACACGGGCAGGGTACGGGTTATTTCGTTAACTTAAGTTAAGGAAAAAACTATCAACACGAATTTTTAACTGTACAGTAAAAAATAAACATTATAGAAACATTTTTCTGAACGGACGTAAAGAAATTAATTTGGCAGTCTCATGCAGCCCGGAATTTGAAACAGCCTAAGGGTTATCTCAAGCAACATTCCGGTCTAAGATGACTCAGCGGTTTTGTGGTTGAGGGCAGACATTCTGTATTATTATTATACGATGCTTAGATCTGTATTCATAACCTTCAATATAATGGACTTGGGGTAATTATTCGAAAACATAGCACAAATTGACTAGTATATACGTAACACTTAATTTTTCCCGCGACTCCGTCCGCGTGGAATGTATAATTAGACGAAACGTGGCTTAGGTTTCAAGTGGGACCTAGAAAGCTATGAAATTGTGCAAATGACAGCGAAATCCGTTCAATGATTTTTACTTAATGCTGCAACAAACAGACAGATAGAAATAATAAATTTTAATAAATTTTCTTTTCTGACCACTATGAATAGCCGATCACAATCAGTACTTTGAAAATGTGTTTAATTCACAGGTACAGCCCCTTTGAAGTTTTAGTACCCGGGCAACAGAGCTTAGCTTGGCGCCTCTCCCACAGGAAAAGTTGTAGTATTTAGATAAGTAATTTAAGACGACATAATTACAAAATTTACTTGTTTCATTTATGTAGTGCTGTGTGTAGTTCATATCATGTAGTGCCATTTGATAATAAAATTATTACAACAATTTAATAGTTTTACCAGAGAAGACCATATATCTATATGGGGGTCTATTCTTGAAAGGTCAATTTTAACTGACCAAAGGACAGAAGACTTTATCCTCTTTTTTATAGGCAATGATCAATGTATAAAATTTACATCAAAATCTTTAGGATCGTTTGCGAGATAGCTACGAGTATGTATTCAATTCAACATAATTTACTCATTATTGTGACCATATATACAGCCACATTATATTGTAGTTCCGACGGTACCCTTCGTGAGTATTGAGGATACCCAGGACTTCAATTCATCAATCAAAGATAAGGATAATATGATTATGTTTCTTTGATCAGTTCTTCAATTTCTCTGCTCATAAAATTTGTATATACTCAGACTATCGTATCAATATTTAACGTACCACTTTCTATAGCCACCGATGTTTATGTAGTTGGCGTGAGCCCTTGTTCAATCTTTCTTCCTATCTTTCCCTGACTTTCAACTGTTTCACCGTACAGGTTCTTTTATAATTCTACAACTAAATTTTGACTAGAAAGCGAACCCACATTCTCGAGACTGAGCGCGAAGGCCGGTAACTCCATATGCCACCTACACTTATATTATTTAGAGTCACATTAATAAATAAGTTAAGTCGAATTTTAAGTCGAGCGACATCTGTCAACGACACGACGCGAAGGTCGGTGGACCCGGCTAGCTTATGCGGGTCTAGGATAAGGGTCCAGTCTCAAAAAGGTGGAACGCATGTCTTATTCGTTCGTTTGATGTGCCTACCCATCTACCTGGTCTACGCTAAAACAATTAATAATGGAGTTTGTGTTGGGACGCGACTGCTAAACAAATACCGTTTTTATAAATTTTTCTTTTTTTATTTTAATCTTTATATTACATTTATATATGAATAACATGTAAAAGATTTGGTAGTGTCATGCTGTGGCCAGATTGAATGCAGTACAATAAATTCGAGCGGCGAGGTATAACCTTTCACAGAATACAAACGTATAGTAGCAGTTTTCGTTGTTTGCTTTGTGTCTAGTGAGTGAGAGTTCCTGAGGACTACTAGCCCTCCATTAGATATCCTATTTCTTTTTAAAAGACCACTCCTCTGGCGTTACTTGTGTCTATGGGCGTGATGACCATCCGCTTCCTGGTGGTTTTCGTGCTGGTTTGCTCCCCACATGCCCCTCAAAATGTTATATAAATAAATATGATCCCTATGCTAGTAATTTTGAAATAATTTAAATTCAAATTAAATATATCTTTACTATGTACGTCACACTTGAAATATGTTTGTTGTGAATTAGTTTAGTTTGCAGGTACTTGGATTTTTTTAAGTCAATAAACAATTTAAAAGTTATTGATTTGCGAAATTTCTTTTCTTTAGGGATTTACGGGCACTGAAAACTAATATAAGAAAGAAACACATACAGATTTTTTGCTAAACAAAATCAGACATTAATAAATTTCATTACGAACTAATTTTAGACGTGTTCAATTGCTTGTCAACATATCAAAATTCATACATACGTGTTTCTTTAACAAATAATTATCTACAACACTTGAATTATGTCATAGTATTTTGTAAATCCGTTCTTAATTCTAGTTCGGAGAGCGGCTATCCGTCAAGGAGAACGAGCAAGAGACTTAAGGGTAGCTTTTATCTACTTTTACCATAGACAACCAAAACAAATACTAAACTACTGAATAAAACAATAATGTAGGAAGTCGAGGTGATTATGCTCGCAGATATTTGTCTTTACACGTATGTAAACAAATGCAAAGAAATAATTATTACTTACTTTAAATATTTTTTGTTCAATATGCGGTTTACGTATCAAAAATAAAATGTATAAGAATACTACAATGATATTGACGTGAAAAAAACACTTTTTACTTGTTGAGGACAGTGAAAGTCGGTCATATTTTCTTGTGTTTGATGTGTGTGATTCCATCAAAGTTTAAACACTAATTACTACGAGACTAATAATGACATACAACGGTTGAGGTCACAATGGATAGAGCATGTTTGTACGTGCGCATCGTGTTGCATTTGTTATGTTTCTGCCGTGATATCGGGTTAGTATAAGCGCTTGCGCGTGATAGTTGCGAATTGGCGTTGTGTTAAATTATAGATTAGTGCAGCGTGAGATCGCATTCAGCTAGGACGTTGATTCGGATGTCATTGTTGAGAGCTTTAAAAGAAATGCTAGGACTTAAAATAAAACATTAAAAATATTTGCCGAAATATATGCGAAAATCAGTTTTATATTGAAAGTTGAAAAAAAAAATAAAGATGTCTCATATGAATCGTACGCAGATTTATATGGAACGCAAATCAGAGGAAAGCGCACATCAAAACAAATTTAAAAAGTCTCAAAAAGTCCAGAGCCGAGAAAATGTCAGAGGTATTTTCCTGATTTTATAACGAAATTTCCACGCAAAATCTAAAGCGAAGATCATAACTACGACTTTGTAATTTTTTTTATTGATCATGATGGAATTGAAATAAAGAAAAATTTTTACGAATTTTTATATATCGTTATTATTGTATATGATTCTCCTTATAGCTAATTGTTTGTTTACTAAAAAAAGCGATCGGAAAATTAAAGTATGTTTACACGGTTCGTATTTTTCAATAAATATAAAATAAAACATGTGACAATCTAGAGAAATCAGCGCTAAGCCTTCGGGCAATATAAGCGACAAATATCATTACCATGATTCTCCGACCCAATATATATACATATATATATATATATATATATATATATATATATATATATATATATATATATGTATATATATATATATATATATATATATATATATATAACTTAGAGACGTCAAATTTAACATGTTATATATCTATTAATCATATAACTATAACCCATACATTTCGGAATCGGTTTTATAAGAAAGGGATCAAGTGAGGATCTTTGACAATTTGCCGTTTCGTAATTTTTTGGTAGATCTTCCATTTTGTTTTCATTTTTGCATTCTTTTTGAAAGAAACTAACGTATTTGCGGTCATAAATGAAATATTTATAATAATACAACTGCATCTGAAACGAATCGCCAAAATGCAGTCAGTCTGACACACAAATGCGGTCGTCTCGACCGCATTTCAACAGCCATTTGCGGTTGACGCATTTCGCCGCCCTCGCACATGTACCTGACGAAACAGCTGACATTCTTCAAATGTTTTGTTTATTGCTAGATTTTTTCCACGACTCCGCCCGCATGAACTTAGAACTAAATCTTTCATCTGTCGCATCGACCGATCACGCTGTCGAGCCCGATGTCCATCTCGGTGATGTTATCGACTTCCACATCCTAGTCCGGTTCTGCATTCGGTTCAATTATTCCAGAGGAAGTCTTCCTATTATACCTAAAACGTACGTACGCATTCTGCATTTTTAACATCCCGCTATGAAATAATAATTTTTTTTCGGAAAATTAAGAAGTTATTGTTTTTAGTACGATTTTTGAGAATCGACTTTTCAACAGATCTTGACGTTTCAGGGCCCTAGCAAGCTATTTCGACAATCCTGAAAACTTTTAATTAGTTTCGCGGAAGGTTTTGGGAGCTTCACAAAAATCAAGTTTTAGAATAATGTTTTTTTTTTATGAGATATCCTTTAGACTACTTTATAGATCGATAGTAATCGATACCGAAATGTGATTAGCTTTTTTACCCAACCCGGTGCATCAACTACCGTAAGCAGCATATCGTTGAGAGATATCGTCGAAGAAAAATTTTTAAAAAGTGTTTTTTTACAATATTTTGTAAGCTGCTCAACCGATAAATTTCAAAATCCATCCATTTGTCAACCTTAAAAATCAATGGTGACTTTTAATGGATTCATTAAAATAGATTTATCTGTTGAAAAGATATTGTTGGAGAAAATTTTTCAAAACAAAGTTTTTTTTTAAAGTACTTTTAAAGTTTTAATAACTTTTAAAGTTCTTGGTGGATTGAAGTTTGGGCATCGCTCACCACCTTAAGAAACTGCATCGATTGCCACAAAGCAGATAAAAAATGTGTTTCACAGATATCTTAGTTTAAAAAATAAGAAAATGCGTTTTATTTCAATATATTTGAACCCGAGGAGTTAAAAATACATTACAATTAAATTTTTGAGTTAAAAGAGCTTGAGAAAGAACAAAAAAATAATATTTTGAGCTCAAATTCAATGATTTACCGGGAGGTATATTTTTGAAGATCTTGAATTCATAAGTAGCAAAAAATTTCAGGAATCGCTTATAAAAACAAATGGTTTTTAAAATTTTTGAGCTAGAAAAGCTTAAAATTTATGAATTCTGAGATAACAATACATTTAAACTGGATGAGCTTAAAAGCACATCGTTAAAAATCATAGCGGGAAGTTTTAAAGATGGCCGGCAGGGTCAACAATTTTACAGATTCTTTTTGCCTTCATGTCGTACCGTCGTCGTACGCAAAGGGCGACAAAGGCTTGCCCTAGAAAACGTTATGACCAACTCAGTGGCCATTAAAAAAAGCGAAAAATTATAAGCAATCGAAACTGACGAGCCTACTTGAAGAGATTGATGTATGTATGTCAACGAAGCGAGGGAGTTATGCAAAGATAGTACCTAGTGGTATTCTGTGGTTTCTGCTTAGGGTCTATCCATAAATTATATCACACGTTTTGGGGTCGACGAAATGTGACAATGCGCGACAAGGAGCAGGTCAAAAGCTTTGTGACGTCAAATCCGAAATACGAAAAAAGGTTTATCTTTTTTTTGTCCAATATTTAAAGTATTTTGAACAAAAAAAAAATGTGAAAACTGCTGTTTTCATTTACGTGTGACCACCTATGACAAAGGGGGGAGGGTCAAAAATCTTATAATTTATGTGACGTAATTTATGAATGGCCCCTTAATCTTCTGGAGAATAGGCGTCAGTTCACAGTAATAGTAATAGGAGCATCCTGTAGCGCCCATCACTAGCTGCGAAAGTACACATTTCAGCTGAAATCAAATGAACTCCGCCGTTCAGGGTGCTGCGGTTGAAAATCGATTTTTTACCTCGTTGCGTGTTACATTAAATTAATATTTATAACATACCTATTTCGTATTCTACAACAAGTTGCGTGACGCTTAAAAAACCTTCCAATACGAAACGTGATCTGCGGGAGCCGGCGTAATCACATTCACAAATACGTACCCACTGGGGAGAATCACGTCGGACGAAAGCGTATAGGGCGTTCATCAGAAAGTTATGACCTCTATTTATGGCGATACACTGCTTGAAGTCGAACCAGGTGAATTTAATCAGGAAGCGTTTGCTTCAATCACCAAGCTGGGTAGTTAAGATGTCACCACGGGCATCAAGTAGGATGAAAACTGTTGCATTGAAATCCATAAATGTCAGTAACCGAATTTTGAGAGGGCAAATCTTCTTTTTTTGTCCTATCATTACTGCTGCAAATATGTGAACAGATTTAACACAATTTATAAGTCAATAAGGAATTCGAGAATATTCAAATGAACTGGTTGGAATTTCTAAATCAATCATAAAAATAGAAAAGTAAATGTAAAAAAAAAATTTTTTTACACATTACGATGTTTTTTGATTTAAGCGTACCGTTGTTGTTGATGTATCACATTTTATTTATCCATCTATCGAGCCAAGGCTACAATCTCTCAACGATTTTTCCATTTCGGGTCGAGGGGTTGGAACTTAAATATTAGGGGTTGACGACGAGCGTTGTAATTAATTAGATGATAACGTCCCGAGCCAACGGCTTGAAGTATTCTCCGAGGCACGGACTTAGATGGGTTTATTTCAATTTAATTTACGTCCTCGAGTCAGTGCTCTAATATTCCAGAAATTCTAATTCGGCTTCACGATAACTAAATAATAATTTCCAAATTTTTCAAAATAAGCTTTTATTGCAAACATCAACACGTATTAAGCTTAAGTTAAATTAAGTGACTTTAAGTATTGCAACACTGTTCCATGTCTTTCCAACATCAAAATTTAATTTTATGCTGACAATTGTCTTTTGCATTCGGTTTTTTAGCGCGCCCAGTTACTCGGCGCCCAGAGCGACCGCCTCGCTCGCTCTACCCCAGGCCGACGCTGGTCGTCAAGACGTACCCAGTACCTTCGGGTCTAAAATTACTGGGCTGTGTTTGACGTATTTTCACATGGACGTCGAAGGTCTGTCGTTCTCGATGGCGTCATTGGTTTCTTTTATATCACATTCGACAGGCAAACGGACAGACAGACGAGCTACCGGAGAGTAGGCATTGAAGTACAGTAGCTAGTACTGAAAAATGTATAAACAAGCTGGGTGTTTCAATGAGAGGCAATGATTACTGAACTCTGAAGCCATAGGTGGCGTCGGAGGGGCAGTGCGCCACCGGAACTCGCTCACCTTAAGAAACCTAACAGCAGAAGATGTTACTTCGCCTCTGTGTTACGTGAGGGTGTGGTGTCTCGGCTGGAGTCATGAAATCGGTTGAGGCTTTCTCTGTTTTCCTATAGGAGCTTACACATTGCATAGAGAATTATAATTACAGACTCCTCGTCTGATCAATTGTCGTTTGGTTTTCGGCAGCTTAAATAGCCGAAGTAAGTTACATTCATAGGACTCTATCAAATTATTATCTTTATAATTTAGGTACAAACTAAGGAAAAAGTAGCCGAGAATTCAATACCGAAAAGCGAGAAACAAGAGATGAAAGTTATATACGCGAGTTGCGTTACATTTGAACTCAGAATTAAAAAAAAAGATATTCATAAAAATTTTAACTTTGTCTGAATTTTGCGGACTTCAAACGAATGACATGTAAATTCGTATAGTTATATACTGGTTTGTCTGTGTGTAAATATATATAGAGGTGTATTACTATAAATATAATCATGAGTATATTTTGCTTGAAGAGATTCTCAATCTGATTTATACCAGTTTAAATTTCATCATAAAATTAAAATATTCATTAGGAAACTAGTGGGGTCCTTAATTTTCAAGAAAAAAAAAACGGACTTACTCAAGTACAAAACTTTAATGTGGGCAAGGATATTTGAATTTTAAAAGAAAACACGGAAGTCAATCACTATACACTCCTCCTTACTTACGAATTTCAGAGTTGGATTCATAATATAAACATGGGACGCCTGGCAGATGTGAAACATCGAGTTTGTACAAGTAATATGCATTAAAGACAAGATTACGACATGAACTAAATATAGCATAATGGAATAATGGAAAAATTGAATATGACAAAATACAAAAATTCAATATTAATTTCAAGTTGCCACAACTTAATTCATTTGATCTGAGACTTCAGTAATAGTTATATTCGATGTTTCCTCTGACGGTATCACTGTGACAATTGCTAGTCACAGTAATAATTAATAATTGAATATTAATAATCAATTATTAATCAAAAATACAATCATATTAATCAAAATGTAGTAATGTATACGGTGTGGCGACGGGTCGCCACGCTATACTAAAGATATATACAGTCCACAGGTAGTAGTGTGTACGATGTGGCGACGCGTCGCCATAGCAAGTGACTCCTTTCTCACTCGGTTCGATGGTACTGTTTACTACGGTATACATTTTGACTATGTATATATCATTGTATAGCGTGGCGACCCGTCGCCACACAGTGCACTCTACTATAAATAGACTGTATATATACCATAGTATATCGTAGCGACGAGTCGCCACACAGTGCACTCTACTATAGATAGACTGTATATATACCATAGCATATCGTGGCGACGAGTCGCCACGCTAGCGTCGCCACGCCAACAATCCAGTTTATCCTACGCCTATAGATGTTTCACATCAATAATAATTGTTCAATCGATCAATTCGAAAAATCAATCAATCTATTTTGCCATCGATAATTAGAGAGTCAAAGTCACGACCGCGATTCAGTTGACCATAGAGTTATCATTTTGAAGTCGATTGCGCCATGCCGAGTGGAAGACGTTAGCTAGTTGGCCGCGGAAGTCTTCACCGCGTGTATGACGACGGCCGACAGCGGCCCGAACGCGCGCGCGGCCGGCGTGGGCGGCTTAAGGCGCGACAGATCTTGTCAATCCGAAACTGACGCATTAAAAGTCACATAGATCGATCGCATGGACCGCCGATGTGAAAAGCACAGAATTATAACGTCGAAAAAATTTATGTTCGTTCGTGTCACACGACTCTCACATATGTAAATAAGAATATACGACATATTTTTGAACCAAATAAGTATGTTACAAAGGACCTTATTATTATCCTTTTAAGATGTAATTTCGAATGATACTGCTATTTCTCAGACGGAGTGAAAGAAAGAAAAAGAATAAGGACATGTGGTGGCCATCTGTAAAACGGCGAAGCCAATATCGTATGCTTGCTACGAAGCCAATTTCGATTGGTCATTTTCTTTATGTAGGAATGCATCTATGCTTTTCTAATCCGATGGTTTTGAGCGCATGCAGAACCCCCGACGCGTGACGGCGGCTCGCGCTTGTCCGCCTCCTCCCTCCCGACGTCTAAATTATTATCAACTTTGCCCGCACACCTCCAGGAGCGTGCGCCGGCAAAAGAGGAGATCAAAGGGAATCCCGCTCCCCCCCGTCAGCCGACTTTTGACGGGGCGGATGGAATTACTTAATCCGATTCAGCGGCGCACCTCTTCTGGCAATCGGATCATAGCTCGTGGGAACGACCGGGGGGACACTCCCGCGGCTGTTTCACGTCCATTTACATTCACATAATTGAAATACACTCGAGAATCTTTTCAAAATAAGCGACAAATAATGTATTATTAACTGTTCGCACGATATTATGATTCCCTTAACATTAACGTATGTGAATAATAAGTATGAGATGGTTCTTTCGTGATATCTATCTTTAAATTGTATATCATATAATGAACAAGATTTTTTTTTCCTTATTCGGGTATCAGTTAAAAACTACTGAACTTATCGGCATGGGTTGTCAAATTAGACATTAATCGAGTAGATAGGTTCGGAGAAATTGGACCATGACATACGGTTAGACAGGCAGCCGCAAATGTAATCTTACAAAAGTTCCGATTTTCTTCAGTCTACGGAACCCTAAGAAATCAGGCCAAACACAAATACAACCCAGAAAAAATAAAGATGCAACAGGCAAAATAAAGAAGATTCACATTTTTTTTAATGCTTTAATAAAGTACAATGGGCCTCTTGGATAACGCTAGTGGCGCGGCGTTGTGGCAGACTTAGGCAACTCGTGGGCGTTTCGCGTGCGATCAGCTGTACGGTTTACGTTATTGGAAACGTTGAATGCGTGAAAAGTGCTCTCAAAAAGAAAAAATGGGTGGTACGAGGTACTGTTGTGTTGTGGGTGCAAAATTCCCAATCTCGGAATCGTGAATTAACTTTTTATTCGTTTCCGAAACGAAGTTGGGAAGTTGAAAAAAGAAATAAGTGGATAAAAGCTGTCAGAAGAATGTGAGTAAATATAATTATGACGATTTGATACTAGGAACGTATCGAAAAAATGCAAACTCCAAATTTTCTGTTCGCCTGTTGTATGTTATATTTATTTTTAGTACATTCGATAACAAGACGTGGCAACCGAATAAGAACACTCGAATCTGCAGTGCTCATTTTGTTGGAGGCAAGCAGTCCAACGTCGAAAACAGCCCCGCGTATGTGCCGACAATTTTCCCCTCCGCGTATAAAAAAAAAGCGGAAACACAACTGGCCTTAGCTAGACACGAGCGGCTTCTGAAAAGGAAAGAAAAAATGAGCACCTCCACAGCTTCAAAACCGCAAGACAATGAAAATATCGTGAGTGACATTGAAATGGGTAAGATCGAAAATTGAAAAAAATATTTTTGAAGTAACTGTAAATGTTAGGCGCCTTTCAAGTTTCGGAAATGTACAATTGTTTTATACTGCGTTATTTTAAATGGATATTCAATGATTTCGTCTAATTACAGGATTAAATGAAACTCCGAAGGAAGCTGGCAAGACGAGCATTGGTTGTCAAACTGATGCGTGTGACAACGGAGGAGAGAGTGCAGAAGGGAATACTTTCTGGAGTTGGAACAACGAAAAAAATGAAGCTTCCACGCAGACAAATATTTACATTGGGAAGCCAAATAAAACGAGCGAATCATAGTTAAGGAGCTGAAAACCGTTGCCAACAAGTCATGTGGTCCTGACGATATTTTCCATTACGGTTTCTCAGGATTCTCTGATATTGGATCAAACAAAACTATGTTGCAGTTAGGCGGGTTTCACTAATTTTTTCAATGCATTGCTCAATTTGATTAGCGTCAAAACAGATGGTCAACCAGCTTACTACCGCGTATTAAATAAACAAAATAGATTATTACTTTTTTTGATGAAAATGAAATTGGGTATTTCTTTCTCTGGTCTAGCTTGCTTTTTCAAGATACACGAATCAACTGCTTCTCAAATCTTCTTCGAAATCTTGACAACGTTGACTGAAAAGACAAAAACTTGGATTTTTTGGCCATCAAGGGAAAGTATTAAAAGAAATTTACCCGTCGGTTTTAAAAAATATCCGAATTGCAGATGCATAATCGATTGCACGGAAATATTTACTGAAACCCTACTGTAGAACAACGCGTTCTCATGTACTCCAACTACAAGTCACGGTTTACAGTCAAATATTTGATCGTTATTACGCCCGATGGTTTCGTTTGTAAACTATCAAAGGGTATGGCGGAAGAGCTACAGATAGTTTCATAACGAATGACTGTGGACTTTATCGTGCATAGAACCAGGGGATACGGTTTTAGCTGACAAAGGTTTCCCTCAGATAAAATCGGAACTGCTCAAACGCAATGCCCTCTTGGTGATACCTCCGTTCGCGTTCGACCCACAATTTACAAACTCCGAAATAGATGAAACGTATAAAATCGCTTCAGTCCGAATACATGTCGAACGTGCTATTCAACGGATAAAACTCTGCAATATTTTAAAATTCATTCCTATTACACTTTTACCGCATATTGATGCAATTATGCACATGTGCTGTGTTATTGCCAATAGCAAGCCACCACTTATTAAAATTCTGAAGCGTCCAATTAAGAAACTAAAATTTCCAGGAATTTTGAGGAGAGAGCGGCTGTAAAGAAGGGAAGGACTCCGTACGTGTAAAAAATGTTTATAAATAAAAATACTGAAGCAGATACAAGTAGTTCTATTCAATGCCTAGAATAGTAATGGAAGATAATGTTGAAAATAGAACCATTCAATTTTGGGAATCAACTCTTCCAAAAAATGTTCATCCCTTTCAACTATGAGCTCTACGTTATCGCGACTTGAGTAAACGAAGAAATGACACTTATTAACGTTGAGTATGTACATTGACACCTGAATTTGTGTGTAATATTTGTCGCTTTTTTTCAAATAAATGTCATTATTTTCGTCTATTTTCAAATACGGGACATTCGAAACTTTATCGTCACGGTTCACGATTTGCTGATTCTTACAGCTAAAGGCATTTTATTTCCAATAAAGATGATTCGCTTAAAATTATTCCGTCGGGGCTCGTGGCCATAAACGGTTGGGTCATATTTATAATCAATCCAACTGAAGTTACTTTCAGACCAGATTGTTCTTCGAAAGACTTCCTTGCATTCGACTCGGTTTCAAGACCATACTTCATAGCCTCTGTCATCTTGCCATCAAATTTATTCTTTTTAAATTGTGATGCCAAAGATTCGAATGCGTCTCGCCTTGTTTTTATGCGATGAGCCTTGCTAGAGCATGTAACTCGTTTTGCTCTTTCTTCAAACCATTCGAAGCAATCGGATTGACTTTCCGAAAGTACGCTGATGCTCAAACACTCACTCCTGTCTGCTACAATCTTTTCTTCGTATTTCGATTGCAGCTCAGGAGGACACGTGTATTTTCGAAGTCGCATTTTTAAATCATCGACTGACAAAACTTCATAGCAGCTGTAATCTCGCCTTGACTCTTGCAAGCGGTAAATTTGGTCCATAATTATATACGCTTCTTCTTTCCTTTTTTCCTCTTCTTCTCTTGCAATTTCTCTTAGCGGTTCAATATCTTTCTCCGATTGTATGTACTGGCCGAACAACGAACCTTCTGTGCAATACGGTACATTTTGGACGTCGTTGAATGTATACGTTGCATTACAATCAATCAGATGTTCCTGACCTGGGAACATTTGAGCGATAGTGCAACCTTTTTATATTTTTCCACTTGACTTTCTCGAGGCTGATTCCAACATTGCGGTTGATCGGTTTTCGATTGCGTACATTCATTATTGATAAAATGCAGACCGCTGCTACATGTTTGCAACCTCGAACCGATAAACCCGCCTTGCAAGTGCATTCTGTCCTTCGTACCGTACGATCTAGGTTCACCTGAAAAGCATTCAGTTCCTATAGGAAAGAAAACGGGAAGAGCGGGAAAAGGCACACAAAAATTCACACTAACGTGTATGTACAAACAGCAATTGCTAAGCAAAATATGCAGTATTCAAAATTCATTATTCTGTTGACCGTATTCCATGTTTTAAGTAATTCACGCACCAAAACCAGCGCAAAAAATCGAAAACAACATGCAGAATGTTAATCGTGATTAATTATAAATCTTGCATTTTTAGAGTTTTACGTGCAAGTTATTTTTATTTAATTGTTTTAGTATATATAATATATTGTGGATGCAAAACGATAAAATAATAAATAAGTAAATAAATGAAATTATTATCGGTTCCACATTTCCGAACAATACTTATTCCTTCAGTATATATTTCTTTGATAAAGAAATATATCTTCATTCCATTTCTAAATTGCATGGATGGTTGAAAAGTTGCTGAAAATATATTTGTTTAGATTATTACTCAACTATGAATTCATTTTATAATTAATACATACCTCCACTTTCACGTCGTACGGTCGATTATTCACTCTGGTCTGTGGTGTTACTTTTCCATGGATGAATCCTCCTCCACTATCACGGATTTCGACAACCTCCTGAACGTGATGGCTTTGGAAAAGTTTATGCCCTATATTTTTAATAAATTGAACATCCAGTTATAAGTAATACGATAATCTATCTTATAATGAAATGAATACGTGGTAAAAATTACATATACAGCGATTTGAAAGAATATTTCATGTTTCGTGTAATTACTTACCTTTCGACACAGATTTTCCGCGAAAAAAGTCTGCATAGATATTCTGAAATCCACACTTAATAATAGTTTGGCTCATAATATCGATTCTTCTGTTACAATATAAATAAACATCCAAAACGTGCAGTAACGTTTATGCGAATCATATGGTCACGTCTATGAGAAAAACGACCTCGAGTTGCCGCGGTTAACCGACCGATGGCGTTGCCGTAGCTCCGCCATGATATCCAAGAGGCGTATTAGGTGAAATTTAATTAGAAATTCTGGGTTAATGAACAAGTTCCAACTGTTATTTTTTGGGTCGTATAATAAAAGAAGTGGTGCGTATCAGCTACTGAAGTTTACGCCAAATAAATGTATTCCACGTATTTTTAAAGGTAAAGTATACTACATAAATAAATGCGAATATATGGAATATGTATACATTAGAAAAAAGGTGGTAAATAAACACATCTAGTGTAATACTAAAAACATTTCTATACTTTTTGTCATATTTACTTATGCTAAATCAATGAAATATGTCAAATAAACCATATTAATTAATAGAACTTTGAAAGTTCACCATGAAACGATGGGTAACAATAACGTTTAGAGCGTATAAACAGAAAGCTTAACTTATCTGATTTAAAAAGAGAGCACTGTAGATCAGCAATGGAAGGAAAATGCACGCGTTCAGTGCAAGATTCGCGAAAACGTTGCGCGGGCGCATAAGCGGAAAATCGCGCGTGAAGCTTACGGTGGTAGAACGCCAGCCACCGAGATGGTGATGATGGTATCTCAGGCCAGCGAGTAAACTCAGCGACAGGAATGAGCTCGAAAAATTACTGACAGCGCTCTCCATAGTAAATGCGGATGAGCATGCGCAATGATGCTACGTCTCTTCCAACGGGTCGAGGTGGCCACATACGACTGGATTGTCGACAATTCTAGACGCGGTCCAGACGCAGGAATTCCCGTTGAACTGCTTCAGTCTAGGAGTGACCAGACAGCCAAAAACAGTAGTCTAGGTGAGAATGGTCATGCGCTTCAAGTACATATAATAAAATAGTGAAGACGAAAAAAAAATATGTACATTAAAAAAAATATTTGAGATGAGCTACTTTAAGGGGCATTAGAAACATTAGCGGAATAAGTTTCAAAGGTTTTTAAAATTTCCGTTCGTCTGTCTGTCTGTATTTGTTTCGAGAACTCCGCAAAACGTACAAAAACATGATGAAATTTCATATGATAATACATTACAACCCCGGATTAAGATGCAGGATGTTTTTTATCCGGTTCGCTGTTATTTTTTACACTGTGCATATTTTGAATAGAACTGGAATTTCAATCGAGACCAGAACTGAGACCAAAAGCGAGACCAAGATTGGAATCCAAAGCAGGAATAGTGGTCCATAGCGCGATAGATCGATATGAAGGACGAAAGAAATGATTTGATGTCCACGCGGACGGAACCGCGGGCGAAAGCTAGTGCGGTATAAGGCGATCGTGGTTCGGTCCGAAGTACTGTCGTGCTCTATTGAGTAGCCTCGAGCTCTTTGAAAGCTTGTTTTGCTTTACTATCCAAAGATACTGAATCAAATTTGCAACAAGTAGGTTTGTCTACCCAAATTTATTTGAATCATAGCATCGCGATAGTTAAAAAAACCGGCCAAGAGCGTGTAGGACCGTGTTCAATGTAGGGTTCCGAAGGCGTCACTATAAAGAAATGCACTACATATGAAAAAACTACATTGCTACATTTTTTCCATGTTTTCTGCATGGAATAGGTATAAACACATTGGTCGCCTATAACTAGAGAAAGAAGTATGTCGAATATTACTCTGAAAATAGTGTAAACTAAACTGCACAGACAAAAAAGCATATGTTCAAGGCACTCACGTCCTTTTGTTGAGCGAAATTTTTCGACAATAACTCATAAAACGGTTATGTTTAAAATAATTTTCGGTGAAAGTATTTATTAAGCGTTACCTTTGTAATTTTTACATATTTTTCGGACATACGGTTTAAAAAATATAAGGGGGAACCAAATTTCTGCTACTTTCGGAGCGATTATTTGTGAAACTATTCAATCAATCAAAAAATATTCTTAGAAATATTAATGCGTTTTTAAGATAGCTGTCGAACGTATGTGTAATACGTTGTTGTTTGCTGAAAAAAAAATTCTCACCTCCTGTTACACGAATAGTACGCCCCCCTACTAAACTAAGTAATGCCTTAGTTTGTAACAAGATCGATACTAACATTACATCAAGTTTTAGAGTAAAACGCCTGTAACATACGGACGGACGGATGGACATGAAGAAGCTATAAGGGTTTCGTTTTTGGCCATTTTAGCACGGAACCCTAAAATTTATGTATACAATATTTTTTTTGGGGATAGCTGTATTTGTATTTGATTCAAGCTTACCAGCCGAGGGTTCCGTGATGCAGTGGGTAATCTGTCGGCGTTTCAGTGACACCGCCGAACCCTAATTTTTACTTCATACAGCAGTTAATTCTAAGCTTTCTAACAATAGTCGCCAACACCCATTCACGCCTAAGATCAAAATCTAGAACTTTGAGAATTAATCGAGTAGAGAGCTCATTGTTCCGAGCAGATTAATTAAACAAAGGTATGAAAGCCAATGTTATTTGAATTAAGATTGCACAGATCTATTGATGTAGATTTCGCGTGTGTAGACGTTCAGCTTTAATCTAAGAAATATTAAATCTTCTTCAATCTCAGAAATCACGTTAAAAGCGGCACGAGAACCAAATAAAGAGTGATTCTGTTATTGAAGTTATTTTTTTGTTAAGTTTATGAAAGCAAATATATTTAATGGATGAACCTTTGATCATAGGATATTATGTGAAATTTGTTAATATACTAGCTTCTGGCTGCGGTTTCGCCCGCCAAAATATTGAATATCAAAATATCCTTCATCTTTTATATCGACAGATCACTCTGTCGATCGTGATCCCGATGTCGTTCCTTTCTTCGACTTCGGTCTATTTTGATTAAGGTATCGTTACCGATCTTGATTGCTTCTGTACAATATGTACATAATTAATTAATCCGCGACTCCGCCCGCGTTTGCGCACGACGCATTCTTCCATCTTTTATACCGGTCGGTGACGTCATCAACTGTGATCCCAAATCTCGTTTTCGATTCCATAGCAAAAGAACCCATATTCTTACACATATAGTTACAATGTTTTTTTTAAAGGTCCCACTGACGCTGTCGATCCTGATACCGATACCGATGTCGAACTTGAATCGTTCTCGAATCAGTTGTCGTTAACAATAACCAGTCGTCATATCTAAAAAATTCGTTCTACGACCAAGCAAGCGAAGCCGCGAGCAAAAGCTAGCATATTGACAGATGATAGCGTATATGTTATACTGACGTACAAGCTACATTACTGTAAAGCATCGGCTGACTCTGTCGATCAGCCGCCAAAACGTAATCGAATAACGTTCATACTGACATACAAACTGTCACATTTATAATATTTATAGGATATACATAGTGAAAACAATTTTTTTAATGCGAATTTCAGTTAAAGACCGCTGAACGCATCGATACGGGTCTTTGACGACTCAATGAGGGATCGTTTGTAAATGGATTTTTTGTCTCTACGCATCCTTCACCATTTTTAGGGTTTCGTACGCCCGAACGTAGAAAAACGAAACCCCTATAGGATCGCTCGCGAGTCTGTCGTTCCGTCTGTCGTAGCCAATTCGCTCCGTATATACTGGAACCGATTACGTCGAAAAGTACCCGTGTGAACTAACGTCACCCAAACGCGGGATGGGCAAAGTGCACGGTGACGGGATGACGTAAAAAATCATGCAATCAAATGTAGTAAATGTTTGCAGTCGGGGGCATACATGCAGCTAGAGTCGCATCAAGCAAGGGAACATGAATGCGCCTTCGACTTCAACTGATTGTCGTGCTTGATTGGATGATTTTTCACATCATGTCTTTTTTCATCTTTTCAACTTTTCGGGTTTTTTAATTTTTTAAAATGTATATATATTTATTCATAACGTTTTAATTCGTTTTAACCCTTCTCGAGTCGTCCACCGTTCGGCGGGGGCGCCGGTATCTGTCGATACCCGGCCGCCGGGGTCTGAACGCCGAGCTTTGTATTTGCTCTTCTGTTTAGAATTTACATTGCTTATGGTCGGTTTACTTGTCATTGCGGTAGCGGTTTAATGGCGCTAGTTTAGATATATGACCTTTGAGGGGTTAACAGTGCTTTGGATTGCTTCGTCATTAGCGGTAGCAATGACGTGTCTCGTTGTAACAATTTTGATAAATTTCTTTTGTTGATATTTTGTTATCAATTAATTATTATTATTGTATCTATTTTTCATAATTTGTTTATTCTTAATTAGGTTATTTTCCTCCCATTTTATTAGGCAAAGCTTTAATTAACGGTCGGTCAAATCGCCTTTCAAAGCAGTAAAATTTTGGGTTTGTTATTGTCGATTAGATGATAAAAATCACATTGAATTTGTCTATGATAATTATTTTTCACATTAACCGAACCTATTATACGATTATATTAGAATATTTCAGCTTTATCATAACTTTTGATAATTTCCGTGAAAATAGTTAGTAACCAAATTTAAATCAATTTAGTTCATTAATGGTCATTCAAAATGAAAAAAAAAAATATTTAAAAAAATATATTTTTAGATACTCCACTAATTTGTATTTTTTTTTACAATATGACGTCTGGTTTTCGCCATATTGAATTTTGATCATTGCAATGTCTATAGTGACACAAGATTAAGACAAATCGACCAATATAAGAATCATCAAAATCAGTCTACGCGTTTGGTCTCCGGAGCGCCACAAAGTAACAAACATAAATACATACATACATCATAGCTTGATAAACACATTACTCTCCTGTGTGTCGCGCAGTCGAGTAGAAAAATTTATGAATATTGTGGTAGTGCCACACTGTTGTCAACTTGGCTGCAACACAAAAATAGGCTGGATCAACAAGTGAAGTACCACAGTACAGAATACGGACATGAAGTAGCAGCTTCTGATGTTGTATTTCGACTTGTGAGTGAGCGCTCCGGTGGCCCGCTTCTGCCCTCTCCCCCTTCCATCAATCCGATCCCCCTAGATGAGGTGGTGAAGTTGAAAAATGGAGCCAAAAGGTAAGCGCTACTACTCCATAATAAAATTCTTTAACAGTGTTTCAGCTAGTTGGAATTGTCTTGAGAGTCACTTTCGCCATAATTGGTTGCAGTATCTAATATGTATATATATTGTATGTTATTAATTTTATATTTATATATATATATATATATATATAAAATTAATAACGTAAATATATATTCATTGAAAGTAACAACCTTTAAAGAATTTTGCTATATTAAATATAAAAAGATAATGGCAATTCAAATTATTAATAGATAATAATTGGATGTTTGTTGGTTTTGATTGTATAATTTACTCGTTTCATTCAAAACATGAATAAATTAAAGAAACTAAAATTATCCAAATTTAAAGAAGAAATTATTTTTATGCAATCACTTAAATAGCTGCTTAGAATTGCAATTATTATTATTATTATTGGTTAACCCTCGATCAACATATTCCTTTTAAATATTAAAAAAATAAGAATGGTATGTCGTGAACAAGTTTCATTTCACGTATAAATACGTGAATTATTTTTTTATTAATAACGCTAAAACAAAAAAAAAGACTAGCTTAATAATTAACGTTATACGAGAGACATGAGTAAAGCAAGTTCGATTTTTATTAAAGTATTGTTACCTTTGAGACGCGAAGCGTATCATTATTTTTTAATTATTTATTATATAGGCATATTTTTTTTTGTGAAATGCATTCGTGTTTCTTATAATTTGACAAGAAATTCACCAACAATACAAAGGTAGGAAATCAACGCCATCCCACAAACGAAGGCCGAGGAAAGCAAGACGCAAAGGCTGTCGGATTTCCAGAAAGCTGCTTAGGTTAAACTCATCGAGTGTCGATGTTTATGATTTATGAATATCAACAGTGTAATATTCACGTCATTTCAATGAATGTAATATCGCTTTATTACATGGGACCTTATCGGATCGTAGAAATGGATCTTTGTACGACAAAACCTTTGGCTGTCACTTGACGCCCGGAAGAAGTGAAACATTTAAGCCGATATTAGAATTTATAATAAATAAATACCAATAAAGTGAATATGTAGGAAAATAATAAAAAAGAATAAAGTTTGCTGATAACATCAATATGTTTTTCTTACTATTTTAGATATAATAATAATTAGGAAATTATTTATAAATAGAAAATATATTTCAATTTAATATTATATCACTGATTCGAATCCTTTTAGGAATTCTGTCAATTAATTGGTAATAAAAATAAGTAATTTCATGTCAATTTTATTAATTTTAATAACAATAGATTATAATAGGGTGATGCAACTGTAAATAAAACAATAATAATAAATTCTTTTAAAATATCTTAAATAATATGTATATCGAATGAATCAATGAAATCAATCAAATAACGAATTAATGTCAAACTTTATTTTAGGGAGAAGTTCAAAGTACAATGATAACACAAAAAATGGAAAATTTAAGTAATAAAACAAACATTTTTTTAAAAATGTAATTAAATTATTAATAAAATTGATGTCACAGACATTTTATATCCATATCGCTCGTGTAACGTTACCCTTCGCGATCACCACGCATCGGCCACTCAAATTCCCACGATGAGCGCATGTAGATGTTTCATATAAAAAAAAAAAAACTTATATAAAAAACTTATCGGTAACATAATCGTTCACATTTTTCAGTTCCAATTTATGGGCGTATTATATGAAAATTATTAGAGGAAATAGAGATAAAAATGACCCTATTTTTTCATGGCATTTAGAGTGTTTAAAGAGGTGAACGAGCATGCATAATTAGAGAGTAGATGAACACCGTCGCCCACGACACTCGCAACTTCAGAAGAGTCACTACTCCATTTCCGGTAATTTAGGGACAAATAGGATAACTGATGGAGGGGTAGTGGAATAGCGGAACTCTCACTTGCTGAACGAAACGCAACAGCAGAAGCTGTAAAATCAGGTCCGTATTTTATGCGAGTGTGGTATCTCACCGACCGATCCAACACATTTTCGTGTTGTAAGTAAGTTGGCTACAGCACGTCTCCACCACATTACTTACCAAATATTTTGTCAAAGATATTTTTTCAACGTAAGACACGCAAATGTGGGCCTGGGGTAATGAACTTGAGGAGCTTAGACATCTCTTTGCTAGCCTATAGGTGCAATGCTGCTTCTATCACAATAAGGACGATACCTCAGGATACCTAAGGAACGGCTCCTGTTTGTAATCAGATATCCCTTTCTGAACAGTGGAAGAATGTGGTATAAAATATATAGCTCAAACAGCTATAAAATCTAAGACAAGGGCGACAAGAGGAACACCCTGGCGCTTTTAATATATATGAGTCTGATATGATCCTTTCAGGTGTTCCAAATACATGGTATGCGTGAGCGTTTCCATTGTGTAAATGAAAAATCGGTTTACAATGACTATTTTCATTTATAACTCCAAAATTTCCCGATTTCCAGCTCAAAACAGTAAAAAATATGCGTGCCAACACTTTTTTATACTCGAACAGAAGTAGAGTAAGAATGACTCTCTCGAAGTTCAAAGATCCCATCTTGAGGCAAATTAACATACCAAAAATCGATTGTAGTGTAAATTGGACAGTTCCGTTTCAAACTGACTTTTTAAAGGTTTTTCTACTACGAAATACTGATTTTAATCCCGATTGCGGTGCTCGCCGCAGTTTCTTTTTTAATAGAGTTGATTAGTCTTTGCTATTAACAACGCAGTCGTTCACTCAATATATGATCAGAAAACTTTGAGATGTGATGAAATCTCGAATTAAAAATCGGTCTAAAACCAAAAACTTACTCAATTTTTTCCTCTATTCTTAAGGGGAAAACTGAAAAAAATACAAATAACGGTAAACATGATAGAGGTATTGAATACAGTGGATATATGCGGTGTGCTTTGAAAGGTAGACAGGCGGTGACGTCAGAGTAGTTTGGAAGATGTGACTAGAGTAGAAGAAGGTACGTTGGTATGGTTTGACCATTTGAAAACGACGAATGGAAGTAGAGCGACCAAACAAATCTATGGAGCGAATATGCATTATGGAAAAGTTGGCGAGGTTCACCCTAGAGATTCCCTTATTAAAGAAAAGCCAAATTTGAAGCATTCAAAATCAATGAGGTGGTATTCATGGACATCGGCGAAACAAGAGAGATATCCATAGAGTTCACAGTTTGAACTCTATGCATATTGTCTCTACCTACCCTTCTGAGAAATGAATGTGAGCTAATATTTATATTGATGTAATAATTTTTTCGTTATCTTACTAAAAACATTATTTAATACACGTAAAACCACGTTTCATTTTCTTTAAGGTTAGCATCGCACGTGGCAACCTACGAAAATAAAGTGAGAAATGAAAAAGTCGCCAAATAATTTAATAAGGAGAAAAGAGGGCGTAATTTATGGATGTAACAACATCTCGTTTCAAAAGATAATTATCGTAATTAACTCTGAATTAGAGACCTAAGGCTAGGCATTAATTTTACTAGATCGCCGCAGGGCTCGGAAAATTTTCGCGTCTGTCACAGAATCTAACAAGTCTTTAGAAGACAGCGCTTGTCCGAGATCCATAGGGACTCGTTGTAGGACTTATATAAAAAAAACGACGTAAAGTACTGACCTTAAATCGTTTTTTTATGTGTAGACTCGGGACTGCCTGAGTCTCCACACATGAAAGACTTCACACATGAATTTCAAGAACTTAAGGTCTCCAGAACTCTAGGAGCCTTCTCTGACAGGTTCAGGTGATTTCATCGCCGTACACTCGATTAAGAAACGTGACTATTACAAAATCATTTTCGTGTCGGTCTGTCTATCCGTTCGTCTGTCACGCTGCGTTTTCTCCGGATCTATTCCAAAACAATTATTGCTATTTGATATATGTACAGAGTTAGAGAACTTATTACAAAAATAAATAAATGAAATCTGGTATTGGAGAATTTTGGGGGTCAATTACAAAAAAAAATGATCAAGCGCATTATTAAAAGGATTTGTAGTGACAAACGGATTTTTTTTATATAATACAAATAGATACAATCTTAAAGATGTCGTACAAGATAAAAATATTTATAAATATCAATAAAAAATGTAAAAAAATATAAGTTGTCACTCATAGTTTATGGTTAAACCTAAACTAAAAATCTAACCCTTTAATGCCCCATCGAAAACGCAAAAGAGTCATATAAAGTAAATTTGTTGCGTAATTTAACCGACGGCTAATGCGATGACTTATTGTGCGGAACCCTCTCTAAGCGTATCCAACTTGCACTTGGCCGGGTTTTTTTTTACCCTATCACCACTAAAATCGAACGAATATCCTTGATCTGCGCAAGAGTTGGCGAAATATTGAGCAGTACAAGAATAGAGCTTAACATATTTTAGTGAACGGCACGCGGGTGAACCACTGAACGATCATGCAATATTTAACTTTAAAGATTTAATTTGATTGTTAATAATCTTTAAGCTTTGTCGTTTGATATCGCTTCAGATATTACCACTAAATTGAAATTCAAAAAGTCAAATTAGAATTCAATAATATAGATCGAGATCAGAACCATGACAGAAATAAGATGGCTTGTTGAAATGAGGAAATTAGTTTAAGGCCTATCCATGGAGAACTGGTATATTTATTAATAAAGTGATTATTAATTAATTTATTTATTAATAGTCCGTTTACCTACAACAAATAGAGAAATTACTAGACAGAATAAATTAAGAAATTAATCCATTTTATGTCCACTCGGGCACAGCTGGTCATTAATTAAATAATTATTAATAAAAACGATTAAAAGAAATATCAATGTGTATGATAAATGAGGAAATTACTTCTCATATCAGAACTTGACACATGAGGTCGCCGTGTGTCGATATCGGTCGTTTTTAAATTGAATATTTCTGGTTCGTTGGAATTTGGGAAGTAGAAATTTCGAATTTGAAATTCCTATCATAAAAGCGCGAATACCCAACCTACTGAACCTTACTGAACGTTATTTCTGTTAAAAAAAAAGGGTTTCAATTAATCTCGATTCGCGTCTAAAGAAGTACCACTTCAAAAGGGGATTATGTTATTCATAGTTTTATTTATACAATTGAAGTTACAAATTCTATGCGACCTATATATGAATTTAAGGCTCGCTTTTTGAGCTTCTCTTTGCTTAGCATAAAAATAACCTATGAGCGTTAATTATAATAATAATATCTTCGGACATAGATACATCACTATCTTGTCCCAAATTAGCAACGAGGCTTCCACTATGGGTACCTGATAATTGATATAATACATATACGCTTTTTTTTGTAAATATATACATATAGTATATAGAAATATCCAGACTCCAGACAAACATTAATTTTTAATCAAATAAATAAATGTTTGTCTGGAGCGGGAATCGAATACATGTCCCCAGCGCAGCGAGTTATTGTGCTAATTAAATAATACAATAACTTAACACTTCATACATCTAATCGCGAACGTGCTGAAAGTTACAAATAACGTGACATAAGTCTAAAACAACCCTCCTAGCCCTTCCTCCCGCCGGAGAATTCATCAATCATCCGCCCTCTGCTGCAGACAAAGTTTGCTCTTTCGCTAAATCACGTCCCGTGCCAACCCTTTGCAAGGGCTGTTAATTTTGATCGCAAGTAAGCGGATTGCCCCTCCTGCCCTCGACTGCATCCTAATGCCCGTTACGTGGTTTAGATGCTGGATGCATTTTTAACGTTCTTAGTGCTTTCTTACCGAGCGCTAAACAACGCAAAGGTATCGGCTAATGACGTTCTATTGCTAAGTGAAGTCATGTCACGAATTCATTATATGGTCGGTTATCGCATTGAAGAATAATTAGATTGCATCATTCGGTATACATAGATCGTCTGTAGCTATATAAAACAATGTAATATATTTACTTTTATAATATAGACCAAGAAGGTGTTTCTGTGTATACCATACCTTGAAGCGGCGAAAAAGATGGTGGTGGTTTGTGCGGGAGTACGTTTATTTTTGTAGTTAGGACCGTCAAAATTTATATATCGGTTTCTGTTAGGAATAAAGATATATGGGTTTCAATGTTTTTCTTTTTTGTTTGGAAATACAACCCCTAAAGCCGTGAACTCGAAAATAAAAATTTGTATGGACTTTTCTTTAGTTCGAAAGTGAGACAACTCTTTATTTTGAGAGCTGTACGTACATACAGGAACGATATACGCAATATAACAGGTCGAGAAGGGGTCCAGGATCGACGTCGAGATTGGGATCCAGCTTAAATAAGATATGAGAGCGGAATGGAGACTGCACTCTAGAACTGAATGGAGACTGAACTCTAGAGCTGAATGGAGACTGAACTCTAGTGCGGTATTGGCACTGGAATCGAGAAAGAGACTTTCATTTGATAAAGGGAGAGGCAGCAATTGGAGCCAACAGTGTAAACATAATTGAAATTGCGAACAGGCCTGCTGCTGTAATCGTGACTGACAGAGGGATGTTTTGATACGAAACGTGTGCGTTCATTCTGTGTCCACCTGGGCCAAGCCGCGCACGAACGCTAGTATTTAAATGATTATATCGATTAACGCGACATCGCTTATCGTGGATTTGTAACTGACAGGCGGAGAAAGCGACCACCCTAACATGACGCATTTACAGAATTCGCCTGCGGCTGTGGCCCGCTACAGGAGAACTCGTGTTGGTCACGCATCACCCCGCCCAAGGACTCGGACTCACCCCCTCACCCCCTCAGCCCTTTCACCTTACACCCCCCCTCGCGGTAGTTATGTGACGCAGCGCGCCCTACCGACTTATTTCTGTAATCCATACTTCTAACTGTAGTTTTCGTCGCTTTTCCTTTCGTGCGGTGTAAATAACTAAAGCGACCATGAGTTGGTAAAACGAGAATATCGTTTTATTAATTAATACAGTTTGGGGTCTTTGTCGATTTTGTTCAAAATTGACTTGTTTTTGTTCACATTTGTAAATATAAATTTTTAAGGTGTTACAATATTTTTCAAATAAAATGTATACAGACGTTGTCTGCAACCCTAGTGTTACACAAGTTGATAGGCGGAAGTGACCATAAAGTGCTCATTTTTATAATTCAACAGATTTGATCTTATGAGATACACTACATAGATAGATGAATTTCCAATAAATACAACGAAACCAAAAAATACTTTATGACAAAATGGTAGCAATTACACAGGTATATAGTAGGCCTAGTATAAATGCCACGCAGTTAAGTGTCCCTCATAGTTAAAATAATTCCAATCGTTGGCGTTAATATTGGTAACTGTTATAATGCTTATTTTTTTAATTGTTTGTTAACTGCTTATTGCTGTAAATGAAGCTTTTAGTATTATTATTAACAACCCATTTGCAATTCTGAAAAATCGACCATAACACCACGGCTTCGAATGTGTTCACTATACCCAGAAGTCACTTCACACTGACGATTTCCAACTCGGTTTATAGTCAAACCGTGAAAAGATCTGAAGTCGAAAGGTGTTCAATACAGAGCAAAAGAAAATGATAAAAAATGTTGATTTAAACATTGGCAGTTTATAACAAATTGGCTGATGAAAAAAAATAACGATTCGAACTACTTATCAGCTCAAGTTTAGAGAAATTATCGTTTTTCATGTACACGAAAATGACATTAAAGCTTTCTTCAAAGTGGATAACTGCCACAGTATGTTCATACGTTTTCCTCTTGTGTTTATGCAAGATGAAAATTTATAACAATAGTACCCAGGTATTAAACGCTAAGGGTTAATAATTCTTTTAACAGCGGTACGACAAGAAGGTAACTAATTTAATAATAACATGGTAACTTCGCATGAGCTTTGAGATTGATGGATATCGGTGAAGAAAGAACAAATAGATATATATACGAGGATCGTACTATACGGTGATCTGTGGTCTTTACCCACCCCTTTGGGAAGTAGCGTGAGTATATAAACGAATAAAAATAAATTATGCGAAAGCCAGTTCATGAGGAATTGCTAATGAACTTTGAAATGATCATAAGACTATTGAACATCGATGTGATTGATTTTAGGTTTTGATATCTAAAAAAAAATAGGCGTGAATGAAGAGAAAAATAGACGAAGTTCGTGTGTTCTTATGTTCCCGAACTGTACATCAATTATTTTACAAATAAGATCTACGTAAATGTACAAAAGAGTGTGCTATTAGTGTAAGGTAATTTAAAGAAAGATAGAGAATTTTTATTCAATACGAGACATTTTGTAAAAAAACGTTTTTATACTCTGTGTTATCTTATTCTGAAAAAAAAAAAACAATATAAACAGCTTTATCGTAGAAAATATATTTTTTATGGCCACCTTACTCATGAAAGTTAAAACGGTATAACGACTTTTGTGGTAGTCGAATGGGTAATTAATTAATAACTTGCTTACAAATATAGAATTGTAGAAAAATATGAAAGCTGGTAAATGTTGAAATATGTATAAAGAGGTAACTGTTTTGTATTAGTTTTGATTATATAAAACAAATTTAAACAAGTTTATGCACACAATTTTGCTTCTTTCGAATTACATCTCGCATAGATCATTTTAGTTGTATAATATTTAATTAATACTTTTTTAAAATGTTTATTGTTAGAGTATTATTAGTGTCAGTAATAAAATTGACTCTGTGCGAAAATTCGTCAAATACAAATAATTAATATTCATTCTTCAACTAATATTGAAGAATTATATATTAGGTATTTATTTTATTTATATCAATATTTGCTATACATTAAATAATTGATTATCATATCAAATTTCAATCACCCTACTACTAAGGCGTACCCCGCCACATTTTTATTCCAAACTGAGAGGCTTCCCCATGCTAGTCAGGTGCAGGTCAGAAGTTGATGTTGAAACCACAAGGTCCGGGACCGGCAACTTAGCATGTCCTCCGAGCCAAGGAGCGACTGGTTTAATTTGACTCGGTCAAAGAAATACTCAGCAAGGGCGGATCCAGCCTTCAAGCCAGGTAGGAGTCACACATACGAGGTCAGTCAGGACTGGCTCCATTTTAATAACAACAATAAGATAAAGATTCAGTCCAGAGTGGATAAGCCTTGGATGCGCCATATCTCTCGACCGTCCTCGACCGTCTGGTCCGATCTAAACCATTCAAACACCAATCGATTGCTTATATTTTTTACTAATTTTTAAGTATTTTATTTATGCCAATCGGAAGTACGGTGGCCGAGCTATGTTGCAACAACCTATTTTGCTATACACGGCAAAAGCTCCGAAACTACTTAATTGACGATCTCTGCGTTTGCAACGTTCGAAAGCTAATCGTACGTACCAAAAATCTTGCCATAGGTCCCGACCCGATCGGACATAACATCTCCGAGTTATGGCTAGACGAGATATTTTCGTTCTAAGAAAATATTTGAAGCGCCATATCTCTCGATCGCCCGGGCCAATCTTCACCATTCAAACACCAATCGATTGCTTATTTTTACAAATGTTTAGGTATTTATAATAAGGATCGCAGCAGGCGTATCGACCACCGGAGTACATTACTTCGTTTACATGAACTCGAGCACGGATTCTTCTACTTCTTCCCTGTCTGATAGAAGCGAATCGAAGCCGAGTTATCTAACAGCTGTTCGTCCCAAAGAAGCGAGAAAGAGGTAAAGCGGGAAAAAGGAAAATTCTTAGTTCCGTATGACTCGCACGAAATCGGTAGTTAGTCAGGGCACGCCGTCTTCCCACCGCGGGCTCGTCGAACCGTGAGATAAATCAAACAAGAGACCGCGGGAGGTGAGCAAGAAGGCCGACGTCGCGAAAGAAAAACACGACCCCCCCACTGCCGCCTGACCCCCAACGCCCCCCGGTCTCATGGAGGGGGGCCTCATTAAAATGGGAGCACCCTCGCTAGGTTAATTGGCTTTTTGAAACGCCCAGGATATAGTATCCAGTACACTCGGGCGCAGAAAAAAAAAACCGCCAAGATCGCTCGTGCACGAATACGCTAATGCATTTGCCCCATTTTCCGCGAGTACGGAGGGTAGTGATTTCGGCTGGCCGTGTGTGTTTGCACGCATGTTCACCTGTTCCCGTGTCGAATCTAAGCTACGTATTTAAAGAAATGTGTGTACTTAAGTGTGTTCTAAAGTTTTGCGCGTCATGGGCCTCGTGATGTCATATTAAAACCAATATGGCGAATATAATACGTAACACCCTATACAGGCGCACACACACACACACACACACACACATTCATATATATTTTATCCAACACAATAATGAAAATGTAGTGTATCGAGTTTAATATTAAATGAAAGGATTTTTGAAGTGAAAACTTCTTTAGGCGCGTTGGGCATTTTTGATATGGGAAAAACCATCGAACTCGCGACACCGTTACCGTAACCGACACCTCTGTATTTAAGTATCTACACATATTGGCCCCGTTTACACTAGATTTGAGTTTGGGTTGAAATATATTGATGATATAACTATATATAATATAAACGTATATTGTATATGTACGTGCAACATAGATATATATTAATGGCGGAACTTTTTGTATTATATTTGTATATTTACGTTTTAAGCGATAGATTGCAATATTTGCATGTAAAATAATATGCATTATTTTTCATGAACAATAGCGCATTAAATGAAAATCGTAATATTATTTTTGTAATAGTAGTTTATAATAAGGAAAAAAATAAACATTTCATTTAAAAGTATCTCCTTCACAATTTCCTGACAATTTAAAAAATACACACGGAATTGTTCAAGTTTTTACTTCTGCCGACACTCCCGGGTTGCAACTGTTTTTCTTTTTTCTATTTTGTTTTTTTAATGTGATTAATAATTAAATCACCAAAGAAAGGTTAATTTATGTATATTTTAAACCTTTGATGGAATGATTTCTGAAGCTTCAAATGAAAAAAGAAAATATATAGTCGTTGTTATGGTATCTACTATTTATAAAAAAATATGTACATTTTTTTATAAATAGTAGATACCATAACATTTAAATAAAGATGTTGATACTATTGATAAGGCCTATGATAATCCACATTGCTGACTACAATTAAGCATAAACCAAATTTTCAAAAGTTCAAGTGTTTGATTGTCTGTAACGTTGAATCTAATTACCTATAGTGAATTTTGACGTAGAAGTAGATTATGTTTTGCATAGCATAGAAATGAGACGAAGATCGGGACTGGAACCGATTGATAGAATCGAAATTGAAATCGGTAGCTGCGCCGGAGTCGGAATGAGTATTGTGAAAGAGATTGATTAATGTAAGATGTTAATTAATCTCGTTGACAAAACTTATATGTGTATAGGTTTATAAGTATTATGTAGATTGCCAATGAAGCTTGGAACTTTCAAGTCAATATCTGTCTAAGTTTACATACTTTAAAAATATTCAAGTATTCAAGTTTTTTGTTATTTTACAAAAGGCATGAAGTGTTTTGCTATTTTATATAGATTTTAAGAAAACATAGTAAACATAATATTCTGTTGAAAAATTAAAATACAATACAGGACACTAGAATCGCGAGTGCGAATCGCGCTTGGCTTGATTTATTTTTATGTGCAATGTTCTAAGATTATTTAAAAGATCTTGTAATATATTGCAGTTCTCAAAAACCCATTGTAATCTATTAAAAAAGAAAGATTTTTTTGTAGTAATTTCGAGGCGCACGCAAACTTTCGAGCTACCGGAGAGTATATGGTTACCGGCGTTCATCTACACTCCTGACCACAAAGAAGTCACCGGCGTGTTGCCAGTCTCTTGGGCAGGAATAGCATATTTGATAAAGGAAGATTGGGGCGATGAACGAAGGAGGGGGCCACCGGGACTCTCACTCACTGGAAGACGAACCCAACAGTGAAAGCCGCTAATTTACCTCTGTATTATGTGAAGGTGTGCTATCTCACCGAATGTGCTTGCTCATTTTCATGCTATATCCAAGTTGATCACAGCACGGCTCTAATACATTTCACGTGTTCAATTAAATATCCAACAGTATTTATACATTTTGGTTTTTGCTATGCCCGCGGAACCCCGCCCGCAGTGAGAGCGGAGTCGCGCTTAGCCGTTTTCCTTAACTTAAATGTAGTTTCAGTGGGCGCTGTGTGTATTTTACGAATGTGATTTCGACAGTGGGGCGCAACTCGCTTTGAGAATCTTAACGGTCCTAAATAAACTCTGCGTGGTTGCGGTTTGATTAAATAATTATTACACTCGTTTAAATTACTTTTAAGTAAACAGCAATTTGAATAGACCATCTATATAGGACCCTATTCTCCGTGTATTATATATGTAATCCTACTTTTTCTTATTCATATGCTCAAATCTGTTTCCCCGAAGGGTGAGCGGAGACCACAGATCTTCACACGATACTGTTTAGGAATATCTCGCTCCTATCTCGGTTTCGGGTGATTAAAATTTAGCCCTTCTTTAATATACGAGGAATTTGGTCTGCATGAGATTTTCTACGGGGACCCTTGCCGTACCTTCCATCGTGCACATTTGCCCTATAGATTTAATTTTGTCGATTTTCATTCATCTCTGCCAAACGGCCAAACCACCGCAACATTACTTCTTCAATTCCATTCACTACACCTTTTTATACTACCCAAATATCGCATCTCCACTATACTGTCTCTAATTTCATCTTTCTCCTGCCATACCTAACTTTCACTATCGGTGCATCAGCGCAGACGTGTTAAAAAAGTACCAAATTTTAAGCATCCAAAACAAACCAGGTTACATGAAATTATTGGTAGATGTCAGTTAAGCGAAAGATGTATGCAAAAAACGTAAAATGTGGAGATCTGTGGTTTCTGCTTACCCCTCTGAAACATATATTTAATGCACTAGATCTCCTAATTTCAAGGTAATATTAAAAACAATCTGCTTGGTATTTTCAAATTTTCTAATGAAGATGTGAGCGTTTTTCATCCTATTCAAACACCAATATTTGTCATAGATATTCAATGCCTTAGAACTGAAATTGCAATTTGAAACTTCCGATCTCGTTCTCCTTAAATACGATCCGAAACGACATTCATTTCGATAATCGTATAGGTGTCGGCCCCGACTTCGTTCCCTACTCTGCCCGACATCTCTACCTGAGAAATCCGCGCTGAGCATTAATAGTCTGGCGTACGCTGTGGTCCGGAGCCTTGGGAACGTGGCCCCACATAGCGGCACAACCGCATCAAAGGTGTTTCTCCGGCGAAACACGAGGTCCGTGCGTTAACTAATAAATACAGAGCGTGAGAGGGAGAGCGAGACGCATTGCATTAACCCTGACCTGACCGAGTCTTCTACAACATCGACAAACACAGACTACGTATCTATATAGAACATAGAGACGGCAGAGATATTTTCGTGCCAAACCATAAAATTTTCCTCTGTTTACAATCATGTGCGCATTCGTGCGGTAGTGCTTCTGCGGTTATGAGCAACGACTTCGGACCACAAGGTTCCGCGTTCGATTCCGACCGCGGACAAACTGACCGATTAGTATTCAACTGAAGTTTGTCTCACCGAGTTAAATTAAGCCGCCTGTTTCGGACGTCGTTAACAACTCCCAACCCGCACTGGCCTCGCGTGGGGACTCAAGCTCCCAGATCCTCAACCCGAAATATTAAGGTTGAGGAAGCGTAGCGGTAGGGAAATTAAAAAAAAGAACTTATAACAAACAATCGTAGCTTGCTCACAATACAGACGATACGAAATGCAAACACAAACGTATGTCGTGTCGTGCGCACGAAGTGAACTACTATTTTATTGGCGGGAACTGAGAGAGGTTCTAGAGCGCGTAATAGAAGATTTGAAATTGGAAGAAGAAGAAGAAGAAAGACTGGGAGGGAAGACGATGCGGTGTACGCAGTAAAAATGTTCACTAAAGCCTGTAAACTATTATCGAATATCATCTGTATTTCCTGAATAAAACAGAAAACTTCAGAATCCAAATAAAATATTCTTAAACGAAGAAGGTCTTATTTGGTTTAAGAAGACTTTTACTTAATTCGAAACGATGGCTGTTCCCAATTTTTTTCCTGTATAAGAGAAATTACGCATATCTTGTATCTGCACTTGTATAAAATTCTGAGTGTTCACTATCGTTTATAAAATAACATACATATCTAAGCTTTTGTTTGTGAATTTTTCGATATAAAGATTTAAATTTTTAATAAAGATAACTTTAAATTTTTATTTCTACTTGAATTTCTTCACTGCCCCTTTTTTCTTGGAACGTGAAATACCCAGTAGGAAATACTATAATTTCATAGTAATTTATTATTTTCTTTTTCTTTTCGGACTTATTATTGTTTGATCCATAAACGAAAGCTTGTAATCGGCTGGCATAGTTATAAAAAGGCATTAAGTACTTTGTAAACAATGAGATACATAAACTTTAGGTGAAACTAGCTCACGACCGCGGCTCCGCCCGCGTGGTTATGGAATGGATTGTTTCATTTTTTTAATCAATCGGTCACGCTATCGGACATTATCCTCATCTCGGTCTAGCTCTTGATTCCTATTCCGCTTTGGATGCAGATACCGTTTCAGTCTATCCTACGTTCATCCGAGTGAAGTAGTAGGCGAAAAGCTAGTCAAAGTGTGGTCTTAACTCTAATTCACGAAAAAACTTACGTCAGACTGAATCCCGAAGTGAGGTTCCTAAAGACCTCAGTGACGACACACCTATCAATTTTTTGGTTTATTTCCAACCCTCAAGGGGTTGGTTTAAAAAAATCTCTAATGATGTATTTGCTTATGCGTATCTAAGAGTAATTTTATAAAGTTTTGATTCGTCATGTCTATATAATATTGAAACTTCAAACTCCCATTTTACTCCCTTAGGTTAGACTGAATTTGGAATTTCCTCTTTTATTACTTGTATACATCCTAAAGGGATGTAGACAAATTTTAGAATTTTTTTCCTTACTAGGTTTAAGGTTTTGACTTTGATGAGTCAGTGTGTCAGTCAATGATAACTTTCCTTTTTATATATACAGATAAGCTAGCTCGACCCGCAACAATAGGCTATTTCTAGTGATCGAAACTCAAAGCGAGTTTCATTTAAAATCTAGCAGCATTCATTGATTTATAATTCAACTATACATGTATCGATCATAATGGCTGCGCATGCGTTCGCCAGAGCTTAAGCACTTCGTCCAAGTAGACGCTGTCGAATATAGTTCATACTAGTGCTCGTTAGGTAGCTTAGAGCCTCCTCAACCACTTCATTTTAAAGTCAGTTTTAACTGAAAGTCACTTCTAAAATTAATGTTGCCTTTCACGTCTTCCTTGTAACAGGTTTTCGCCCGAACAACCCTTAAAAGAAGGGCATGAAAGGCAAATATTATTTTAAAAGTAACTTTTGATAATAATACACTCCTTGATCCTCTTGGAATATGTAAAATACGCGAAGGGATGAATAGATGCATCTCTTATAATACTGAAAGCATGTATATGATTTTACTTATATTTATTTTTTTTGATTCGATAAAATATATTGCATACTATAACTTTGAAAATTCAAACCTCCATACTAAACGATCGGTGACAATGGCAACAACGTCTGACACCGTATACATCGAAAGCTTAACTTGTATGCTTTAAAAATAAAAGATCTACAAATCAGCAATGGAAGAGAAATACACGCTTTCAGTATGTGATGCGCGAATATGTTGCGCGGTGAGGCAATATAACGACTTCACTTATTTTTAACACTCGATTTCGCGCCCTCATTTGCGGGCTCTATATGAAAATCGATTTTTAAGGAGTAATCTCTAATAGCAATATGCAAGCTCTTTGATAGTCAATGATATTAAAGAAAAAAAAGTATCTTAGAATCATCTACAGTGTCAGCATACTTATACACGACACGCATTTATAGCAATAGGTTATGCACTAAAACGAAACTCGTTTTGCGTCAATTGGCATTATAATTTTTAATTTATTCGTCTGACAGTTTATTATATATAATATACATAAATAAAATTCATTATATTTTACGCTATAGTAAATAAATAGCACTAATTTTGATTTTTCGCTAGTCCTTCGTCCACACTTTACGTATGTCATGACATTTTGAAATTTTGTCAAGGACTGTCTAATCTATGAAGCCATATAATATTAAAAATAAGTATATAGTATAAGATGGTGATAGTTGAAGTTTAAATATATCGTAGTGTTACAGAGTTCTATGAGAAGTTCATTGAATGAAAAATACTTAATTAAATTTATCTGCTTTGGATACGTTCCATGTTAGAATAATAGACAAAAATAATCCTTTAATTTATTTTTTTCTTTTTAAATTTCTTCTTAAATTTTTCTCTAGCTAGAGACATGGCAAGAGTTCATCTATTAACCCTATAAAAGATATAAAAAATGGTATTGCCAATTTTGTCAGCAGCCCTCGAGTTTCGATATAATAAGGGACTCGTATACATACAGACAGCATGCGACACAGTATCCTCCATTTATAGATAGATAGATGTGCTCTCTGAACGTTTTGAAAGACCATGAAGCTGTATACAGATACGTTCAGCTCCTTCACGGCTAATGACGCCTGTGTTAAAACGGGGGCGTCCGCCTGCTGCGATGTCGTGGAATCGATATGCGTAATTAGCGGCCAGAGAGTTAATGATGTCTCAGACACGGCATTTGTTACGCGACAAATGGCACCTACGCGATGCGATCGCGTGGTTTACCTATCGCAGACCGGTATTTACTAGGGCTTGTTGGCCTGACCAGTCTGATAATTCATCAGTTATGATGATAGTCAATAAACGTGATAACAGCTTAATGCTAGGACATAAAAAAAAACAGTTAGCATGCTGAACGCTTTTTTTATTAACTAATAATTATTTACGTTGAGTTTATGCCACAGCACTGCAGATCACTTTCAATGATGATCTATTTATTTCACATTGAGAGATTTGTATATAAAGTCCTCAACATTGGTCCAGTATGAGATTGCGGATTGCAAAAACGAAAAAAAAAAAAAAATAAAACATCAATGATTTTTCCTCGAGTACTTACATGCCGTATCAATATAAAGAAAAACTTCTTCAAGACGACTTTAATATTTTCTTCACAAGACGTTGTGATATATCGTACAATTTATTCGATATACCAAAAATTATAAATATTTATTAGAAGGATAGTATCTAAACGTACTTATGCAGGCATTAGCGGTACAATGCCCGCCCTAGCGGGCCTTATAAGTTTAGTTTTAAAAATGTAAATCATCTAGGAAATGAAAAAAATAAATAAGCTAAAACTCTATCCAATCTATTCCGCGTCGAATGGTAAAAGTTTCATTCTGATGCGTTCAGTAGTTTTTCACTGATACCCGGACAAAGAATAGATAGTTCTTATTATATAACATATAATAACGTAATTTATATACAACAATATTTTCTTAAACAGCAATCTGTATTCATATTTTGTACTCAAATGAATATGCAGTGTATCCAATTTCCTTTACGTCGGTCAATTTCATTTTTACTCGAATATATATATATATATATATATATATATATATATATATATAAAATATACCGAAAATTTTCAGGGAAGAAAAATGAATAATTTATATTTTATTCACATTTGTCCTCATGGTAAAGGATATTTCAGCGTTTTCGATCTTTGTCACCAGATAACGCGGAAAGTCAACTTTAACTACTAAGAGTTAGTAATATTTTACCAACACGAAATTCTAAAAATCATTTAAGAACGTTTGCGCTGTGTAATATTATTGAGAAAATCACCATTTTGCTTATAAAAATGTTCCCTTATTTTTTTTAGAAACGAGAACACAAAATGAAAAGCACAAGACGAAAGGAATGAAATTAATGAAATCTTATACAAAGAAAAGAAAAAATGTACGACGTCTTTTAAAAGTTACTTTAAGTAATAAGCTACCGGAGTTATTAGCATGCGGGACAGGCCAAGAAAATAAAAAAGAAGCAAACGTAAGTCTAGAAATTTGTCTGGACTGAAATAAAACTTGTCTGGACTGACTGTATCGGAACAATAACCGTATATTGAGACTGACTTTTGAATTCATATAAAACGTAGAAGCCATTTTTTTTTATAATACAGATTAAATTTAAGGCCGATTCAAGAAGTCATACTTATTTTGGGCCGTTGAGGATATCAAATATTAAGCGTGCAAAACAATATAACGGAATTTATTAATACTATAAATTTAACCGACAAAAATAACTCTTTATATGACGCGAAAGTCACGTTTATCGACCGCAACTATTGCAGACCGATTTTAAACTGTCGCTACCTCTCACAACTCTCAACTCTATGTATTATAGATATATAAACAATCAGAGGCCCCGAAATTTATCAATATGAATTAAATATACATATAATAATAAGTTTAATATTACTATAATAAACATTATTATATTATTAGTTTATTTATAAAAATATAAGAAATAAATGCGCCAATTTAACATGATCTTTGGCTGCCATTTTGAATATTTGAATACATATAAATATCGATTATCAAACCACGTTATTTAAATAAATTCATTTTATTCGCATATACGCTAAAAATATTTTTGTAAAACAAATACTTGCGCATCAGTTGCATTTTTTTTGTATATTCAGTAAAATTGTCTCATGAACAAGTATAATCCCTGAAAAATATACCAAAATAAAATCTGTTCGCTTAATTATAAGAAAACACAGTGATACTGATTAGTTTCCTCGTCTATTGATCTATTTCGACAATATTTCGAGCAGCGGGCGAAAGTTGAGGAGGAAAGTCTGAACTTGGTTTAATAAAAGTTTTTGATTTATAGCACAGATTCTGCGAAGCGTTTACGCCGACGCTAACGGTGGAACTTTATTGTTTTTTATTTGATGTTTTTTTTTTAGCCACCCTTACGAAATATTACCTCCAACAAAAATAGTTAAATACATTCATCCACTTTTTTAGGGTTAGATACGCAAAGGTCGTTAACGGAACACTATCACAATAATACTATGATGGCCGTTAGTCAGTTTGTCGTAATTTTTTTTAAAGGGTCATATTTCTCAAACCGTAATACGTAGTCAAATAAAATTTTCACAATTCTTCTATCAACATAGCGGATGTTTTAACAAATCATAGAAAAAAAAAAACTGAAGCGAGGTCCGGTGGCCCATTCGCTACTATCACCCCACTTCCTCTCCGTCCACTAATCCCCCTCATATCGTTCCCCTTATTATGTCCTTCTCCTACACAAGAGGTCGGCAACTCATCGGTGACCCTATGGTGTTGCGAGTGTCCATGGGCTCCGATGACCACTTTGGTGGTTCGCAAGTTAGTTTACCCTTCTAAAGCTATATAAAAAAGCACCCCGAGTCTCCATTTTGTTTTCTTTTCACTCTATTATAAAATCCTTAATGCGTAGAAGTGTTTTATAAATCGATGAACGCTGGCTGTATGCACGAAAAAGCATGACTCATTGTCGCGTTCCGCCTGAGCCGAGCGCGCGAGCGAGAGCGCGGAACGATAGAGAGGCACGATCGGCCTAAGCGTTCGGTTTGTGACGCATCTATCTCTTTACTGTATAATTCAAGTAGAAATTCAATTAACGAGTGCTAGTAAATGTTAATTTATCGAAAACATTGTCATTTTCAATTAACTCCTTCTTTGTGTTATACAAAATATTGATAAGTCAGTAACAATAATTCAATTCAATTCATAAAATAATGTAATTTTTTCATTAATGTTTCCTTATGACATTATGAAGTAAAATTATTGTCCGACTTTACAGAAAAACATTTTTTTTGTAAATACATATCACAAATAAGTTTTTTCTGAGTCGCAATGACCGGTTTTAGAGTTCCGTATCCGAATGGTGTCAATGTCTATTACTAAGCCTCCAGTTTCTGTCTGCCAGCGGGCCGTATCTCATGAACGGTTGAAATTTCAAAGGATTTTGTATTTCAGCCTTTATTCCTCGATAATAGCAGTAGGTAAACTCTTGAAATTTTAACACGGGGTATACTACTATAGTTGTTATTAAAGCATACAAAAAAATGATAAAGTGAAAATTAAAAAAGGTCCCCATAAAAGTAACGTGTTTTTTTTTCGGCTTTGTCTATTTTAATCTCCTAAATATTTTTTCCTGTTTTTCATTAACTATTTTTAAAACGTATACAGTACTCTTGTACGGCGTCAGGGAATTCTTTGTATTCTAGTACGACTCACACTTGGCCGGATTTTTTTTTATCGAAGTCCCTTCAAGGGGCGATAGAAATTCATTTCGCATCCAAGCGGCCCAAGTCGCGATCACGTACTAGTCATAAATGGGAAAATTAGCGGAGTAAAAGCCTATTTAAGCCGGTCTGGGATTCTAATGAAATCTAAACACACAAATTGAAGTGTTAATATGACGTAACACTTTGGGGTCGGCTATGGGCCTAAGCCCACAGCCGCTAATGTAACTTGTGTCAAAACGGGGACACGTCGTCCACCCCAATTCAAAGGAATCAATACACGTAATTAGCGGCCATAGATCGTATAATGCGATAGAGGTGACAATAACGTTTTGTTGTGTAGAACACGACGCCCTCAGAGGTGAAAGGAGGAATGTCGTTTTTTTTTCGAATATATTAGATTTTAAACGCTTTTAAAATCGCCGCAGACACATTTAAATGAATCGTTAAACTTTATACGTATTGTATAAAATAATGAAGGTAAACAGCAGTCAAGTTGCGGATCGATGGTTTAAAATTTTAATTGCTGATTTTCAATATTTTTTTTTGGGTCACTATTATTACTCTATAAAAACATTTAAAATTATGAACATGTTTAATAAGAAAAAAAAATTTGCTTTTAATTGTAATTTAAACGGTATGGACTACGATAATAACAGAAGGTACGGTCACATTTATTGGTTTCCCTTAATAGCTACATGAAAAGAAGCTTAAAATCTTCTTAAAATAGTTTTTCACTTAAAAAGCGTTTGTCAGCTGAATTTTTACAAGAGGAAGTGAACATTTTTTATGGGTAAAGTGAGGAAATTTCTTGATGTAATTACTAAATTTAATGTAGCAGAAAATGTAAATGTAACAGAAAAGCGATAGTTTCAACTGAGCATCTTAGTGTACGATGGCTCATTTTGTCCAGAGCTTCAACTGTTTACTGATCCTAAATAACGAACTTCATTTCAATTGGCAGGAGTGTCTAAATCAGACGGAATGTTTTAAACCTGCCACGTTACATCAATATCGATACATTTTTTTTTGTGTGATGCATGAATATACAGTAGGGGTTACTAATAAATGAGCAGTTCTTGGTTCAGACACTTTTTAAATGGGTCAATCTTATTCTTTCTTCGAAAATATATTCATTACGTAGTGTCATGCACGTACGTGGTATCTTATTTATGGTTATATTTATTATTATTATACTTTTTTAAAAATATTGTAATGTTATATATAATTTAACGTAATATTAAATTATAATTATACATATTATTCCAGATATTTAATTTTACTTGGCAGTTTCATTACCATCGAAATTGTAACGGTTCGAAATGTTAATCAGCAATTACCTGGATTATGGTCATTCTCGACATGCACCCTTTTCTCTTGAGGCCGTCATGCGCTAGGGTTGACACGCAAGGTCTTGTTTTCGTTTTGGTGGTCATTTGTTTACTATTTTTTATTTTAAAATATTTTTCACCATCTCATGTGCGAAATAACGGCATCATAATATGTAAATCAGTAAAAGGAATAATACATGAAACTCGGGTGTGGTAAATTTAAAAGTGATTCTGACTCAGTAACTCATCGATTTCCAACCAGTTGGGTTTGGTGTTGACCTCAGGCGAATTCATGTATGTGTTTTTAAATTCAGTAAAATTACTCCGCTCGCCATGTGCCTAGCTAGGACAGCGAGTCAGACCGTCGATCTTGTATGCTGTATTGATGTTGCTGATAATGGTGATTACCAGCTCTCAACTAGCACAGAGCTAGCGTAGAGCGCATAACGGTTAGCCTTTAGCGATCTCAATGAAAAAGATTGTGGGCGGGCATGCCTCAGAAGTGGGGTGATTAAAATCTTATTTAAACAAAAAAAAAAAAAATCGCTATTTCTATTACGTGCGTGCATGCGTGCGTGCCTGCATGCTTGTGTGCGCGTGCGCGTGTACGTGAGCGTGCGCATATGTGTTAATAAATCGACAAGGGACATATATATATAAATAATTCAAGTAGAAAATCGAACTTCTTAATATACCGAGCGAGCGGTGTTGGCCAAGTAGTCAACCCGTTGTCATGGATTGAGAAGATAAAGAATTCGAATCTTGGCAACAAGTGGATTTAGTAACTTTAACTTTGATTAAATTAGAAACTGCTTCAGAATGCAGGTTGAGTCTTCAGACTCAGACGTTGTTGCCGTTTGTGTTAAATGGCAGTTAGTATCGCTCATGATCTGTAATTGCGTATGCAACTTTGGAAGCTTGTCATTGATTCTAAGTATTATTATGAACAAAGTGTTAGTATTCAAACTATAAAAAAAACGTTTATTTTATTAATTAGTGTGCTATTGAACGTCAGCTGTCGGTTTCATGTAATAATTAAATAAATAAATAGATATTTTACAAAATAAATCTTTTTTCGAAAAGAACGTTTAATATTATGGTTTGATGGCAACTGTTGTGGCGGTAAGCATTACCTTATCAAGAAATTGGGGACACATTAGGAACGGATGAGAATTTACAGAATCACCAAATCGATGCTGTGTACATCCTCTCGACGGTTAGAGATGAAGAAGACCTGGATGATGATGCGTTTCAAAGCTTCGACTATATCCTCTGATATTGCTGGTACGTATGAAACTAACTGTTTTACCTGCTTTTGTAGCAAAAAAAAAACCTGAAAAAAGCTGTTTTACCCATAGAAAAAGTGACAATGGTCACTGTTCCTCAATTTGATTGACAGCGCTTTGGAAATTTCCTAGATTTTTTACAAAATAGCTAATGAGTAGGCCTTAAGCTAATGAAATTCAATTTTTACTTTATTGTAATTTTAATAAAAACAGAAGTACTGCATGTAGAACATTGCTATTTTTTTCTTATTTCGAGTATAATTTGTGGTAGAATTATGCTGCAACTAATAAGGTTGCAATACAAAAAGGTGCCAGTTCGGCGAAATACTGCAGCCTTATAGAATACACGCATGAAGAAACAACTTCCTCTGTTTCATTTCGACAAGTGAGTGAGGGTTTTGGTGGTCCACTTCGCCTTTCATCACATATCCTATTCCTATTCAAGAGGCCGGCTATGTATTGGTGACTCTTTTGCGAGTGTTTACGAGTGGCAGTGACCACCTGGTCTCTGTAGGGGATATACTTCTGCAGTAACGTATAGGTATAGTATATATTATAAGACAGTATTAAACTATTATACGTAAAATAGTGTAATACTGTCTTATATTAATGTTTTAAGTCACATCGAAATGTCTATAATTCATTATTAATGTGTAAAGACAAAATTTCTAATGCGGAACACCAGTCGCACTAATTCGATTTCGCACTTGGTCGATTTTTTTAACCGTCTCATTGAGTGCTTGCGCCGATCGTCGTGCTGTGTCCCGCTAACAGGTTGTCGTGCCGCTTCTAACGCATTCACAACTCTACGGATCTAATACATTACCGCCTGTGTACGAGCGTATATGTAGGTTTACGCGTTTATTTTTCTAAAAGCTTTATTAATTTGCTCCATTCGTTTATTCCGTTCTCCCGATAGCGTTGAGCTGTTGTTTACGTGTAAGTACTGAATCGATTTCTTATCGAGGCGTAAATTAGATTTTTATAACGAGAGAGAAAGAAAAAAACTAAAATAAATGGCTATGAAACATCTAAATATTGGAATACCTAGATAGGAAAAATAGAAATAGTCGAGATGCTTAAGACAGGCGCGTAAACGACCGGCGTAAGGGACGGTGTCAGTAGGAAGAAAGAAAAACAATATTTTGTATTCGATGTAGCCTCACTTGTTATTTACCCTACTGCCAGGGCACAGCCTCCCATGATTTTTTTTTCCTTGAATGAGCGGCCTTTAGGCCTCCCCGCTCCGGTCCAGTGCGGATCGGGGGCCGCTAATGACCGACCAACGCGATGACGACGTCCGCGACCGACGGCTTAACGTGATGACCGAGACATACGGCGGGTGATTCATTCGGTCAAAGTCATTGGTCAATCGGCCCGTGGTGAGGATTGAACCCTGCACCTTCCGGTTTCAAGGTGACGTTCTCTACCAGCGAGCCGCAACCGTTCAATATATGAAAAAAATATAATTCAAGCGGAAATTGAATACCATACTGATTGCTATGATCTCTAACCAGCCACGGAGTCCACGAAGTAACGTCCCGACGATTGCAAGGAAACAGGGATACCCAGAAGGAGACAACACAATCAGAATACAATGTCTATAACTACGTCCTTACGACCTGTGGGTCTGTCTGTACAAATAATGTACAGTATGATTTCATGAGTTAGACTGACGCGTCGCTCCTCTAAACTTGCCGTGCGTCGCTCAGAGTGGCAGTGGTGACAGATCTTTCTTCTGTACATCGAGCAATCCCACTCACTCGTCGATTCTACAAATGCAAGGCTTCCAACCTTCACAAACACACACGTTCGCAAGCGCCGACACAAACGACCACTGCTTTCGCTATGAAATCTCTTAGAGGAAATCGGCTCGAGATTGGCGATTTATCCGGCCGGATGTCTCTGGTAGGCCGTCTGTCTCTCTCTTTCCAGCGGACTGCTCTCGAGCGCGAAAGGGAGGGATGATATTAATTAGACCGCAATCAAGCCAGATAATTGATCCGTTAAGATGGAAGGGAGAAAGGCGTTGGAATAAACCGTAAATTATGAAGGTCATTTAGGAGTCGTGAGATTTTAGGGTTGGATCGTTTCCATAATGAAATTTCAAGGAGTTGGCAACGCAGTCGGTTTTGGTAATTAACGAGTTGAGTACTTAGAAAAAAATGTATATATAAACACGCGTTTAGTAATACAGACTGTGTTACTAAATTGCTTCCAACAATGTTTAAATGCTCTGAAAGTGTTAAATCAATAGGACATTTTTTAGGGTTCCGAACCAAAATGGCAAAAACGGAACCCTTATAGTTTCGTCTTGTCCGTCCGTCCGTCCGTATGTCACAGGAATCTTACTCAAAAACTACGAGATGTATATTGATGGAATTCGGATGTAGGTTATTTGTATAAGCCGCTACTTAGTTTCGTAGTTAAATAACAAAAACAAAATTTTTCTAGAGGGTACTCCATACTTGTAAAAGATGCTGATAAAATTTTTTTTTCAGCAAACCTCAAATATGAGGCACACAATTATGTAGATCTTTCAAAAACACTTTTAGATTTCAAAAAAAATTTATTGACCTTCTGAAATAATCGCTTCGAAATTTGTAGAATTTGTCTCCCATTTTATTTTCCTATATGGAAAAGGTTACAAAGATAATGCTTAATAAAGTACTTTCAATGAAAATTATTTTGAACATGATCGGATATACCATTTTTAAGTTATTGTCGAAAAACTACGCTTCTCTATATAAGGACGTAAGTGTTATGAACATACGCTCTTTTGCTGGTGCACCTTAGTTCACACTAGTTTAAGAATAATATATTTGTTTCTTAATAATCTATTTGTTTCTTTTGTTATAGGTGACCAAAGTGCTTATATCTATTTTGTACGAGAAACAGGGAAAAAAGTGTAACAACGTAGTTTTATTTATCTATTGTGCATTTTTTTATTTACTATATATAATACATACATATTTACCCTTTATGTATAATTATTTCTTTTTTTGGATTATTTTAATTATTCCTCATTTTTCTATGATAAATGTATGATGTTTTCATTATTAAAATCTACTACCGCATATGAGTAAAAGTATTATTCTCTACCTACCCTTCTGGGAAAAAAGGCGTGAGTTTATGTTATTATTATTACTTGAAAACGACTCGACTGATTTGGCTGATTCTTTGTTTGTTGTTTTGTCCCTAATTATTGCCTCGTCGGGTTTGTGTGAAAGAAAATAACCCTTCTATATATCGCTATTTGTCTGTCTGTTTGTCAGCGGAACTTCGCAACGGTTGAACGGATCACGATGCGAGTTCAACTATGACGTAGAAGAAGCTCACTGGGTCACATTTATGGCATTTTTTTATCATAGTAATTTTTAAGATCTCTGTTCGAAAAATACCTTCACCCAGAATGATTTAAAGGCGGAACCCGAATTACGATAGGGAGCAATCCAGAATCGAGATTGGAGCGAGACGAAATTATGATTGAACCAGCATCATCAGTCGCAACAAAAGAAGTAGGACATAATTCCCCGTTCACAAGGGCAAAGCCGCGGGCGATAGCTATCTACAATATAATTTATTAAGGGTTTGACGGTTGTGATAAAATCAATTAGAACCCTCATAATTTATCCGATTTCACTAAAATTTATTATGGAGATACTTTGAAGGCAATGGAAGGATATACGATATATTTTTTAAGGGTCCCTTGAGAATTATTGAGAACTCTTATATATTGCAATAAAATTTAAAATTGTCGTAGTTGTAAGACAATGAGAAGCCAATATTTTTTTAGGGTTTCATAAGAATTACTAAAAACTCTTAAAAATTATCCTCTTTTAATGAAATATAATATGTGAATAGCTGGAAATCAAGTAAAGAATGTAAGACTATTTTTTTAGGGTTCCATGATTCTTGCTGAGAAGTCTTATAGATTTACCAATTTCGCTGAAATTTCGCATATTTTTTTTTAACTTAAGCACTTTCGTCAAATCAAATTAGTCGCTCCGTGCCACGAACAATACGTTAAGCCGTCAATCGCGGACAAGGTCATCGCATTCACGACGACGGTCATTAGCAGCGCCTTGACGGCTTGAGATATAAGCCTCTCGATCTGAAACGAAAAAGGTTCTGCGATGCGACCTGATTAAGATCTGACACAACGACAAAATTATGTATATAGGTGAAACTAATAATCGCTTATTAAAAATGCAAAGAGACTGCGTTGTCGCTTGAGACTGCTGCACGAAATTAAGATGCGGTCGCTGCGATATGACGATGTTAAGGCTCGACTTTAGGCACTTAAGGGTACACCTTCATGAGCACGTCAGATCTCGGAGGTGATCGGCCCCCGGTCCTTTTGCGTTATTAAACCGGCTATTCGTTTCTCGGGCCGTTGAAATAAAATGTTTTCGGGTAAATAATAAAGTGAATCATTTATTTACAGAATTTATTTTAATATTATTTAAAATAAAAAACATAGAGTGTATGATATTCTTTCGTGTATCGCAAATCGTAAGTCGCACGCAGCCATTCTTGTAAAACAAAAAAAAAACAATCGCACGTAAATGGTTTTTTTTAATGGTTCACGTTATTGGCTTTTTTAGTAATATATATATATATATATATATATATATATATATTTAATAACGAACATACGACAAGTTTTGAAATAGTCACAACCCTCTTTTTTAAGAAAAAACCCTTCCTACAAATTGAGAAAAAATATACATTTTTCATAGCTTATATTTATTTATTACTTATATTATATGTGACACAACATAAGATGTATTTTATAATGAGAGATCACACAGTGACAATTATCGTGCACGAAACGATTGCTGGGTGTCGGCGAATATATGCAAAAATTGTACATTAAAGTAAAATTGTACATACATCTTATATAAATTTATTTATGACTTTTTAATAATCAATCGATATTGCGTCTCCTTCTGCACATTGATTTTGTAGGATCTGAATGTACTAAGCTTAACTGGATTTGAATCGTTTGGGAGTAAGAACGAATTGCTCAGCTTTTAGGAGTTCTGTCTCAAGATAGGAGTTGTATACCGACTCCTATTTTGAGTTGCGTATTTATCCCACCACACAGCAGGCATAGGTAACCGATGACTGATTACCGACATCCCTCAATGATCTAATTTACCCGAACTTGTTTGTATTATCGGGTAATCAATCGAGCTGTGATGGATCACTCTCTGAAATAACTTTCGCGGAGTCGTCGGAGTTCCGTTGGAAGGGCTTCACCACGGCTAGATTGAGGCTTGTGTCACTGGCAGCCCTTTCTCTCGATTCGACCACCGAGTACTGTCCGTTGACCATCTTCGATTCAGTACATAGAAATGGTCAAGTTATGTTTATTTGAATCGTAAGAGTACAGTCGTACTCCGTGATAGCGGCCTTTGCTTATAAGTTTCTTCTGGCTGTAAGCGTTCCTTCTGGGTTGCCACGAAGAACGATCCTGGATTGCTGACAGCCAACGGTGGTCCAACACCTTGACCAGTTCATCGGTCGCCTAGCGGGGCCCAGCTCGTGTTCTTCTCCGCTGGTTATCGGTACTACGATTTACTGATGCCATAAACGGCGTCGGTTAATATTGTTCTCCTATTTCTTCATCTCGTATCTTATCTCGGAGAGAAATCCCAATCATGCCTTCTACCATCGCATTTGAATGATATAATTTTTTTTGAGACCAGACATAAGAAACCACGTATCGCATCTGCATATCACTAGCCATATGCGTTGTTTAAAGTGTTTAAGCATTTAGGTATTCTAGACTTCAAGAAACTTCTTAGTTTATCTGCCTATTTTATTTATTAGATCCAACGAAATGTCTACTTATCCAAGCTTGCTTCTAAGACACTTGGCACATAATTTGATCTGTAAAATATAAGTTACAATAAATGAGGCTGTTAAGCATCATCGGACGTCACAGTGAGTATAGTGTTAATTTATCAATTATTTATTTAATACTTATTTTTTATTAAATAACTAATAAAAAAAATATATTAATTGAATAATATAAAACATGTAAGCTCCTGTTTAAATCATCATTTACATAGAATTAGTGATCACACTAAATTACCACTACGGATATCCTACAAATTCTTTAAAAACGGTAGAAAAGCGGTAATTTTACTGTATAAGTCAAGTCTACGAAATCTCAATTAGGTAGTTTTATTTCTGAATGATTTTATCTGGAAATACGCCCTACAACGTTCTCCCGGCTAAAATATATTCATTAAGATGTTCTTTGAATGGGAAGCAAGAAAAAAAGAGAAGAAAACTTTTAATTAACCAAATATAAAAGCATTTCATCATGGCTCATAATTGACGGATGTTTGAATAAAATATTAATTTAAATTTATTATTAAAACTGTGCTGAATCCTATGTAAATAATAAATATTATTTATAAAATATTAATAATAATTAATATTTTTTTTGTATGTAAAATGCGATTATTTCGTATTTTTAGTACACATTATCGTAAGTAATTACATCCACATCGAGTGACTCTTAATTGAAATGCCAGAAGAACCCCTAAGACTCCATAGAATTGTCGAACGATGCATGTTTACAATCTATGCAGTGATACGAAAATATGTAATAAATGTTAGTTTTTTCGTTCTTAAAAAATCGTAAGTACGCCTTACACGTTCAAAAACTTGTCCCTTTAAAATGTACCCTTTCAATTTCAAATATATTGCTCAATAAAATCTATTGCTAAAACTGCAGAACCCCATGAGCCGTTCGCGCTTGTCCGTCGCCCGATTCGCGGATGGGAGCAACGAGACGAAATACGTTATCCGAACTTACAAACGACCCGGCGATCGATAACCATTGTCAACGGTCCACAGAAGGATGACAGTCGTTGTTTAAACAAAAATTAAAATTAAACGCCGCAATGTACGCGCCGCTGCGATATACTAACGGCTTCGTTTAAATCATTTAGTTGTAACAGCGATAAGCCCCTAATTTATGATAATTGGAAATTGCGCCCGACCCGGGGCCGGCGCGTAATATTTTAGAGTTAAAAGTCTTTTGTTCTAACATTTGTGTTAAAATATACACATTTTTTTTTTCTTATGACCGCACGTAAAAGGCGCTCGTGGTTTCATATCTCTGTCGAATTCTGTTTAATATATATTTATTATTTATCGACGCTGCGATTTGTAGCGTCGATAAATGATCGCTCGCAAAAATAGTAAAGAAATATTTTTATTTGGCGATATTCGAGATTTTTATATTTTCATATTCGACGTTCATTGTGGCTGTCGTTAGATAGTTTTTTCATACAATCTCTACTGTTAAGGGTCGGTGACAACAGTGGTGCTTTTTTGATGGCAAATCGAAGGAAGTACGACCATGCGAACAATCAAAAGGCATACAGTCATCGACACCCGTCAACAGTCGCAATTTCAGTGGAGCCGTCAGTGTGCTGCCGGACTTTTGGGAAGGAATAGGATATCTGGCGAAGGGGGAAGCGGGCTAATGGATGAAGGGGCCGCCGGAACTTTCACTCGCTGGACGAAATGCAACAGCAGAAACAGATACTTCACGTCTGTATTTTGTGAGAGTGCGATACCTGATCAGTCGAGCCGGCCCATTTTCGTGCTATACCCAAGCTGATCACAGCATGGCTCCACACCTTCTTCTACTCGGGTAGATTCTGCTACTCCACCCGCTGAGGAATGGATTAGTTTCCTTTTACGATCAGACTTTTGTTCAGATTTCGGTGGGGATCATTATTCTTACTTTAACCCCATGTGGATCATACAGTTACGCTCTGTTTGTAATATAATTATGTGGATACCAGTATTTGTCCTTTTCATTTGGCTCACAAACAAGCTCAGAGTCACTCAACGTGCGATGGAAGAAAAATATTAAGGTTTTTCTGCTAAATAAAGTCAGAGACGAGGATTTCCGTAGAAGGACCAGAGTGACTTATGTGGCTTACAGAACTAGTGGGTCGAAGTGGCGACGGATAGACCACATCGAGCAATAGCCACCGGTGAAAAGAGGCGCTGGAGTGGCGACAGAGAACTGGACGGCGTCCGTTACGTTGGCTGAACACCTGGTCAGGTTTGTAGGCCATCGTGGTATCTCTTCAAAATCTAGGACAGGAGGATTCAATGGCTGAAATTATATACGACGTTTTGGGTCCGACGTGTAACCGGAAATTTGATATTTGACTTTTATTAGTGTCTTATTTCATTAAATACAAATAATTGTCATTTAGAATATGATGTAATTGATCGTTATTTAAACTAAGCTATTATGATTTCTTCAACCTACAATTTTTTTTTCAGTAGTCTTTTTAACTCTATAACTTCTAAAAATAAAGAAGGACTAGTTATCATCACGAAATTAACATTAATTCAGTTAGGCAAATATTGACGTGCTTGCGAAATACCTCTCAGTGATACGAGAGGTTTGACTTGTGAAAAATGTCAATAATTTTGTTGACGACAAAACAATGGTATTTTGTCGTCAACAAAATTATTGTCATTTTAGTATCGGCTAAATGCTTCTATAAGCAGAGCCAGTGAAGCGAGCACCATGCGGCCCGAGTTTAATAAATCTAAAAATACGGGTACAAATGACTTTCGAAAATAATGCGTTAATTAGCACAAGTAAATATTTCTCTTTCGCTTAACCGAAATCCTTGGGGAGGTTCAATATTTTTCTTTTTTTTTTTTTTAATAATAACCCTGTAAATGTGTTTAATTAGCTATTCAGCCGATTTCAGAGTGGGCTAACGAGGCGGTAGTAGCTGATTAACTTTGTTCTTGTAGTCGACCGCGGCTTAATTGACTACACCGTCGGTGGGTTAATATTCAGATTAGTGGTAAACTGACAATCCTTTTGGAGTTCCGTAAATTTTATCTAAGAAAGAACCCCTACAGGATCACTGTTCGGTCTATTTATCGGTCTGTTAGTCTATCATAAGCTATTTTCTGATACATTTGATACATATAGAGAGATAAATACATTGTGATATATATATGTATGTATGTATTTTTCAAATGTTATGATTAAAATAAAGGTCAGTAGGTCATGAAACACTTTGATATTGTACTGTAGACTGTTCAAGGGATGGTAATTGAAAGAAAAAATAATGGAAAATAAAGGAATCCATTCTATGCTTATCCAGGCGAAACCGCTAATTATTAACAAAATGAATAATTAAGAAATATATTAGAGATTTGACGTATTAAAATGTCGTTTTAGAGTTCTGAGCAGTTTGAATTGGAACTTTTTTAATTCAAATTGTCCAGTATTTGAATACCAGAAATTTTTCTGGCTGATTGTTACACTTAAAATACTCAAGGATATGATATTTCGACTACACAAACACATTGGACTACAAATTAAATGACTTTAGACTACAAATCAGAAAAGTTTAAACATAAATGTTTTTTTCCAAAATGACTTTCAGCTTTATTGCCGGATATAGTTTTAAAATCCAAATATTTTTCACCGTAATAAGCTTCAAATCGGTTGCTTCTTTGAAAATATATCTTTAAAGAAATATTCATTTTTCCTCATGAAATGCGAAAGAAAACACTCATTCACCTTAAAATGTGAGCTTTAATGCTTTTTCGTGAGTTTTGAGCTCGAAAACGTCACTGCTCAAAACAAAACTTTGAGGCCGGCCTGTGAGGTCAGGCCATTACTCAGTAGTTCTTTACTATTACTCTGCAATATCTAAGACAGTTATAAGCAATACGGTGGGAATGTGTTTTAAGGCGTATATCAAAAATACACACATTTAAGCACACGATAGCGTAACAAAAAGAACAAACACAAAAAAAAAAAAACACCTAAACCTCTCTCTCTCCCGTTTGACGCGAAAAGCCCCGAAGCTTTGTTTTCCTTTAATCCGTCCCTCGGGTTATTCATTATGAGATAAGCAAAGGAGAATCCTGACCGTCCGTCACGCTCTAACCTACGGAACGAGGGATATGTCCGTCCCTGTCGCACCGTTTAAAGCACTGTACAAGCCTTATCGATTGGCCGTCTCACCAAACACGCATTACTCCTTAAAGTAATCAGAAAAGGTATAAGTATAAAAAGAAACGGTATAAAACTTCAACGAAAATTATGCATTCGCGGATGGGGGCCTTAAGGGCGCGATATGTCTCGACTACAGTTTGCTCTATGAGGAAGGAGTCTTAAATGCATAATATCCGTGTACGGATTTTTAGTATGGACCGACATGGGTTACTACAAACAGCTTGTGAGACGCTTGCCTGCAACATGGATTAACATGCAATGCAGCATGTAACCCACCGCTGACCCTCGAATCTGCCTCTCCACTACTTGCTTAGGTGTTCGATATCTGTCAATCCTCTGGTATCAATATTCAATCATTTGGATAGAGATTGTGGTGGAAAGGCAGATTCGAGGGTCAGCGGTGGATTGCATGCTGCATGTTAATGCATGTTGCAGGCAAGCGTCTACTATGAATTTCCGCGAATTAACACCTCACACAATACAATAGCTTGTGAGATTTTAGAACAGTGATTTTTTTTTTATTTAAGGAGCGTTTGAATTATAATATATATATGCAAAAGTACCCATGGATACCTGGAACTTGTGAATGGCAGAACGATTTGTGCTGACCCCTACCGAGTAAAACTCCATGGCGTTTCCATGGGTCTCATCCGCTGATGCGACATGCCTAAAATAATCTTGGCAGGCGCTTGAAGTTGCAGTGGATCACGATCAAATTACTTCGTGATCAGCAAGCGAACTGAAGACACGAAGATATTGAACAGTAGAAAAAAAAACAAGCAATAAAATTAGCAAGAGTAAGTAATTATTACCAATCTATAGTTAGGTATCCAAAGTTAACAAATTTACAAAGTAAATATTCACTCTATATATTCTCGACATGACTCTTTTTAAGATTAGGTCATTTGTGTTGTTGATATCAAAAACTTGACCTAAAACACAGACAAACGCGAAAGTTCACGGAATAAAAATTGTAATAAACATTTTTATAGTTTGTAGTTATTACGTAAATGAATTTATAGATAAATGTATTGAAGTAACAAAACATGGATTAAAAAAAAAAACAAAAGTAAATAGATTGTGATTTATAATCAGCGTCTGTTTTTAAACGTATGTTAATAACCATACCAATAATATTATATTAGCCATATCTCAGATTATTTTCTGGTTTTGCTTTTGTGTTTACAACATATTTTGACCAGAGTATTGTTTTGCATCAAAAATGTATCGCCGCCTTAAAGGATTTTTAATGCCATGGACTTTTAGTTACTCGTAAGGAAGGAAGAAAGGTAACGAAGCTTGCTTCAATATTTAAGGTTAATTAATATTCATTAACCATTAGAGAGTCGAAGAAGGTTAAGATAAATGGTTCTTAGGGTTCTGTAAATCTTTGTGGTGAAACCCTGTTGAGAGTGTTTGTCCATTAAAAGCCTTTAGAACTTAGGATATACGCCATAAATTTACATTGGTATTAAAAATAAAATATTTAATACGAAAACAATTCTTATAAAAGAAAAAAACATGTTATTAATAAATCGCTTTAAAATTCAATTTAGATTAGTCGTATACGTAATGTAGTTACTTATTTACAATTATTATACCATACATTTATTTTTATGATATTATACACTAAAGAGTTATGAATATTATTTTTATTGAAAAACAAAGAAATTAATATCAGCGAGACTTAGGCCGTTTTGTTTCAAAGCATGATTGGACGCGATATATACATATACAGGTGGATTTTCTTGTGCACCTTTTCGTAAATATTTAAAATCTTCTTTTTTAGAACAACATTGACAAAGTAACTATAACAAAAATATGTCATTAAAAATATAAATAATATAGACACAACACTGTAAGGCTGTAAGTAAGTTGTATGACTGTCAATACGACATTTCTAGGTACATGTTCTAGAATATTTTTCTCAGAAACGGCTAATTCAATAACTATGGTTTCTTTGACGAAATTGTTTTTAATGGGAGGAGATTACGAACGTTTGCGAAAAGATGCGTGATGAATTCCAACCTGTATAGAAGTGAGAGTGTTGAATAAATGAAGGAGTTTGCATACTTGAGTAATCTCTTTAAAAATGATGGTAAACATCGTAGAGAATAGAATGTGAATGCGGGAAATAAGTGAATGGGGCCTTACTTGCAGTAGCAAACAGTATGAATAGTAAAAATGTCTCACGTCAAGCGCGTTTGGCTATACGTAATGTAGTGATATAAATAAAATCAATGCAGTGGAGATGCGAGTATGTGTAGTATGTGTGAAGTTATAAACAAGAATTTCGTTTTAAAATTTTTTATATAAAATAAGCATATTTAGAAATTGAATTATTAGATTTTATCAATTTTTCACGTCCTCTCGATTTAAAATAATTATTCACGTCTCCCATTTTTATGAATACTATTTATTATTTACCTTACTTCACCTGATTCCAATTCTAAAATTGATCATTTAATAAAGTCTCATATATACCTGGCTATTTTATGATTTACTTTTCTATCGCATTAAAAATTTTATTTATTGCTTTCCAAAGTGTTATAAATAAGTTATAAATAAAAATGAATGTAAACAAGCAAACGATAGATAATATGTTATTTAAGCTTTATAATTTAATTAGCAATAAATCTTCGAAATACATTAATTAAATGAGACAACACTGTTTAAATGAAAGGAAATGAAGAAGTGATGGGTTGAGAAAAAATAGGGGGAAAATTCAGCCGATATTGCAAAGGACACTAATCAGGAAGCGGTCTTAGACGACCATAAAAGAGAGATTTTATGCGTAACACTTCACTTTTTTATAGTATGTTGGAGGAGCAAACGAAAACGCAAACTATCATAGAGTAGATGGTCACCGCTGCCCGTGAACACTCGCAAAACTAGAGGAGTCACCAATTTGTCGGTAACCTCACAGTAACCAAATGAAACTTTTGATATTCGTGTGCCGCATTTGATTTACGATTGTCTGTCAAACGATTGCTGAATTGTACAGGCGAAACCGCGAGGCCCTGCCGGTCTTCACTTACTTCTCCAACATCGCATGTTTAATACTTATTGTATTAAACATGCAATGTTTAATATAATAAATAATATATTATGTGCTGCCATATCTTTTTTTATATAGGCCTGGGGAAAACGAGTAGACGAGCCTTCAGAGAGTAGGTGGTCAACGTCGCCTGGACACATGCAATCCTAGAGGAGTCGTCAGCGCGTCGTCGGCCTCTTGAGAGGTAATAGAATACGAAATCGAGAGGGATACGGTTGATGGAAGAGGGAGAGGTGGGAGTGGACCATCGGAACTCTCGTTCAATGGACGAAATGCAACAGCAAAACCTGCCATCTCGATTACGTACTATGTGAGAGTGTGATTTTCAACCGGCCGAGCGGGAGAGTATGGCTCTACCAGAGCTAGTGGCCTTTCTACTACATTATCATCTTACATTGTCATCACCGAATAATAACCTCAAACTTAATGGGACCCCTTCGATGATTAGGTTTTTGTGGATAAAAAAAAATCTAAAATTTGGTTAATAAAATCCGGACTATCAGATCTGATACTCGGCCCAAACAGAACACGCAGTCGGATAAGCAAACAGAGTAAGTTAGCTCGCGATTTTTTCAGTACTCTATTAATTGACACATCGAAAAAAACGTCTGTCACGGTTACATAATAGAATATTTTACGTAAAGCTTTGTGAAGTACGTTCATTAAAATGTTTCAAAGCTCTCGTGTTCGAGCTTTTGCGTTATTACGTTTGTGTTATAACTATGAAAATGTAGTTATTAAAATTCGCTTTCAATTACTGAGTTAATGAAGGTAAATTACTGATGTCCAAAATTGATAATTATTCTAATAATTAATATTAGCGATAAGTATATTCATCGTCAAACTATTGTGTTGGTTTTTGTCTAAAACTGAAAATCGCTTGCCGCGATCGCCAGTTTTGATGGTGTGTGCGTGTGTGTCTGTATGTTTGTGTGTGTGTGTGTGTACATATGACTGTAAACAGATCTTGTAATCGACTTATAATTTGTTTTCATATTTTTTTCAAATGAGTAAGACATGTGAGTGAATACTTCATTTGGAAAAATACAACAATAATAAAAATATGTAATAAAACACACAGGCACACAAACACACACACACACACACACACACACACACACCGCACACGCAAACGCGCACACACACTCGATTAGAACAAGCCTATTTTTATTATAGAACCTATTTTATTTAAAACTGACCAACCAATCGATATTAATATCTGATCGGCTATACAGCTATGTAACGAGGTCAAATGTTGCTTTTCAAATAGAAATAGTGCATACTATTTCGTTTTCCAATAACCCTGAAATGATTATGAAATGAATGGGATCGACCCCAAAATTTAATTGAATTTTCGAAAAACTGCAACAATTTTCATGAAAACCAATTTTGTTGAAAATTCATTTTCATGAAAACCACGAGATTTTGCCAACGTAACCTTATTGTAAGCCTCCCGAACTTTGACACAAAATATACGAAAATACAAAAATCGAATAAAAATTAATTTGAGGTATAAATAAAACTGAATATTCGATAACAAGTAATTAAACATTCTCAAGTTCTCAGATAACATTTATTATACTTTTACAGGACATCAGTAATCAGGTACTTTTATGTACATTATATAAAGGTTTTTTTTTTATTATTTTTTTTTGTTCTAGCTACCTCAAGTTTGCCGAACGAACGACATAATTCCCTGTCGACTCGTCGGCGATGATGGATCGCGATAGGTCTTAGCGCAGGAAACAAACAAGAATAAATAATCGCTATACTGATTTATGATAAACGCTAAAAGATGTTTCTTTGATCGTCAAAAAGACGCCGCCCCGAATGAAAATGTAAATTTGATTTTATGACCAAATAATTTCTCTGCCTCTCGATTTTATGGGTTCGGCGCTGTCTGCAACAAGACCGAAGATGTTCTTTGCTGGCCTGTACAATCGATTTTTACGTTCTGCTAGAAAGCGTATGAAATGTTATCAGTAACAGAAACGAAATAGCAATATAGTGTGTTGGGAGTATGCGTATATTTATGTTGGAACATCTATCAGAATTGAATGATCGATTGATGGTACGATCGACAGCCACGATTGTGGCGAAGGACACGACGAAGGGTTGGCGGATGGTAATGACCGTTATCATCGACACGATGACGGCGACGACGTTCAAGATCAGAGGATTAACGCTGTCTTCGATACACGAAGCGAGTGATTTAATTTGAGTCGAGGTAAAAATTCAATGGTCAATTCGCCGATGGTCAGAATCGAAGGTGGTTGTAACTTTTGGTACGTAAACAACACTGTTAGAACTCCCACTGCACAACTCTGCTAGAATCATTTTTCAATCAAAAACAAAAAGATAGAGGGAGGGTAAGCGGTAAATTGATTTTAAACTCGACAAAACAGCACATTAGATGCGACTGAAAAGATATCGCTAGCTGACAGGCTAAGAATTAAGTTTTTGTAACAATTGATATAAAGCTAGTAAGTAAATAACATAAGCAAACTAAGAAGGTATGTAGCTTCGAAACAAACTCAGAATCATTACACAGACTTTTAGAACTTTTGGGATTTTAAACTTCCTCCCGAAGGCGTGATACGACACGTTTTAGGGCAAACAACCTTCATATTTCAAAGGCAAATAAACTTTTGACATTTCCTTAAAATGGAACTTAATTAGCACGCCATTGTGGGTATCAATTAGGCCACATGAAATAGCAATTTTGAGATAACTATGCGTAAAAACATTTGCGCAAACCGTAAATTGGAACACACTACGAGTATTATCCGGATATCCGAGCAATCGAACTTCGCCTGGTGTTATTCGAATTTGATGCGTTTAAGGCTTTATCGCGCCACCATGAAATCAAGATGCCGATCGTTATCCTGTTCTCGATTCAGATCCTGGTCCTGCTCTCGTTATCAATTTATTAACCGACTTCAAAAAAGGAGGAGGTATTTTCGACTGTACTTTTTTCTTTTATGTTTGTTACCTCAGAACTTTCGACTGGGTGAACCGATTTTCATGATTATTTTTTTTAAAGCTATTGTTTTCCGTATGGTTTTCATTCAATTTGGTCCAGTTCTGACATGGGCATCCATGAGGAAACCATATAAGTCTCAAATTTGCATTAAGCATATGCGCGATAAATAGACGAATAACTCAATATTACGCCAACCGATTTCGATGATTCTTTTTTTATTGGAAAGGATGTACTTCAAGTGTAGTTTGATGAGAGTTTGGCTAGGTTCTGATTATGGGATCCATGACATAGTAACGGAACTCTTCAATTCTTAGGAACAAATTAACGATACTTGTAACGATAACATCCTTATGGTCAAGTAATTATCGTAGTCGAATATGATGATCAATGGAACTCCTTAACGACTAAAGATGTGATCTACGAGCAGCATGTTTAATGAGTTCACCTAAAATATTAGTAAAATAAAAGTCAATCAAATTATTACGATAATATAATCTAGTTACAATTATTGTTATTTTTGAAGTCGGTATCAGCCAAAGAAACACTACAATACATCTAGCAATAGACACATAGTCTAATATTTTTTATTTCATTTTACTTTGGAGGACTCTAAAAAATATTTTAATCTCCGTTTGTTATTCATAGGTATTTGTCGAGTTAAATTTGAAGTGGGTAGGTACCTACCTACCTTCTTGCGTGGTAAACACATAGATCGTACCTACATATTGATGAGTAGAAAAAGTAAGTTGATTATTAAGTTGTAGAGGAATACACAATTATTTTTTACTTTTTAGGACATATTGATTTGTTGTGGAATGGTTTTTTTTAGGTCGGTTTTTTTTTTTAATTTTCGTTTTATTCTCAATTCTTTCCCGACCCGACCTCTTTCTCGATTCTGCTGCCCGTTCCGCACTACGTATTTGTTAGAGAGAATAGAGTATATGTGATGGTAGAGGAAAAGTTTTTTTAAATAGGACTTGCATAATATCCGTTCATAGGGCGCGTTGACGTCCCGACGAGAGTCACTGTGCAGAATTTCAAGTTAACCGTACCTACAGTTTCAGAGATCTCGTGATGTGTCAGTCGGTCGGTCAGTGTTGTTACTCTTGTATATGGATATAAATTTTGTGTTAGTTTGTTCAAAATTGTGAACATCCTAAAATATTTTACTTATAATCTTAAAGTTTTTATACAACATGTTTCTATCGACCTATATTACCATTTATATCTGACTCGATTGGCGTATTTGCACTACTGAGATGAACTATTACAGCGATTCTGAAAATTCTCTCATTCATAGAGAGCTACACTGGCCTCGAGTAATATAGCTTATATTTTAATTTAACACTAGCATTTGCCCCGTCTTTATCCAAATGGACGGTAGTGAAAGCTAATTTGAAAACGCACCGGGATGCAGAGTCCAGAGCCGAAACTGGGAACAAAATTGAAAAGGTAACCAGTTCAAATCGGATTAAGGAACCTAGACGGAATTATTATATATATATACTATATATAAACAAACTAGGAGTAAAATGTTGCCAAAGTAAAAATTTTCATAGAAATCATTGATTCGCTCGTTTAAATTAAACAAACAATAGAAATTTATATGAGATACTTCATTGCGATTTGTATGGCTGGACATACTTAGGTCGTCCTCGCTAACTATAAAACGTTTATAGCCGGTGCAACCTGTCGTATTATACTAGCAGCTGGGCCCTACAGCGTAGAAGGTACGACGGCCCTGTCTGCAGGAAAGTCGTGTAGCAAGCCCTAAAAATGAGTGCAGTACGTTTTGCTTGGTTGCATTTTACCGTATCTTTTATACGACACATATCTTCTGTCTTTTTATTTATTAATATTTGAACCGATTATATGAAAAGCAAATAAATTTCTCTTCTATCCTGACATTGAAAAGAGTGTGTTCAGCTTGATCAACATCGCGTTGTTAAGGCATAAAAAGAGTAGAAAGTAGAGCAATCAACGCAACAGTATGTTAAAACATTCCAAATCAAATTAAGAAATAGCACAAGGGTTTGTAAAATGTCGTTCAAGGGCTAAGCTGTCAGTTTCAATACTATCATTTTCGAAATAGAAATGCAGTAAATTATAATGTTTAACTATTAGGTAGGTTCAAAGCTACAAGAAATTGAAAAATATTCCATCGTATATCTGTGTCGCTTTCTCCATTTCTGTTACAAAGGAGTGGTTGGTATAAAACATTACTTGTCGCTTCTCCACCAGTTTATGAGGAACCCATTTTATTTTCAGTTTTCGTCCCTTTTTCGGATTCAGTAGTCAACAAGGAACCCTATTAGTTTCAGCATGTTCGTCCATTTGTCTTTCCACAGCTTACCTCATGGGCTCTTTGTACTAGCAAGCTTTAATTTGTTGTGGGTATTCATATACATTGGCGAGGCTGAAAAATAAAAACGTGAAAAAAAATTGTTTTAAGCTACCTCCCCACACGCGCAACGCAGAGATCAATTTTTTCTTGTTTGCTCTACAGTGTGGGATGGCACTGGGTACCTCATTCAAAATGAATGCGGAATTGTAAAAAAATATTTTTCGATTTAGAAATTCATTTGCTAAATACTAAGCTTGCAAATGCAAATTTTTGATACAATCGAGTGTCCGCTTCATTCCGAATAAATGGTCATTCTTGTCCGTCTTTCTGTCTGTCTGTCCGTGACTTAGCTCAGAGATTCTTAGTAATAGAAAGCTATAATTTGTCATGGGTGTACACATTAATCACACCAACGAAGTATTAGGATAATATTTAACAAAAAATTTAGAATACCTCCCCTAATCGTAAAGTGGAGATGATTTTTTTTCGTCTATCCCATGCTATGGGGTATCTTTCGATAGCTCCTTTAAAAATATTGGTGGTCTGAGAAAACTATTTTTCGATTTCGGGATCCGTTTGCGAAATATTAAGCTTCAAATTGATAAATTTTGTCCGAGTCAAGTGTCTCTAACCGTCAGTTAAATAGTTATTCTTGGACATGTTGGAAAAAATTCACGGCATCAATATATATATATGTATATATCGAAGCTAAAAGGAAAACTGTTACAACTAAGTAGACTATACAAGTTAACGAGTAACAGTCGACCAACTCATAAAATATATTTGGTGAGAAAAGCAAAATTTTCTACAAATCCCTTTAAAACGACGAAGATGAGGTTTGTTAGTTCTGTAAAACGGGTAGTAAATATTAGTTTATAAATCATGAAAATTAAAGAAATATGACATCATTACATCTTTCATAGCCTTCCTATGTGTACTCGTTTTAGACGTAATTAGCCGTTGAACCGCGAACCCAATTGATTTGTTCATAGCATCAAACAAATGATTCCCGTCCAAGTTCTCATATGATGACGGACAGCTACGGAACCCTATACTGAACATGGCCAGACACGAACTTGGTGGACTTTCAATGTTTAGCAGGAATCGAATGTTCTATCATTGTCCACGGTTCGGGTGTGACAAGTTGCCGGTTACCTGAAGACTGAGCGGCGAGTGCATTAGGGTGAAATTGAAACGTGTCCGAGACAACCTCCTATGTGTGTACACAGAAAGACAGAGAAACGAAACAGGCTCACTCTCCTAGGGCTGTCGGAGCTTTCGGCGCGTAATTACCGCGAAAACAAAGTTACACAAAGCCGGCCGCGAAGCGTCCGCGTCGAAAGTTCAACTTGCTGTTTATTCAGACATTTCGTTGAGTTTAATTCGATTACTGGAATTTTAATGCAAAAGGACGCCCACCTCGCACTCCTCCTCGCGGGGAGGTAAGGGGGAGTGGTTAAGCGAGTGGTTTGCGGTGAGCGAATTGTTTGTGAAAATAAAAAATTAAAAAAAAAACGGGGAATCGAACTTGTGTGATTTCTTCTATCCGGGAAGTTGAGGATAAATCGTGAGAAGACTACAGGTAGTCTTTATCAAAGAATACGTTATACTTTCTATTAAAATAGGGATTTTACTTTTGGTTTCGAAAAGGCAGTCTTGTAATTCGTTCGCTTGTCACATTTGGTCACTATTAATGAGGCTTTGGTACAACAAAACCGCTGACAAAATATGTGGTTGGATTTTGAAAAGCCTACTTAAGTTGAAGGATAAGTCGCCATTGAAAATGCATTTTATATGTGAACAACATCCATGAGCGGACAAGCACGGAGAAGTATGTTGAACGAAAAAGCAAATGGGCTCTTTTATAATTTATACCGTGACGATATTACCGTGGACGTCCGGCGCAGCGGCCAATACGGGAAAGTCTAAAATGTATGAAAATATGTGAAGATGCTTTATATTTTCGTCCACGACGACGTTACGCCGTGGACGTCCACGGCACGTCTTCTTATGCCGTGACGATATCGTAAGAGTCCGGCTTCTACCGTATTTGCGATGTGGTGCATAGCGACAAGGATTCATATCGATGTGTTTGTGTCATGCGTCCGCGCCCTCCGCCAATCCCTCCCAATTCGTTCGCTATATTATCGCGATATTATCTACTAGTTATTTTATTTTATTAAATAATTAAAAATAGATAATTGAAAAGCTTGACTGGCTCATCTTTCAGTTTTTCAAATATTGCATAGAATGTTCCTTCTGTTAATATTTCATAAAATATTTCACTTTTTGCAACAGATGCTGACAGAATCTTCTCGTTGTTTATCTATTTTTTGCGTCTTAAATAAAGAAGACGCAGTCGCAGTAGTAGATATAGAAGACGAAGCTGAACTCAGTTATTAACTAGGGCGTCCAAATTTCTTCCAGTATGCCGCACAAATGAACTTCAACGACATAAAAATTATAAAAGCGACTTTACTGTGAACGTCTACGGAAACGATAATGTGGTGTGGAGTATTATAAAAGCGATCAATGGGTGTAATGAGTTCTTATGATAATTATCTCATGCTGCTTAGTCGAGAATACAGGCAGGCGTGATAGTTTTATTACAATAGTTTGGTGTATTAAGTTAGGTACAAATCCTAGAAATTCAGGAAGGAACTACTTAAGTTGATGCAGCAATGAAAAGAGAATTTTGCTTTTTTCCTCGTTCTTATTAAATGCGTGAGTTACGAGTGTGGCCTTGTGGCATACCTTGTGTAAGATTTAGATTGGTGTACTGCAAAATGAATACACGATTGGATAAAATTGGACAAAGTTTCAAAACGGACCCGGATATTTTCCCTTTTTAGCTTTTATTCTGAATCGTTAAAGGATTTCACTGTACTTCTTTTTCAGGTTAATGATACCAACAATTTTCGACAATTTGCTAAAAAAAGCTTTTATTTTTATCAGCGTCGTTTTATTTTAAACGAATTTTATGTCGTTCGGCGCTTACGTCTTTTCATTTTAGGTCACTCGTACTGCTGCTATTTCATTCTTCGTATGCGCTAGTGTTAATAGTCTACCTCGTTTATTGATCAGTTAGGTACTCATCATCCGTGATGTGGACGCGTCGAGAAGCACCCAAAATCTCATCGCGGTATCGCCTTAAGCCGTTATTTGGTAATGTCGATTATATAAACACAGAAATAAGATTTAACAGTCTCATATGAGTTGTGGAAAGTATTAAGATTTCGAATACGAGTGATTTAATCGAAGTCGATCGGGACCATTGTTTGTCGAGTGGCTGACAATGCTGACGAACCATCAGAAAGCCGCTGGGTCCGAACTTTGATCACGGACGTATTGACTAATGTGTTTTTGACTGTATAACGTCAAATCGGAATTCTCGCCCCTCTGGAGACCGTGGGCTGAAGTAGTCTGAAATACAATGATCGTAGGAGAACTTGCCCCAATATTTAGTGCGATTAAGAGTTGACACGACAGTAATAGTTGACTTTCAGAACCCGTATCGGATGCAACTATTGATGAAGTGATCAACAACAATAGTATAGTTGTCCCGTTAACTTAATACAATAACATCATATAAATCAACCCATTGTTCACATTTTGATGTGGAGGCGATGTGCACCGAAATGTATTCTACGGTATAGCTGTAAAGTGCGAAGAATCGACTGCGATGTATTATCAGCAACGTTTCCTTAGTGTGGTCTATTTTATCTAAATTGGGCTGTGCATTTATTACGTATTGAATACAGATCAGATAAAATGAACCTTAATATGATAAAGCTCCACTTTTGTCGATTTGGCAGAAATTTTACACCCTTACGGAATACAAGCGTTTAATAACTGCTTTTGTTATTTCGTTTAGTTCAGTAAGTGAGATTTTCCGATTCGCCCACCTCTCCTTCATCAACTCACTCACTCCAGAAGACGTGTGCTCCTACCCAACTGACTGGCGACTGCTCTGGGGTAGCGAGTTTCCATGAACGACTGTGGTCGCCTATTTTATGGCACTTTATGGTTTGCCCCTTCAAAACTGCTATAAAAAAATAGGTACCCATATTAGCCGAATCAATGAGTAGCTTTCATCAGCTAGCACCGAGTTAAAGTTTATTTCGCATATTTGAAGGAAAGACAGCATTTCATGCTAATACGGAACGATGCCGTGTCCACTTCGCTTCGACTACATAACATGAGAATCGCGTTCGAAGCTAACTCGAATTTGAGTCGACACTGCTAGAGTTAGCTTTCGATCGGACTGATGGAAGCGTGTGCACGCGCATACGTGGTGCGCTCTACGAACACGTACTATGGCAGATATGCTATAGGGGTGCACAGTCGAAGATCAGTTCGGGAGGCGTTTTTACAGAAGTCCGAGCGACTACCGATCCGCCTGTGGCGTAGTAATTTCAAAGCGAAACCGGCGCTTTGTGTGAGGGGCGCCGGTGACCGCGGCGGACGTCGACCACAAAGCGAACTCGGTTAAGGCGCACGCGCCACGGTTGAGTTTTAAGTTTGCTCCGCACTTAAGTTTGTTTACGCTCGAAACTTTGAGTTCGTGCTACGTCACGAGAGCGACAGTGGAAGCGGTACCAAAACTTTATGCGTATAATTAGGGTGCCGTATCAAACGATGCCAATGAAACCTTATTGCTATGTGAGGCTGTATTGTCCGCCTGTTTGTCACAGGGCTGCATCTTTTGAACCGTAATAGGTAAACGCTTGAAATGTTCACATAATGTATACTACTATACACGCGATAACAATAAATAATAAAAGTATAATAAAGTTAAAAATTAATGAGAAGTTTCGTACAATAAATAATCTTTTTGTCAGTGATTTTTGATCGACCTTAATAATGGCAGAACTGATGCATACTCTTAAGTGGAATAACAAATAAAAAAAACGGCTAAATGCTAATCGGTCTATACTCAAAAATAAGTATGTAATATGTGCTAATCACTCGCACTTGACTCGTTTTTATATTTGTCGTTATTGTGTGAATATTTAGCACGACTTAAGAGTGCATTTTTAATGTAGATACTGCATAGTCTATATGCAAAGGAATATGAAAATGCACATCGAATACGGCCATGTTTATTCTCGATTTTTATGCTCATGGATGTGTGTTTATGGACCAGTAGACAAACTTTTAAACGAAAACTCAAGGACCATTTGTTACAGTCACGGCATAACTAAGTTACCGTTAACATCCTTCGCCCTACTTGGTACATATCCGATGAAATATATTAATTTATATAAGAATTTCACTAGTTAAGTGGTATGATTATTGGTACACGTAACAGTTTTTAGTGTTATAGTAAATTATTAACATAGGTAAAGGTATTTATTGTTATAGTTATCATAGTAACAGGTATAATGAAATTATTGAGTGTCTGTTCATGGATAGGCTGTTATTATTTATGTGTGTGGTCAACTTGTTTAATAAAATGCTGTGTTCCTATGGAATACAACAACTATATACAGGCTCGGTGTTGCACTCCTGCGTGGATGTTGGCACTGCCTGAAAATTTGCGTCTGAGTTTTTCTCGACTCATTGCAAAAACTGAGACCATTTAATCGCTAAGGAAGCGTTCTCAGTTCTATAGTCTCCTATGTTAAAAATACTGATATTGGATTTCATGTTATATAGATCCTTTATATATCTGTACTTTCTCTCTGAGATATATATATAACAAAACACACATTTCGATTGAAATCGTGATCTATTGACATACATATAAAGTTTTAAATCGGAAAACTATGTAATCGTAAATAAACATACACCTTTTTGCATTCCCAACCGAATACCTGTGTAATTAAATAGAACGTATGAAATTTTATAACATAAACGTACTACACCGAAAAGAAAAATTATTTATCATTTATACATAGTTAACACATAATTTTATTCGACTAAAGAGTTTTACAATCTACATTGTACATGTTTAGCGTTTAAGCCACAGACCGAGAAACTTACAATCGCCATTGAGTTAACAGAGTCATTTCACGGAAGTGTTGCCAGTACAATGAAATGCTTAAATAAATGATTTCTCATATTAAAACCAGTAAATTCATTATTTTCGATCACATAACGCGTATGCATTTAGTGACTGATACATATCTGTAAATAAAACCTCTCATTCCATGCGCGTGAACGGGCGTTAATTGAATTTACACTGCTGAATTATGGTTAATTAGCACAAATGCGGTATCCACAAATGCACAAAGAAGTGCATGACCACATCCAAAATATTTCAATGAACCTCCATCACCAGCAACGTGTTGTTATAGTTGCAACGGTGGTTTTTAAATTTTGCAGCTGGTCTGCGATTGGCTCCCGAACATTGAACATCGCGCTTCCTTGTGTATAACTATTCTGTGGTTGGTCATTAAATTGGTTGTTTTATTAAATCAATGTATGTTTAATTGCATCAGTTTTAGATTTGCTTGGCCTGTCTACTTCACTACATTAAACTTACTACATAAAGGCTACCGATAAATGTAACAATCTAAACTTGTTAAACTATTGTCTTGGGTAATCAGATAAATATGACATGATTGTAAACATGTTGTTAGTAATGAAAAGGTTATATTAAAAAAAAATCGTCTTCATACTGAAAATATGCAAGGTATTAAATGGGATGAAAATATGTTCCTTTTGTTAAATTTGTTATTAATATTTGATATTAAAACGTTAATTCATTTCTACAGCTACTCGTAGCGCTAACAGCGCGATTAGTTATGAAAAATACGAATAATGCAAAAAAATTGCAACGAAATTTGATAAAAACTACTACCATACCAAATTTCATTAAATTCTATTCAGAAGGGTTTAAAGAGTTGACGAAAAGACTTTTTTAAAGAGTCTTTAAATATTATGTTTCAAGTGTTATATTATAATCTATGAAATAATGATATTTTGAATGTGGATTTGAATTTAGATTGTAAGGAAAACGTGTCGTCGCACCAAAAAACGCTGCGCCGGCGACCGTGGACGGGGGCCCGAGATCGAAACGGACGGACTCGTAACGGGGACAACAACCGCGTCCGACGTACACCGAAAATGGACGATCGCCTTATCGCAGCGCTATCGTGAATTATATATACATATCGATCGATAAGCGGAGAGGTGTCCGCGCGGCGGGGCAGCGGTCAAACCGGCCGACGTACACGCAATAGCTTTTGTTTGTAGAATGCGATCGACGTCGTGGATTTGGACAGAGGACGATGAGCGTGAACTGTTTCGTTGTCTCCTCCTCCAAAATCCTCCCGCTATGTCGTATCGGATCGAGGGCCTCCGCGCTGGCCCTGGCTGGGCTACTGAGGAATATGAGGAGGTTTTTGTTGTTATAATGACAGCATAAGAGACCGGTGGATGGACATGCTGTCAGAGACACCATGCGAGTGGTTTCATATAAGGGTCGTTAAATAAAGTCGAATCGTGTAAGTTTAGGTATATAAAACCAGGGCGATAGCTTGTATATGGTCACGACGGTACTGCGTTCAGATTGGCCAATATCATTGACTGACTAGTCTTAATATTTTTGCCATGATAGGTCAGTCGTACATCGTTTACACAAGTAAGTTTAAAAGCCCTCAAACGGATTTTAGAGACATGATTGTGAGGAAGTTAAAAAAAATAGAATCAAAATAGTAAAAACGCGTGAAAGTTTATTTACTGTTTTGGGGAGTGTATTAGTTATAACCTTAATTCTCAAAACTTAAGCTAGCGAATGCCTTTTTCTTGGCAATATAGCTTTCAGGACAGTTTTGTGGTATCGAAAAATACAATTTTTACTTATAATCAGTCTTATAATTTACTATCTCTTCTTAGTAATATATACTGTTCTTGGGAGAATATTAGTCAGCTTGTACATTTCCATATAAAGTCTCTGTAAAAAAAATGTTATAAAATGGAAATCCACCGAATGCTTTCGTTTCGGTAGAAATCTGCTTAAACGGCCCTGATTGAGAAAAGCCTCTTCAATTCAAAACTCATTAGCCCATTCCACCGCAGGCAGCTTCAAACTCAGATCTTCATCTTGTGATGTCACCAATCTCAGTGGTAGAATTCTGGAATTCTCAGGGCTTTACAATCTATCAGACCTCTTTTGGAGCCTACAAGAATCACGTCTGTCTCTGGGACATGTCTTGATGATATTTATACAAATGTCGAACCACTTCAGAAATGTATCATCGATAATTTAAAATCGGACCACAGTGGTCAACTACCGTCTTTAAAACTACCGATTAGAAGAATTCTAAAAAGAGTTATAAAGTGCAGTGAATGAAAAACGCTTGGTGGAATTTAGAAAATGTGTCACCTAAAGGATTTTGGAACTACAATACTGTGACAATTCCAGTGAGTTGTACAACTGAATATTTCATGTAATACAAAAGAGAAATGCGATAATATTTTTCGAACAAGAATTATTAAAGTAAATGGGTCATTATCGTCCAACAATTGAACAACAGTGGGAATACACAAAAGCAGAAAAATATTGTACGACCGTTATGACGAAAGGATTTATAATAAAAGCGAGAGATTTGCCGAATTAGTTAGAAGCTAGTGAAAAAATTTTAAGCATGCTTCTATCCCGTCCATAACGAATTCTGTTAACAATAAAATAAAGAATAACGAAAAATCAATGAAAACAACTTGGAGTGCCAAAAAGGACGAGAATGATGAAATTAAAGATCGCGATCTTGACTTTCAACTTAAGATAAATGAGAAAATTCTAAAAAAGTACAAAAGTTTCCGAAGCCTTCGAACATTTTTTACAATTCAGTTCCCGTTCTTGCTTAATCTTTATTGAGGGAAAATATTCCACCTATTAACATTTAATGATATAGTACTGTTTGCAGATGATACCTCTACCTCTTTATCATTCGGTTAATTCGATTATGATAATGTCAACACTGCTATCTCCAAAAGTTTTGAAATGGTTTACTGTAAATAATTTACTTTTTAACAATAAGAAAACAAAATGTGTAAAATTCTCGCTTCCAGATGTGAAAAATGGAGCTGGTACTATTTTATTAGGAAACGAGGAATCAGTGCTTGTTGATGCTATTGCATTCCTATATATTATCTTAGATAATAAACTTCAATGGGGATTACATATCGGTGAGTTGGCGAAAAGGCTTTTACTCTGTGACATGAAATTGAAAAATAAGGCCTTTTTCAGATATATGAAGCTTGCTTTATTTTTGCTGTTTCCATAGCTTGTTTTCTGGCATCCAGATTTGGGGACTGAGACCTCGTATTACTCTTAAAAGTAATTTTAGAGAAATTTGGAATTTTAACTGTCGCATCGCAGTTTATTTACCAAAATTTAATGGATGTAAGAAAAAATTTTGACACTTTTTTAATTAAAAATAGTGATAGATAAAATTTCAATACTGGTAATAAAAATAAACTTTTTTTACATGTTAGTCAACTGCATAAGGTCGCGAATACATTTAGGAGGCTCTGTGTGCATGCTCAGTAAGATTTCTCAGGATATACAAAATTTACCCTTATACAGACTTGAAGGGTTTATTAAGCACACACTTTGCAAAGAAGGGTATTGTACAATCTCTGAACATTTAGAGAATAAATGGAAAAAACGAACTCGACTTCTCATAGGTTTGTTTTTCTTGCAGTAGTCTTATATGTGATTGTATTTGTATATAATATTGGTTTGAAAAGAACTAATTTTCAAGTTTCTTGCGAGTTCTTCTTGAAGGATAACTGCCTTACGGAACGACTTGTAGTTTAAAAAAAGTTGTAATATTAAAAAATTTCAAATTATTTCAATGCTATTACGTATTTTACATGTTATATTATAACCTACGAAGTAAAGATATTTTGAACTTGAAATTGAATTTGATTATCTGTTTCGGGCTTATGATATGTATCATGTAGAGCTGAAAGTAGGAGCTAACAGAACTGGATGAAATGTTTCTGTACTTAATATTTTGGCGTTTTTTCGTATAAGTGTTTTATGTGTTTTTCATTGGTATTTTTGATTTACAGCGAGTATGAATGGTGTTCATCCGTTTGTTATCTGATGCCAAGAGCTATACCGCTTGAACCATAAAAGGGAGTCAGGTATTTTTTTAAAGAATATAACTTGTTATTATGGCGCTTATACTAACAAATAATCACAAAAAAAGCGATAAGTAAGTATTTAACGGGAGTCCTAATTAAAAAAAAACAGTGATTTTTATGTTTTTTTTTCTTTTTCATTTTATCAAAAAACAGTATTACATACAAATGTCAATTTTGGTGTGATTAACGTGCATACTCTAAATCAAAACAAGAAATAATCAAAACTTGCGCTAGAGAATTTGAACTGAACGGAATTTTTTTTTTGTTTTGACGCATAAAACTTAAAAGAACCATACTGTGTGGCGGTACATAAAGCTCGGTTCGTGAATCGAATCTACACCGTTTTTTTGTTCGTTTTCATCTCGAGTCGAAACGCACGACTCTCGCGCATACCCACCGTCGCTCACGCCTGCGTCCGATGCGCACACACGACGTCCACGTGCCGTTTGTTTATTACGTCGTCTATGTGCGAGCGCTGCGAGCACTCTGTGCGATTGTCGGCAGTACAGTTCGGAAGTTACAGCGGCTTTGCGGTTAGACCTCCGATTGGAAAATGCATTACTCTTCCGAGCAACCCTTTCGCGAAATTGATCTCGGTGCGGCGCAGCCCCCTCGGACCGTAATTTAGTGCGACGTACCTCAGAATTTACTGGTTGCGCGTCTACAATGAATATTTTCTATATAATCCGAATGTATGCACTTTTGCTTCGGTATTCGGTTGAAGCCGTCCGGATATCAAAATATCGGCCAAGTGTATCACTGGCGATCACCATCCGCTTTGCATGCGCTTTGAAATGAAATTGGAAAAATTAAAACACCGGATAAGTGCGATTAGCATTCGTATCCGGAGGGTTGCGTACAGCTTAATTATGTGCGTAGATGTTTTGTCATTCAAAGTCTAGACGATGTTTGCCTGTCTTAGCCATCGATGGTGGCGAGATATCGGTCCGGAAATTTCGAACCTTTTGCTGTATTAACTCGTATTAACAATTAGCACTTGAAAATTGTTAATTGTTAATTCAAATTAACAATTTTGTGATTTTTCCCTTTATCAGTGCTGTAAGGCCTTGCTTCTCGCCATATTTCATGATTCTAGGACAATGCGAAGTTTCCTATAGATTTTGATTTATTTCCAAGTGACAAAACATGCGACAAAAATGCCCTATTTTTCATTGCTTTCACTTAAAAAAAAATTGTTTTTTTTTATAATATAAAAGATCAAGTTTTTTGAGTGAAAAGTCCTTCATGTTAATTTCAATTTAGTATCTCTATATGCATTTATGAAAAATAAGGTTTTGATAGACTAACGTAAGAACAGACGGACGACGAAGTTATTACTGTAAAGGTTCCATTTGATATATGCAATTATAAGAATTATGAAGGGTGTATGGAGTTCAAAAAATAAATAACCTAAAACCATCTATGAACGTTTCTGCATCGAATGGTCCATGCCGAGCGTGTGCCTCGGAGAGCACACCACACCGTCCATCTCTCACGTTGTCGCTACTTTAGTAAGAACAGTCGTTCACAGAACCCATAACGTGCTATGCCGAACCAGTTTTTGTGGTGGGACGATATTCTTTCTCCTCACAAAGCCCTTATGAAATTCTACATTCGTGAAGGACTTGGAGCAGATTAGGAAAAAAAAATGAATACAACAATACCTCATAATGAGAACACTGTAATAAGACGCCACACGATAAAACGAACGGTGTGAACCGAAAAAAAATCACATTATTTTAGAACGTTTTTTGCTAACGCACTTCACCGATCTCACAGGACAGCAACACAAACACATCGCGGATTCCGTCGATACTTGAACATTGAACAAGGATTCACTCAATAAAACTTTGCGACGTAAAACCCGCGGCTTTCTCTTTGCTTTGCGGTCCGTCGGTGGACACAGAGCCTGGTCCCGGGGCGCGCGGTGCGGTAGTCCCGCGAAAACTTCCATCGAAGGCTACCTCCCCTCCTGTAGGCTGTATGGGAAGGCTTTCCCTCCCTCTCCCGGAGGGCGACCCCGTCAAATGTCCAACTTCCTCTCGCAGAGGTGAGAATTCCCATCTGTCTATAAGCCGACGCAACGAATCACATCAAATCAGACACGGCGGTTAGGCCGTCCGGCTAGAGAGGGACGGAGAATTACATCGTTCTCCGTCTTTTTCTGACTTGAAAGTTTTTTTTTTTAAAGAAAGGCAAACACGAAACTTTACTCATCACAACTCTAATGTTCGCGTCTGGCCGCGCGGAAAGGATCACCGCCCCCGCTGTCCGCGGCGAAAAATGGACCCAAGTACGATACAATTTAAGTCGAAACTCGTTCGACCGAAGCAAATGCAATTTCGAAACTTTCCAATTTAATAACGACGCAAATCGCGTCCTATTCATCCCGGCCGCCGGCGCGTGCCGCCGTCTTTGTCTAAGTAAATTAAGCTTCTCGTATTGATGCACTCCTCGCGAATGCATAAATGTTTTTAGCTTGCGAGTGGACGGGCCCTTCGGTTTGATAACTTACTATGCAGCTTGCATATCACCTCCATGGTTCAGTTGAGATGTGCTTTTTTTTTTGTTATTCTCTGAAAATTGTCCAGTTGATATTGACCGCTCATAAAGATTGGGGATTACTTCTATCGGTGAAAATGAATCAGGTTTGATCGCTGCACTATTGAGGCATACCATCCCACAATCTTTTTATTTAGGTACAAGCTTAATTACGCCGGCTCGGTGCTGGTTGAGAGCTGCTAACAACCGTCAACATCATTGCTATGAGAACGTCCGCAACCAACGGCTTGAAGTGTTCTTTGAGGCGTTTAGCGTGTGGTATAATTCCTAAATTAGAAAACTTATGAGTAGCTTTGGCTGCGATTAGCATGGAACCCAGCAACTCTGGGTAAGAAAGCAATGTATTAAATTAGGACTAAAAAAATTTATAGAGAAGGTAATATCTTAGCTACTACGCATACATGTTAAAGCGACGCTTTGAATTGTTTTAAATAATAGAGGCCGTGACCTACTTTCGGCCGGAGGTTGCACTCACGCTCGCAATGAAAGATAGCGGTCGGTTGTTTTTTTCATATTATGCAACGAGAAAGACATAGTACTTCTCTCGTGTCATTATCTGGTGAACCGTCTATCCGTTTGTCTCTTAAATATCCTATATAAAAAATTGACCTGAATGAGATTTGTTTGTGTGAAAACCGAAAACTGCTTGTTTGTCGAACGATTAGACAGATGTATTTTTACATATGCGATTCGCTGTAAAACTATGTAAAAATAAAAAAGTTTAATTTAATAAAAAGTCGGAATTATTTGGGACTTTTTTTTAATATAAAAAAATTTGTATTTCATCATTTTTTGCATAAACGGGATTTCTTTAAATAGCCTGCATTATATTTCCACTAAACTACTTTTTTTTTTTTAATATTATTTTCATGATTATTGTACAATATTTATGAATAAATATTAACATCTCGTGAAACAGAAATTTTCTAAACAGCGCCTTTGAACATCAGATCTAGTAATGGATGCTTGGTAAAAAACAACGAGCTAGCGAAGCGGATTATTTCCTCGCTCTCTTTAGAATTTTCCTCGAGCCAGAACTCGTTAATCCGGAGATTGACTAGGTTCAGGAAAATAACCACAGATTTGCATAGAATATCAAGTTCTGATGCAACAGATTAATTATTCTACAGATGAACGCTCTAAACATATAAAGTAATGGAAAATAATTTCCGTTTTAACATTGATTTATTGATTATGTATCTATGGATTGTAGTGTGCTTCTGTAATTTAGACTTCCCTCGTTCAATGTTTATTTCTTCCTATATACATCGTCCATAAACTATATACTTGTGTAGTCAGTTCAAGGGCGTAGCCAGGGGCGACTTCGGAGGTAAAAAGCCCATTCAAATTTTTCTTTTTCATGAAAATGTCATTTCGTGCACAGCTCTGTTGTTTTATTTTCTTGAATCGTCCCCCTCACATTAAAACGTCAATACACGCCTTCGAGTCCGTTTGCGTGGGAAATTGTCTATGGGTAGAATACAACCTTCGATTTGTGGGAAATCTCGAAACACATATATAAATATAATAGCGGGATATTTTGGGGAAAGCCTGTAAGATCAATGGTTTTTCTGATTATTTTTTTCTATATGAAGAGTCGTATACAATATTTGTCTACAGTAGTCAAAATAAAATGTATTCTAGTGTAAAAAGCGTAAAAATTGTTGATCTTAAGTCATATAATTACCATAGTAATAATATATAATCCCTTTTATGGGTCTGACAAAACGTCACAGAGCTATAGAGAATATAGAGTTTAATTAAACGTTTGCACGACAGCACTATGCGAATGAAAAGCAGTGTGAATGCTTGCATTCAGTTTTATGAAGTGTTGAAAATACTTCGTCCTTGTCTGAACAAATTATGATTATTTTGATATATTAACGTCTAAGCTTTGTGTTAAGTTTAGATTGAAGCGAGAGATATTATCTCAGCAAATACGAGCGTCGTTATCGAACTAAAAGGTAGCCGGTTCGAATCTAACCATAGAGCAATTCGGTCGATGAGTTTTTAACTTAAATAAAACCACTTGCGTCCTGTCATATAAAACACGCCAAGCCGCCGGTCGCGGACGTTTATCGTATCGATGACAACGCAGCGAGCTCCGACTCAAAATTTGCCACAGAGAGCTCGCGTTCGAAACCCTTACACCTAAAACGAACTGAAAAAAAAACACGAGACAACAACACTTTCGATTGCGTTACGGGTCATGTCGAAAGTACGGTGTCGAATGTCGAACTCATACGCGAACAAAAGTCCACTTTTACCGATCATTTTGACCGACTGCGTGTCACCGTTTTCCTTTTCGACGACCTGCACCCCATAGCCCGACACTTGTAAAGGATTTCACCACCTTCCACGTCTTGCCGGAATATCGCGCCATCGACGACGCCACACGGAGTCGAAGTTGAGAACGCACCGCGTTATCAACTAGGGCCGTGCGCGAGTCTCGTAAATTTTACGGCACGGCTGTATAGCGCTTCGGCCGTTTATTGGCTTTGCTTGACGACGTCTCGTGACGTGGAGTTTATGGGAGGGGGCGGTGGGGGTGGTGCTTCTTGTTAATAATATTCGGAGAACACTTTGAGAACCGTGAGGCAAGCCCACATCTTCACTATGGTTTTATCCGTTCTAAATTGTGACTGGCATTATCGAACGCGAAATATCTGTTACTAGATGGATCTCGTTTGAACTAATGTTTATAATATAAATTTAAATAATTTTGATTGTTTAATTAATTTATTTATATCTTTTAGGCGTTCAATTGTTATTGTATTGGTGATATGTATTCGATATAATAATTTTCATTTTAATTTTTGTTAATTTAAATTTTAATCTTTGTGTATAGAGTCTAAGTACATTTTGAAAATATATCAATTTGTGCACGCCGAGTTAGCCCCGAGGAATAAGGCAGTTTGCGCGGGAACTCAGCCTTCCAACTTCTCGTCCCAGGTCTCCAGGCGCTCCGGGCCGCAATCGTCTACTGGCACTATGGTGTCATTTTTATTTGTGTTCACTTCCGCAAATATGTTTTTTTTTATATACAACTAGTTGTATCCGTACCAGCCTGCGTTTTGTGTTTTATTTCACTGGTTCGCGCGAGAGCGAAGTACCTCCGATCCTCTAGCGAGAGAGTCTTTTTGACCTCCCGACTCTGCGTCTGTCAGTTGTCTTATGGCTATGAGAGACAAACTATAATTTTAAAGGAGGAAAAATGGTGTAAACATCCCTCCGTCCTTAGCGGTTTACTGCTTACGCTTACTCTATTTGTAGATGTGTAAGCGCGGTAACCGCTCTATGTAAAATGGTGGTAGGCGTCCGCACATCTACTACCCGCACAATATCGTTCTGTTCAGGGAATATTTTGAAATCCGCCCACGTTCCCAATGGAGGGCTGAAACATTCTCCTGATCAGTTAAAACTAGGTCTTCCAACTTGAGGAGATTCCGATAAGTCTGTCCACTCATATCGCTGTTGCAGAGTGTGCAAATATTCGGATTGCAACCGCTTCCTAATATTTTGCACTATCTACTGCAATCGTTGAAACCGCGATAATCGCAAGAATGGCATATCATAATATGGGTATTCAGGAACCGCATTTAGTGGCTGGCCGATTAGAAAATAACCAAGAGTCAACACAGCTAGGCCATTGGGCTCATTCGAAAGAGGAACAAAAGGCCACGAATACCGCCATATCGCCTCAAATTTACAAAAAACGGTGCATACCTCTTCAAAGGTGAACTTCTCCTACCCAATGACCAACCGTACATGTGTTTTGGGAAATTTTACTGCCGCTTTGATTGATCTGCCCCGATATGAGCTGAAGTATTATTAATAGAGTATTAGTGCCCGCGTGTGAATTTTTCAAATGATGATGCCAAGGTTAGTAAATTTAAGTTTAAATTTGAAATAAGATTTAAAAGGGAGGGACACCCTTACCGCCATACTCGCCAGCCTGGAAAGCTGCCTAGAAGAGCCCACCGTGTGCCCTCTCCGTCTGGCCGAAGGCGCATAAAAGCATAGAAAGAGCGGTGCGAAGTCCTGCCGCAGAACTTGCAGGGCCGCACCCTATTGCATTCCCATGTGCGATGCGTTCCGATGCAAGTGCAACACAATCTGCGTTGTGTTACAAACGCCTTTCGCTTGTCGGGATTTTCGTTGTAAAACCGCCCGCCTGAGGTCAGCTCATGACCGCCCGCTTCACAAAACGGTGCCCGAGCTCTGGCCGCGCTCCGCCGCATAACCGGGCGTGGTTTTGAGTTCGACTACCTCCGCAGTGGTGGAGGGGTCTCAATCCTGCGGCTATTACCACCCGCCCGCTGTTCGGGTGTCACCCGACGACCCGAATTACCGCTCGATTCCCACAAATCCCGAGGAATGTTGTCGAGGAACCGACATTCCTTCGCGAGAAGCTCCACAAGCTGCTCCTCCACCTTTGCTCGAACCGCGTTTTTAACTCGACGGAAAGTTTAGCCGTCGCTATATGGAAGAGTAAGTACAACCACTCTCGAATTCTGTACTAAATCTCTCGGTTCCGCTGAGAGGCAGGACAGCGAGTATGCAATTTTCTAACCCGCCGTGAGGTCAGCCCGCGCATACACTAAGCTATCGAACATGATAATGAAGGACAACCAGCCCTGATCTTGCCCGCTAAATTGAGTTGGGTTTAATGTCGGCAAGCGGGAAATTAAGCCCCCCGCGTCGGCCGAGCTCGGACCGGCCCCGCCGTACGTTCTGATCCCTTTCCTCATCCTAAATCGTCGAAGGCCAGTTTGATCGAATCCGCCAAATCGAAAAGTCCGTAACCACTTTGGAGAGTACCGCCTCATGCTCGGGTTCGGAATAATTCAAAGCCGACAACAATGCCTCGTATGCCTCCACGAACTGGGTTCGATACTCCGGGAAATCATCGAAGCGCGCCCGCAATCTATTTTTATTTCCGGAATTTATTAAACCAGCAGCACTCTCAAACCGCGCCGCTTTGGCTTTGAAAACCGCTAATTTTTTTTCATACGACATCTTATATTATATTCTGAACGTACGCCGAAAGAAAATAAACAAAAATTAAACTCAATTAGAAAATTAAAAAAATAAACTTTTGCGTGACCCCAAAATGTTTTCGACCAACACGCAACAAAATAAGGCCCGTATAAGCCCTTAATCACCATAAAAAATATTCATTTTACAAAGGAAAAACAAATAATATTTTTGTCTGTCCGCGTAATCCATGTCCAAGGATCCCTCCAAGTATAATGAAGAAAGAGAAAAAGAAAAGTAAAATTGTTATGTAAACTAAAAACAACAACATTGCCCGTCCGCGGAACGCTCTTCCCAAAAATTCCTATCAAAAATAAACTGCAATATGGTAATAATGCCCGCCGAAAATATGTGACCCTAAACAAAAACTAAACATTCACCTATATTAAAGGACGTTACCCGCAATAAATCTTAACCTCGAATTAACTAAAGAATGTAAACTACTAAACAATAAAATATAATATTAAAGGAAAATGTTTCATAAAAAATAAATACCTAAAGAAATTGCCCCCAAGTAAATAAAAACTAATTCAGAATAAAAATAAACTAATAAGCTGCTAAGAACTACCTACCTAATAATGCTATACTAATTGCCCGTGATGTATTTTAATATAGAAGGCCTAACTATTGAAAAGCATTTAACGCATTCGTAAATGGTAATATTAAATAAAAAAAAAATGGTTTCTAATTTATTATTTATTTTTATTAAAACTGTAGTAAAAACATTTATTTAAAATAATTATTTATTTAATTAAAAATAATCTTCAGGCATTATAATTGTTGCTATATCAATACATATTTAATTTCTTAATTATTTCTTTTTGATTTTTGATCAGATATATCACATTTTTTTTGTTTTAGTCCGTATTTACTTTATTTTAAAATTATTTCTCCGTGTTTTTCAGTCAATGTTTAGTTTCCTCAGACATTTTCATAATATTTTCTGTGTCAGTAAGTCATTGGTTTATTGTTGAAACTTATTATTTATTTTTCTTCTTGTATTATTATTTATCTTTTCTAGATATAGTGGTTTATATTATGTTAACTATTTATGAATTAATTTGAATTTATTATTAAAAAATGTTTTTTGCCAAGTTTCTTTGTTGGTTCTTCTTAACAGTAGTAATAGAACCGGCAGATCAAAAATTAAATAATATAGAATTAAATATACAAGAAAAAAGTATTTTTATTTTACATATTTAGAATAAGTATATATAAATATGATGAATTCATAAACAATATTATTCTAATTTTAATAATTAGCAAATATACTTTTTTTATATAATAATTAAATATATAATATAAAATGTAATTTGCAAGTAAATATGAAGTTTGTAATATTAAAATTAATAAAATAGTTTACCGAAATAAAATACGAAAAAATTTATAGGACCGATTTTGTGACGTCACGGACTAAACGCTCCGGTCTTCTTTGTAGTGGTCGGTGTTGGAACGCTGCGCTCGCGCCGGCCACGGCTAACGAAATTCGCGTTAGTCCCGTTTGTGCGACGTCGACGCCGGCCGGGCGGTCGTCGCACGTCGGCAGGTCTCGATAGCGCTTAATTGAACTATAAATAATTATAATGCATTAGTTATATCTTCCAGCCGGTGTTATCGAGAGGGGGGCGGGTCATGGGCGTCATGACCCCCTGTCTGGGTCTTTGTTTTACTATTGCAATTGAATTACAGCCGGTTTTGACCGAATCTCGTACGTGTAACAACCCTGATTTAAGGGCTGGATCCGCTTTCGAAGTGCTATTATATCACAGATTATCTGACCTTTGACCGCGCTGCCACTCGAACGGACTAACTAGAGTGCTAATAATAATAATAATAATCCTTTTATTCGACCCTCAAACACACAAAAACGAAGACATGCATAACAACTTAAAATGAATGTAACTAAGACATACATTTACAAAATAAAAATAAATAAATAAAAAATTATTGATTAATAACAAATGATTGTTTAGTTTTTTTTTTTAATTTTTATTATGCGTAAATAAAATATCTTGCGTAACGTGCTGCCCCGCTACCGCCCACCATCCCCCGCCCCAGCGTTTGTGCGCCATCGAACTTTGGTTTTTTTTTTTTTGAAGACAAAAATACGTATCATGGCTCATCCTTAGAGCATAGACACACGCTAACGGAAAGTTTTTGTCGGTATTTTTAAGTTCTACAGCTATGCAGTAAAATTCATTTGATATATATATCTAACGGTTTGCGCGGTGTGATAAATCGCTTGCGCATTTTTTCCGACGTCATTCACGATTATCGTCACTATTAATTTTGGACGTTACTCTGCCTAACAAAACATGTCCCATAACCCGGCCGGATGACATAGCTATGAATAAAAATGCAACCCGGATGATTGGTTTATGCAAAGCACGTAAATCGACAGACAGATAGACGTTGGGCTTTATAATATTTGTAGATAGATAGACGATACGGAAGTTTTAGCTGTTTTCATAGCGTGATGTCGTATGGCATTTTACTCTTGGGATATGCCGCCAATATTCATAGATTTTCTATGCTACCGAAGAGAACCATTCGCCCATTCTAACTTAATGTGTTCCTTGCAAGTAAGCTTAAAGAAATTATAATCTTAACTATGGTATCCCAATTCGTGTATAAAAAAAAAATATTATTTTAAAATAAAATTTAGAAATAATTAAGAGAAATAGTGAACAACATAAATATCAGAAATAAAAATAAAGTTTACACGTTAGTCGACTATGCAAAGTCACAAATTCATTTAAGTGCCTCTGTGTGTGCGCATGTTCAATAGCGTCCCTTTGGATACATAATATTTGCCCTTATATTTAAGAGCATCATTAAACATTCACTCAGTAAAAAAGGGTGTTATATAATTTTTGAATATTTGTTGTTTTGAATATTTGTAGTGTTGATATTATCTAAATCGACTTCCCGTCGAACTGTCTCATTAAGCAATAATTATCTATTAAGTGTTTTTATGAGTGATAAAAATAAAAAAGGTTTTTGAAGTGAAACTTCTTTATCGGCGTATGGGAAAAATTTTATAGCAATGTAACGTTTTTCTGTTACGCGCCATCTTTATCTGTTACGCGCCATCTTTATTTCTGGGTAACATTTTTCCGTTACGCGCCATATTTATTATTATTAATTCGTTACTGTTTGTCAAGTATCATAGTTGATTTTAAAATAATAAAGGTTTTTATTTCATTTTTTATATTATGTTCATTATGATTTCACGTAACTCCTAGACAAATTTTGATGAAATTTCGCAGTATTATACCATATTAATCAGAATAGGCCATAGGCTATAATTTAGGAACATAATAGCTTTTGGTAGCGGTTTCGCTCGCGTGAACGTACCGAAGGCAGGATGGGTATTTATATATTTTTAGCGTAATCGCAAGCGCAATCTCGTTCAAAATGATTTTTATTGACAGTATTTGTTAATTATTACCTTTGAAATTTCTTTCATATTTTTTGGACATTCGGTTTGGAAAATAAAGGGAACACAATTTTTGCTAATTTCGGAGCGATTATTCCCGAAATTATTCACTTAATCAGAAAAATTGCGTGAAAATCTTAGAGTTTTAAAATAAACTATTGAAATATGTGCCAATCGTTAATGTTTGCTGAAAAAAAATTTTATCAGCTTCTGTTATATGTATGGGGTGGCCTCCCTAGAAATATTTATTTTTGTAATTTATTCACCAAACTAAGTGACGGCTTATAGAGGACACCTACACTATGAATTTCATCAGTATACGTCTTGTAGTTTTTGAATAAAATGTCTGTGATATACGGACGGACCGACGGACGGATATGACAAAACTATAAGGGTTTTTGCCATTTTGGCTCGGAATCCTAAAAAGGTAAATATTCACCATGTGGCTGATATGAGCAAATTGAAATCGGTGCCGGGATACAATCTTCTTTCTAGCCGTTCTTAAAAATATCATTTGAAAAAAAACTAAAACGTCGCTATATTGATTTTTTCAACTCCATCCACATCGATGTTTTTTTTTTTCCACTCTTTTTACGGCTCTGTTTAAAACAGAATGACTTTAACCCTTCGAGTGTACAGAGAGCTAATAGTGTTTAATTCCAGTTCATTTATCATCAAGAGGTCTCTTCAGATGCGCTTACACGGTACCCTGATTTTTTAGGCTGCCGTGCCGAAATTTAAAACACACAGAAATACGCCGTAGCTTCGATCTAAATCACAGTACTTTTGCTACATTGTTAAACTAAAGCAAGGTCTAGAATTTCGACACAGACGTGATTCTAATCTCAAAGCAGAAAGATAAGGAATTGCAAAATGTTTATCATTATGCGAATAACGAAGGCAGATGTCTTCTCACACGATCTTTCAAACGATTGATTAGGTACTTCTATAAATAAATACAGATTTTAGATACATAGCTCTAATGAATGTACTATCTGGTCGTTAATTTATATTTATTACATGTAGCTATAGCAGCAACAGAACAAACATTTCCAAAAACACCATCAAAACTTCGAGGTGACATGAAAATATGACAAATTAATCGTTTTTGTCAGTGAGTAATATATTCACAAATATATGAGTGATACAAAAAAAATGCGAATCGAATTGATAATGTTCTTCCTTTTTGAAGTCGGTTAAACAACGAATTGCTAGAAAATGTCGCCCAAGATTTACAATACTAAATATGATATTCGTCAATTCGTTATAGAAATAGAAAACGGCGTAATAAAATCAATATGACAATAATGGAATTGCTTGAAAATTATTAATAAAAAAACGAGTGTGTTGGCGCTGACAAAATTAACGCAATGAGAGACAAAGCATTTAGAAAATTAAATTACCATAGAACCATAGAAGTGGGATGATTATAGAGCAAATTTATCATAATACTGGCATAAAATTTAAGACATTTCACATTTAATTATTCACAGTCGAATGTTTTCAATTTCACCAAACGACAATACACACACAAGCACATGCATCTCTTTCTGTCGAACTCTATCTGCTGTCACATTCTATCTCGTTCTATCCCAGGCTAAATCTTGTAGGTGTGTATGTTTGTTGTCTCTTTTTTAATGTCGCTTTTCCGTTTCATCGAATTCCTAATCGCAACGGCGCTAAAGAAGTTTGCACTTCGAAAATAAGTATGACCTTTACTTGGCAGAGCGGTGCGATTCTCATGAAATTTTCCTTTTATTGATTGAAACCTGTGTGTGTGTGTGTGTGTGTGTGTGTGTGTGTGTGTTTTGTTTTTTTGGTGATTTTATCGTGGTCGGGTCCTCCCCCGCACCCGCGCCCCTTTTGCTAGGGTAAGCGTTCGCGTCTATCAGTTATCGTACCCTAATGATAGAGAATTGCAAACCGTCTCTCCTTTTTAATGTTTACTTCGGACACGAAATGAAACATCTGGCGTGTATTTCTTTGAGATGAAATGCGGGCTATTTTCGGCGGCTCGACGTCGATAAATCCAGTTCGATTTTGCGTTTGTGAAATTTTAGGTTTTATTGTCGCATTACATCGTGTGCCATGATCGTATACATATTTTTAATTTTTTTTTTTATTATAAAAATATTTATATATTATGGGTACTTAAGTAGAATGTTATTGAAGTAAGTTTCAAATTATTATCTATTAACGAAATTAGTCTCTATAATAAATACTTGATCGTTGTAGTTTTTTCAAAGACGATTCAAAAATAAAAGACAAAAGAATACTATGTACAATATTTCATTGTCTGCGAGGAATATAAAATTCAGGGGTTTATGATTTTTTTATAGTGATATCTAAAATGTGATTACACTTCACTGCAGGGCTGAAATGTCTTACTTATTTAAAGTTTTACAATAATATAAGAAAAACATGATATAAGACTATAATATAATACATGATTCACTAAAATACAATACAGTACAAGTATATGTAATAAAAGAAAAAAATATTTATAAATAATATGTAATTATTACGGAAAAATCCTAATTTCTAAGAAGTTGAGCTGGTTATGCCCATAAACATTTATCCTGTAAATATTCAGAAATTTTATAACCTTTAAATATTTTTACGAGAAATATATTTAATAATAATTTAAGTTTTTGTAAGCGTAAATTTTGTATATTTTTAGATCTTATCGAATTTACACAAAATTCATTTGTGAGTGCAGCACATATTTTCAAATGTAAACTGCTATTAAGTCAAGATTCCAATTTTATAGATTTAGTTTTAAGACACGCTGTCGTCTTAGCTTGTTTAACGCAAGTGTGTTATTTTACCACACTGAAATACAGTGTGATAATACGAACACGAGATGATATAGCGAATGGATTGACCTTAAATACGGTCAAGTCTCATTTTTGCGGATAACTGTATTCAAGATGAGAACTTGAACTATGCAATTCGATATGAAAATTTAAAGGATACATTTTCAACTTTATAAACTTCTGCTTAGGAAATCGATCGATCTAGCAAATTAACACTGAAATTCCTTTGCCTCTCTGCCTATATCTACGAACAAGTGTAACTCAAAAACTGCTGAAGGCAGTTAGTTACATGAAATTATTACAAGTTATACAAAATAACTTTAGAATGAACTAAAGGTAGAAGTAGTTACGAACCCTTTAAGCGGTCAAATAGTACTTGGAAAATTTCTTAGAACCTATTACTTAGCGAAATGCCTCTTGTTGTTTTAATACCACAAGATCGATTGAATTGGACCCGTAACGGAAGAAAGCCAGCAGAAACGTGATTGGAAACGGAAGTCAATTTAAAATGGGATAGAAACTTAAACGAGAACTGTCCGTGGGAGTGAGTGGAACCAGATTCAGAAACGTCATCGGAATTGCGATGAGAACCGACAATCGGATAACGAGTGAATTTGGAAGTGGTAGTTAAGCTCCATAGATACCTATACAAGGTATAAGAATTTATGTCCACGCGAACGAAGACGCGGCCAAAGATTAGTTTTTGCACACAAAGAGATGCCAGAAATTTTCTTCCTGTCGTTTTTTTACGAACGACGTATTCATATTTTTTATTTCGACACGTTGATCATGTCGTGCGTGGTTACAGTCGGCCCTGCAGTAGGCGAGAGGTTTAGCGACCTGGATACGTCGACCCTGACGACAAATTAAGAAGATTATCTTTGGAACTAACTTGTTTAATGGAAATCGAACGCAGATCCTCTACCATCCGAAACAAACTTATCATCTCTCAGCCATGGAAACGATTATAATACAATGAATATTTTACATTCTGAACGTTAATACTCGGTGTGCGTGAGTCTTTCTCACGTAACGCGTGCTTAACCCAATATAATTTCGTGTCACCAGTTGAGGCGATACCGCCGCGTGCGCATTGGGCATGTGTAAAATTTCGTTGAATTTAATATTGCTTCAATACATACGTAAGAGTTCCTATGGACGATGGATGGTAGTTAAATTATTAAGCGATAGTTTAGCTTAGGTGGCAGCCTAGGAAGCTAAACTACAAGAAAAATGATCGAGGGGTTATTTACTTAGGTCATATTAGATCACTCTCTCTGACTGCGGATCGCTAATCCATCGGTCCCGGACGTCGTGTGACATCGGTGATAGTAGTCGTGAGAAGTTCTCAAACCTCACTCGGCATGGTGGGCTCCACGTTCAGCCGTCTATAAAAAGACTGTGGCGAAGCATACCTACCTGACACAACCACATGGCATGTTTTCCTCATACGAGCATGATACAACAGACAGACGGTCATGCATCGAAGTATTCGCACGAGCTTTCGACTCATGCGGTTTTCGTGCTGAGCACCAAAAGCGAATGAGAAAATGAGACTCGCGTGCCACTTCTCCACTCATTTTCGTGCCTCGGCGACGTTACGCGCCGCGAGTGGCGGCCGCCGTCTTCTGCTACCACGACACAATTATATCTCTCAGTCACGTTATCTTTTAAGGCTTGGGACGTTTAGTCAAGTTCGAAAAAAGGTTCGGGTTCACGACTCAATCTACTCGATAATTTTCAATTATTTAGGTCCTGTGTCTCATAAAAAAAAAGAATGAGTGCGTCAGGGGACAACCGGTAGATGTGAAACATCAAACTGCTGTATATATATATATATATATATATATATATATATATATATATATATATATATATACACGATATATAACATTTTATATGTTGTATGTAGAAATCACTGTTTATTGTCATGAAAAGCTTCATCACAGGAGAAAATAGACGCACACGGCCTAAGTTAAAACCTCCGAAGCGTGGGTATTGCTTCATGTCACGCGTTATCCCCTCTACCTACAAACGGCGTTAGGCACAGACGGCGTAGGTCAAAACCAAACGTCTCCTGAATTTTGAGACGTCTTTGTTTTACCTCAAATCCTGTAAAATAAATGTAGTGACTATTATCATTAAAGGACGAAATCAAGTATGGTCTTACTGATACGCGCATAGTAATTTATTTTGGGAGTTTTTACCAAACGGTATAGATTTTGATCGACTTTGATTGACTAATTGAATTGACTTCCATATATAGCTCGCGGTACGCTAATTACATGGTGAGTGAAATCGAGTGTTAACAAAAGGCAAAGTCGTTATGTTGCCCCTCCACGCAACGTATTCGCGCATCTTATACTCAACGCTATTCCAATGTTGATGATGGATGTTTTAATTTGAACACAGACAAGCTTTTGGTATATATGGTGTTAAACTTTATTGCGATTTGTACCATGTACCGTGGTTTATTTATATTTTATAAAATCAATATAAATAAATATTAATAGAAATATATATATATATGCTTTCAGTGTTGTGAGACGTTTCATATATTTGTATTTTTTTTTTATTTTATCGTCAAATAGATTATTGAAATTTTTATAATATAATGTAGACGAAATGATATTACAAAAGTACTGAGTCAAAGCAACGATTTAACTTTAATGAGTTGATTTTCTTTTTTTTTTTTAAATATTATTTGATATCTATTGATCATTGGACAGATACGAGACTGTTATATGTTACATAAAGTTCAGATCGAGCGATTGCTTTAATTAATCCACCGAAGATACAATGTTCAGTTTATGCAGAACTTGGACAAGGGATTAAATTACCTACACCCGCCGTTTGTCTTATTTATACGTTTTGTCGTGTCGTTTGCTAGCGTTCGACCAATCAGATAACTGAAAACTCATAACACGCTCTTAATTCCTTTAGTGCTCTATGCTCTATGAATTGTTAATATAATGGATGTTAAATATAAGCCATCGATGTATCATCTTGCAAAATATTGTTATAAACCAACGAAAGTAGTTGGATACCAAAAACACAAGTACTTGGTACACGCAAATAGCACCCGTGCTGAAATTGTCTTAAGTACTTTGGACAGTAACAATTGACGTACGTAATAAACTATATTTCAAAAGAAGAGATATCAGAGTAGAAGAATGTTCCTGAGGGAGTTTAGTAGCACCCGAGAAGAGAAGTAAGCTGTGCTCTCGGATAGAATACGGTATAGATGTCTCGATGTTCTCGGCCGATCCGTGTAATAAGTGCAGTGTCGTAGGCTGCAACATGCGTCGAAGCCTACTTATCTGCTCTCGAGTCGGGACAGAGCATAGTGTAGGCCGGGAGATGGAGGCCGAAATCACTAAGTTGTCCGACGGGCTTTAAGAATTTTAAGCTCTCTCAAATTTGTAGAAGATGCCTTGAATGGAACTGCGCACTTGAAAGTCAGCGCAAGTCAATCCAAGAAGAAGTGACTTTATACAAAAATACTTTAAAAGTATATCGTTATTATAATTTTATAGGAATAAATTATATTCTAATTCGCGTGTCCAATACTTTCAAAATTTTAGGGAGGTTTTTAGGAATTTTAAAGTATTTTATATACAACCTATATCAAGTAAGATCTCAGTTAATGGAAAATTTCAGAAATATATAAACGAATTCCCTGAAAAATATTTCATATACCTCGCACAAGGACCGAATACTTGATTAATCATTAGATTATAAAAGGGTTCCTGAATCATTAATTTATGATTCAGAATGAGTAAATATTGAAGTATTAGGTTGTCTAAATTGATTTTCACCTTCTATCACAATGGTAAATATAAAAAAAATAGGGCCAGGATAGAGTGAGATTTGTGAATCGAGGGTTCCGTAGCAACTTACAATATAATTTTTGTATTTAAAAAAATAATGTATTTTTGCATTTGGTTCGAGATCCTTAATGCGAGTTCTAGCCGTACTTGACTTCGCATTAAGGAGTAGTATTTACTGTATGTTACGTTACCTTATAGTTTGCATTATGATTATTATTGTATTACTGTACTCACACTATTAATACAATAATACATTTGACGCCTATGTGTACCAGGGGTGTCCAGTAAGTTACGTGCATAGAAAAGACTCAACCTCTTTTTGTACTTGTACAAAATTGTACATTGTACAATTTACAATTTTGTACAAGTACTGGCAACATGCACGAATTAAACGAAATTAAAAAGAAAAAACTATTAAATTCATAAACTTCCAGTATAAGTCATTTTACGTTTATAGGGAAATGTGACATTAAATTCTTAGTTAGAGAAGGTGGAATTCAAAAATGCGGTAAACAGAAAAGCAATATGTTCAGAAAAAATATTCTTTAAAATTATTCTATATTTTTTTTATAGTTAATTCAGTAATAAATCTTGAATAAAACAATTTGGTTTTGAGAAAAATCAAATATTTTTACCGAATTTTAAAATAGTTGAAAGCAGTCACCCTCATTTTTGAAACTTTCAACTACGATATTGTAATTCCCATCAATACGACTATACAGCTGCATGACAACCAGTTTTAACTTAATTTTAAACTACTCGTAAAAACCATTTTTCACCATCCACGTCCGAGTTGAGGGTGTAATGTTTATCATGTGTCAAGGAAAAATGATCTTCGATTCTGATATACGATTTCGCTCACTACAAGCTATTAGGAATAGGATTTTTAGCTTTCGGTTTTTAGGGTTCCGTATCGAAAAATGCGAAACGAAGCTCTCGTGTGTGAAATTCGTGTTACGTTTGTTTGTCTGTCCGCCTCTATGAAAGAATTTAATACTATTTTTAACATTGACATGAGTAATTTCGAATACACGACTTAATTTCGTTTAACGGTGATAGTAATTAAATTAGTTGCATTACTTCATTAACTTACTATCCGGCTAACAGAGCTTCGCTTGGTATCTTTCGTGTTCGCCGAGGGAACGTGTAAACGTCGCTACGTACGTTTCCAACGACGAATGCTCAGACGGATAACAAAACACATAGAGCCATCTGTAGTTTACGTAACGTGATGCCATTTGATTTTAATAACCAATAATACAACAACGATGTGATCACGTCAAAAATCTTTCAAAGTGGTGTAGAATATGATAATTTTTACATTTTTTTATCATATTTTCTCGAGAAGAGCGCGTTTATACATGAAAATGAAAAGAAAATTTTTATCAAGATGAAAATTTACATCGAAAATATTGAGGTCTTTTCTCATATGCAAGAATGTTTACCTAAAATAATAAAAATGCCGAAAATTAAAATGATAGAATTGTTTCGTTAAATAATATCGCAGAATCAATGAAGTTCTCGAAAGTCACAGGTTCCGTACACTAAATTAGTATATTTTCTATTCTTCAACAGTCTAAATTGGTAAATATTAAGGTTTTGGTCCAATTAATTTTTAGATACCATAGTGTGAGACGTCCTTGTTAGATGAACTCTGAAATTACCTAAGTAATTTATCAACTTCATTAACATACAATAATATACAATAACGCAATAATAAAACAAAATACGTAACATCGAACCTGCAAAACTGGATCGCACTTCACCGATCTTTCTACAAAGAGGGAAAATCCAATATCAATCAAAAAGCTTTGAAACAGAATACCTGTATTATGTGAAATTCGGAGGATATTTTTTTTTAACAAAGACGTATAACTTCACACAGAAGCTCCTTTTGAACGTAACTAAAGGCTTTGGGAAGTAATCCTAAGCTGTGCGTGGGTAAAGAACAACGAGCGACGATACGTATGGAGGAGGCATTAAATTTCAAGTGTGCTCTATGAGCACTGAACAATTTGCGAGGTAGAAATTATCTTATTCCCTGAAAATCATCCTTAAATGGCTTAAATAAATTGAATACAACTATTGATAAATAAATGACAACGATCTTTTTAAAGTCAACTGAGGATTCGTTGACCGGACATACACTCCTTTAATTACCCATTATTGGTATCAATCATTGAATTTCTTATGATGTGTTTCATATAAGTATGTACTTAGCAAGTGCTAACTATCGAGGTAATCGATAGTTACCTCAATACCTAAGCAAAAGAGTTTTGTACTGTGGAATACGTTAAATTCCCACAGGAATAGATGCTTATACCAATTTCCAACTTTAAATATTTATACACATAATACACTACATAATATGCAAAAACTACTTAATTATTTCCTTTTTCTTTCTTTAGTCTTCTTTATAAGGTAGAACCATTTGTTGCTAAAAACCAATTACATAACAACAATGTAATTTTGTGTTGTAACGGAGGCCATTTTGGCGGAAGCGGAGGGGGAGGGGGAGATAAAAAAATACGTCATGTTTTTCTTTAAGCATAGATATTCAATGTGCTTTCAATGATGTTGTCCAGTGTTTACTTGAATAGTTTTTGCACCTGGATTTGCATTATAAATAACATTGCTTATTTATGACGAAAGTATTAATAATTTGGTCATAAATAATCATGATTATTTATTTCTAAATATCCCGCTAAATCTTATAGAATATGCTTAAGTCGTGTAGTATTGTTAATTGTTTGTGGTGGCTTGCAAAAAAAAGTATTTAACAAAATTTTGTAATACTAAGTATTTATCAAATCACGGACTGGATGCGGCAACGTAAGACAGATTTCTGCTGTGGGAGCTGACGGCACGATAGGCCATTGCTGGTGACACGTGGCTTCTACGTCGTGATAAATTAAGAGGGAGATTCATGTCCAGAAGTAGTCAAAGGTGGAAACAACCTATTCAACTATTAAGTCAGGAATAAGAGGTCAAAACAGGGCGTACAGTCAACGCATACAAATAAATTTAACTCTCCATATCGATTGTTTTCCCTGTGCGAGTATAAAAATTACCGCATCCATTCGCTTTGCGCGTCCGTGCGCACACCGTGTTACCCTGCGGCTTCGTCGGTTCGGTACATGTTGTTTAAACCAATTAATAATTTGCTATCTGAATAGAAAATGCGATTAAAACTTTACCAACTCGGTCTATATCGACAAGTAATTCTCTAATTAGAAGTTCCACGGGCTGTAGCCGTTGTCGACTAAAATTATTCGAACAAGGACTTTTTTTAGTTTTTTTTTTAATGTGACGTGATATATTTTTTTATATTTCCAAATACCGTCATACGTATACCGTTGCCTTTTAAAACCTAACAGACAGAAATATGCGCGTATCCCACGTCCGAGGCGTCGCAATTGGCGGCAGAAGAAGCGCCTA